>JAHTLZ010000379.1:22522481-22566240 GCA_023846285.1 Phrynocephalus versicolor | reverse complement strand
ATCTATCTATCTATCTGCCTCTCAAGTGCATAATGTTTCATGACATGATTCATATACAATACATCTTGCAAATTTCTGCTGCTCATGTCATTTTCACAAGGCCCAACTTGTACAAGCTCAAAAGGGACCAGGAATGTTGATGCTATAATATAGGGGTCCTCAAACCTTTTAAAAGGGGGCCAGTTTACTGCCCCTCAGACACTGTTGGGGGCTGGACTATAGTATGAAAAATATGAACAAATTCCTATGCACACTGCAGCGTGTGTGTGAGCTCCACTGAAGTCTCTCTCTCTCTCTCTCTCTCTGTGTGTGTGTGTGTGTGTGTGTGTGTGAGAGAGAGAGAGAGAGAGAGAAATAGGAACCCCACCTGCTTTTCCTCATCCTCTTTCTCTTGGAAAACCCCTGCCTGCTTCTGCAACAGGATCTCTCCCAGAAATCCCTGAAGACCCCCCTGCCGATTGTACTCCCCCTACTCTGGGAGCCCCCAAGGCCCTTTCCCAAAGCATCCAAACTCTGCCATGGAGCACCTATCTCCTCCCACGGTCAGGCATGACCCCTGCAGGCATTTTGCCCCAGCTGCCTCTGTCTTCTTTGGGGCTCGGGGTGCCAGGGTGGAATCTGGGGTGCCCAGCTCCAGCTTGGGGCTGCTTCCATTCAGGGGTAACTGGCCTGGGTGGGTGGCCACTGGGGAACTCCACTGGGCCTCCTTCAGGGCGGTGGGTAAGGCACTTTGGAGTAGCTCCTGGAGGGTGTCCCGGAGGCTCAAGTCCTCTCCTGACATGGTGTCTCCCTTCCTCTCTGGGGTGGCTTAGGATTAAGGCTTGGCCTGGGTCAGGGCCAGGATACTTCTCAGTTTGCTCCTCTGTCTCCTGCGGCCACCGGGCTTTCTGCCTCCACCCTTTGTGCTGGGGTTTCCTCTTCTGCCCTTCACTTCTTCCAATGCTACTTGAATTTTCAGCTCAAGGGGGGGCAAGTAGGGGTTTCTGAAATGGCTGGCAGGCCAGATTCAGGACCTTGATGGGCTGGATCCAGCCCACAGGCCATAGTTTGAGGACCCCTGCTGTAATAGATTCAGATTTTGTTATTGTTGTTGCTCTGCTGCTCCAATTTATTTGTAGAGATGGGCACGAATAAAAAAATGGTGTTTCGTTTGTTGTTTGTCGCTTAGGGGGTCCGTTTCGGTTCGTTTCCATTTTTCGTGAATTTTTGCAAAAAAATCATTTTCATTTTCATTTGTTTCATTACTGTTTTGTTACCATTTATTTCAATTTTTTGTGATTTTTTTTAGCATTTAAAGCAGTTCAATGTATTGCCGTAAGAAAAACGAAACGGAAGACAAAATTTCTGGTGTTTCTGTTCGTTTCGTTTCATTTTAGAGACAAAATTTGTTTGTCATTTCGTTACGTAACGAAATGAAAAAACAAAAACGGAAACAAAAAATTGTTCATTTCGTGCCCATCTCTATTTATTTGTACAGTGCTTGTTTGGAATTCTTGTTACTGTAATAGTGACACTAAAATGATTTAAAAGGTTCCCTTTCTTCTTCTTCTTCTTCTTCTTCTTCTTCTTCTTCTTCTTCTTCTTCTTCTTCTTCTTCTTCTTCTTCTTCTTCTTCTTCTTGTAGCAGAGCATTGCACAATTTAAATGTATGGATGTATATAAAATATAGATTAAGTTCAAACAAATTTAAAATGTTACAGTGATTAGACTGTTTTTCACCAGAAGTGAGCTACATCAATTACATTATCTCACCCATTTATTAGATCTTCTTTAGTACACATGGTGAGGCATAAATTGAATGCACATAAATGTTTTAAGGTGAGTAATCTTGAAGAGATAATACATGGAGTTTTAATATAGAAATATATTGATAAATCAAAATAGAAAATATAGTAATGAAAAATTTGCAGATGACGTTAATCTCTGGGTACAATAAATTATGTAAACTGCAAAATAAGGACAATGCAACAACATTCTCAAAAACTATGTAGAGAACAGGCAACAGCACTGTGTAGACTCTAGAAATAATGTTGGACCCTGTCCTCTTTTAGGAAGGATAGTCCTCCACTTTCGAAATGCCTGTCCTCTTCTGAAAGATGTTCTTTCTGATATAAATCAACCCAAGTCTTACTTAAAGAACACTAAGAAGGTTGAGCAGGAGTCCATCCACAGACAGCAGCTGGATGGTAGACTCAGAGGACTCGTGGTCATGGCCTTCCTTTTGTATTCCTGCCTTGAGAAGGGGGTTGGACTCAAGGGTCCATGATGTTCTCTGGCTGCTTTTGGGGAGTGATATGTGAATGGCCTGCTTCCCATTGCTCCTCAGCCTGGGAGCTAGCAGCGTGTGATGTGAGATGAAATGCCGTCTCTTTGTCTGCTATGATCTCCTTGCACTGACACTCTGTGCTGGTCCATTGATTGCCGAGTGTTCAGGGGAGCCTGTTGACCTTGCGCCACAGCCAGGTATTATTTAAGCTCTTCCGAAGGAGGAAAACTCTATAAAGCTAGAAGGAGATTATAATATTCCAGTGGGAGCTTCTTTGCTTAAAATGAAAATAAACCTCACGGAAGGATTACAAAACCAAACATGGAACATTACATGAAGCAATAATTACCTCCTATTATTTCTCTGCACTCACCAAAACAGCTATTTAGACAAACAAAAGAGCAAAGAAAGGGAGAAGCCAGCACTGAAAGTTGTTTTATCTCTGTTAATCCAGGCTTCTTTGATAAATCTGTAATAGGATCATTGGGCATTAGGAGAAGAGGAAAAGGGGGAAAGTACAGAATACCTGTGGAAAACCATTATTCAATAGTTTTATGTTTAACTCTCTGTGTTGACATTCTTGTGGATGCACACCTTAAGGTAAGGAGGGGATTTGAGTGTGTCAGAGAAGCCAAGAGCAAAGGCCTCAGGAGGTTAGACTCTGTTATGAATCTTGACTCTTAGCACGTTATCCAAGGCAGAATATTTAAAGCTTGGACATTGTATTAAGATACATCTGCCTTCTTCGGGATTAATTGTCACATCAGCAGAAGAGAACTGATAGTTCCAATGATAATGGGGCAGAGAAACTGGAGAATGGTTGTTGGGTGGCAGCAGGAATAGAAGGTAACACTGGCACAGGACCTTTCATAGATAATAGCACTTACACTCAAGCTCACCCTTGCAAATCTTGTGCAAAAGAAGGAAACAGCAAAGCTCCACTGAATATGTCTTACCTTGAAAACGCTTTGATGAAACAATCCAGAAAGAAACAAAAGATGGTGCTGAAAAATGAGACTCCTAGGTCAGATGGCGTTCAAGCAGCTACTTAGGAAGAGCAAAATGCAAATATGATTGCTAATGTCAGTGAAGATTCTCAGTCATCCAGGTAAGTTTATCTGGAAGTTGAGTCATGGCAACTGGACTTCTTTTCTTGAGAGACTGAAATGTTTTGCTAATTGCTACTCATCCAAGCAGCCTCGTTAGTCTGAGGAAAATTAGTGGTGAGTCCTCCCTTCTATAGTTCACTTTCATTTCATATCAACCTGGTCTGAATAGGCTCATAGATTGCTAATGAAGCAACTAGATTAAAACTGAAAGGACTTCTAGTACGTCATGTGCACAGAAGTGAAAGAAAAAATACAATATTGCATGACATGCATTTGAGATATGGAATGTGAGAAGTATGAATCAAGGTGAATTCGTCTCTGGACAAATAGTTCAGGACCACTGTTATAGAGCAACTGTAAGTGCCAGATGACAACCTCCACCAAAATAAGATGAGCAATAAGATAGCTTACAGGTGGATTTTTTTTCTGGTGATACACTGAGCAGAACAGGAGTACTTTAAATTGTCAACAACTATCCACATCTGGAAAGTCTAATAAAATTGAAGGGCAGGTGAAAACTACATTTCTTACTGAGACCCAGCCTCAGGACTAATTCAACTGGATCTCAAACCAGTTTTCTGGTGGCAACATAGGTACTGTTTTCAGTAAGTATAATAATTTAGCCAATAAAGTCATTTTATGTCTGCTGTTATCACTAACCAAGAGAGTTGAAGATTTCCTATTTCTTTAATTTCTTCTTAACATGGATGCAATATTCTACAGATAACATCCACAATTTTCTTGGTGCACTATATCATATTGACCAGATGGCATCCAGTATATATTGTGACTAATATGCCCATGAGTTTATCAAATATTGTCTTATCACATAATGGGATACCTAAACATAATATATGTGCTTTAAAAAATTGTAATAAATTTGACCCTTGCTAATTCACAATGGAAGGTAATGTGGATCATTATATTGGGGATTTCTTTAATGCAGGCATGTCCAAACTTCAGCCCTCCAGATGTTTTGGACCACAACTCCCACAGTCCTTTGCCATTGGGAATACAGGCTTGGAATTCTGGGAGCTGTGGTCCAAAACATCAGGAGGGCTGAAGTTTGGTCATGCCTGCTTAATGGGATTAGAAACAAATAATACAATATCATCTGCATGTAGACTTTGGGTCTGACTTTAATTATTATTTCATTCACAACATGGTCCTCTCTAACCATATCAGTGAAATGTTCTAAAGAAAACACAAAGAGAAAGGGGATCATAGGCAGCTTTTTGTGGTTCTTCAGTTAGCCTAAATGATAGATGAGTCCACATTAGAGATGGGCACAAAACAAAATATAGAGTTTTGTTTCATTTTGTTTCTTTAGTAGTTTCATTTCATTAGTAACAAATTTTAAAGTAGTTTCATTATGAAACAAAACAAAACAAAACACTCTATAATGGCTCCCCTGGGTCCTAGGCACCAAAGTTGTAGGGGAGCTTCCTCAAGCAATTCCCTGTAAGCCCCTGAAATTTGGAGAGGTTTTGGAGTCAGGAAAAAATCATTCTAATCGGGGAAACTGCAATAGCCCCCTCTCTGTGGGCAAGTGATTAGCTGGCTTCCTGACTCAATTAGAATGACTTTTTCCCTAGGAGGAACCTATTTTGAGCTTAATAACTCAGCTCCCTGAAACTCAAATATCTCCAAATTTGGGGGACTTAAATAGAAGAGTCCAAAGAGGCTCCCCAGCGATTTTGGTGCCAATACATGGTTGTGAACCATATTTATGAGTACATAATATTTTGTTATGTTTATGTTCTCAAAAATAGGTATTGCAGCCATGTATCAGCGCCAAAATCAAAGGCTAGCTTCTTTGGACTTTTCCTTGTAAACCCACAACATTTGGAGAGGTTTGGGGATCAGAAGACTGAGTTATTAAGCTCCAAAGAGGGTCCTCATAAAGCTAATTGCCAGAGTGTGTATGGTGCGCACCAGCAATATAAGTGTTAATTTAATCAGCTTAACCCCAGTTAACCCCTATATTGCTGGTATGTGCCATACACACTCTGGCAATTAGCTCGAGTGTTTATGGAGCTTAATAACTCAGCTCCCTAAACCCCAAACCTCTCCAAATTTGGGGGGCTTACAGGGAAGAGCTTGAAAAAGCTCCCTGACACCTGCCATTTTGGTTCCTGGTTCTCAAAGTCTTCATCACTATCTGAGCTGGCCAGTATTTCTGGGAGTTGCAGTCCAGGACCATCTGTGGACCCACAGGTTGAGGACCACTGTTCTAGGACAAATCGTTTTGTTCCTAGAGGGAAAATGGCATTTTGTTTCATTTCATAACAAAACACGTTCTACCATTTCATATTGTAATGAAACATTTTGTTATGCAACAAAATGATGACACTGTGTTTTGTTTTTCATTTTGTGCCCATCTCTAGTCCACATGTTAATAGCTTTGGATAAAATATGGCTCTCCCACACCCAGTAACTGGGCAATGATGCCAAACAGTCCTCCTGACAGTGTGGAAGATCTTTCTGTGCATGTTTGCATGCATTCCAAGTTCCATCTCATGTCCACCATATGCATGGACAGTGGTGCACAGCGTATCATCAATGTTACCTCTTATTGTGTCTAATAGATGAAAGCTTTCCATGCTGTATTTGTTTCCATACAATGAGTAAACTAATCAGCATCCCTGTCACTCTCAGAATGCCACAATAGCTGGTTAAGATCTGGTGAGATCTGATCATGATGAGAAAAGCTGAGGCCATATTTCTTTCTTCAATAGCTGGCGGGGGGGGGGGGGTTCCCAAGAACTTATTCCTTGTGGAGATCTCAGAGTTATATGCCAGTGACTCGTCCTATTCATAGTAATAATATGAATTAAAATGAAATATCAGCAACTCATCTTCTCCATTGTATCTGTACTTCAGATCTGTATTTTTCAAAACAATATTGAAAGACATAATACCCAGCCTTCAGTAACCAGCTCTTTATTATACAGACATGTGAGTTTTCAGTTTTTTATTGAATTGACCACTCAGTCATGCTAAACATGGAAGGAAAGTAAAGAAAATAAAATGAACCAATAAATAATGTCCTAGTGCTCAGAGCTATCACACAGTGAGACTCACTAGAGTGATCTTCAGAGTTTATCAGAGAGCAGATTAAAATAACACTGTGCAATGAGACAGAAAATAAGATGTTACGGCAAGTGTGCCATGGATGTTTTCTATGGGGGTCTGGTATGTTCTTTTAAGAGAATGGTATATTTTACCCAGCACCTCATGTTTTCCCTGATGGGGAATCCCATTTGATGTACAAGTGACTGGTTAATGCTTACCTAAGTCTATGACATGAGAGCTAATAGTGTCATGGGGCAGGTGAAAACATTATGGAAACTAAATAAAAGAAGCAATCCCCCAAAGGAAACAAAGTCTGTTACTTTCTGCTCTCTCCAGAGGACTGTTTAGTATGTTGCCAAAGCAGAGGAGTTTAGCTTGCCGTGACATCTTATTTTCTGTTCTATTGCACAGTGTTATTTTTACAGGGACATTGTGCTCTCTGATAAACCTACAGAGACCTAATACCTACTTGCATTCAAATGGTTGTGTGTGTTGAAGAGAGCAAGAGAGGAAGTGCAGTTATTTACTATAGTAATTTCAGCTCTTCAAACTAATAAACTAATATTTAAATATTGGTGTGGATGTACAGTAGTCCTTGCACTGTTGGAACCTTTATTTCCAAACTTGGCTTTTAATGATCAAAGTAGATGATACACTTTAGACAATAATTAAATGCAATACTTTCCTGAGTGAGTAAATATATCTGTATGTGTGCCTTTCCTCACTTCACGATCTCATATTCCAGACCGTTTTCATTGATGATTGGACATTGAAAGGTAAACACAGGCTTAATTTGCAAGTCTGTCAGTGTATGTGCTATTTAATCAGCTAGCAGAAGCAATACTTAATGAATAAACTCTTAGAGCAAGAACAGAGTTTTCTTAAAACCAAACAGCTATATTACAGAACCTCTACAAAGTTCAACAAAGCATAGAGGGAAAAAATCACATTAGTACATTGATACAAAATTCAACAGCATAATAGCATACAGTACATAGACAAAATATATAACAGAGAAACAAAGCGGGTGCCTTTACTCACGGAAGGCCCAATGAACAGTGATTTACAGAGCAGTTTTACACACATGTCTGTCCAATCATAAATTACATTACATCATAGTTATTGCAACCTCTTGCATCAGCCAAAATTCATTATGTTAATTCTTTACACCTGTACTCCATTTGAAAAAACTATACACTGAGTCACTGTTACTTTGCACTTTGTACAGACTCCATCTTTAAATCAATTAAATGCATATCAAATACATATAGAACATCCTGTCTAGTACATATATCTCCCTAACTAATACCTGACAAAGTCTGATTCACAGGCATGCAGCCCTAAGGAAATCCAGCCCGTGGAGGACAGGTGAATAAGGGTCAGGAGAGAAGACAAAGACAGCTAGCCTTTCCTTTAGGCAAACTGAGGAAACTGCCCCTGGCACTTGAGGCTGGATGAAAGAGTAACCGCTCTTCAGTTGTTCCTCTTGAATTTCCTAGCCATTTCTTGCAGGATAGAGTTGTGGGTGCCGCCCTGCCTCTTATGCATCCTCTACCTTCAGTTCTGGTGGGAGACCTTGTCCTATTGCCAGTGCTGAAATAACAGTCAGCTGGGAGTGTAGGTGACTTCTTTTTGTGGAAAGAGAGCAACAGAAAGGGGAGCGGAAGAAGACTTTATAGACAGATCATCATTAAAGCTGAAAATGTAGCGTTTGATACTGGTAGTTTAGTTTTCAGGGGTCAGTGAAATCAAATTTCAAAAGAATGACATGTTTCAGGCCTGAAGATGAAACAACAAACATGGGAAGCTAATTTGCATATTGCATATTTTGAGTTTAAGGTGAAAAAAAACTCATTTCATTACTTAAATTCAGATATTAAACTTCAGAGTGAATGTCTGAAGCGCAAGCTAAACATAATGTCTATTTCTGACCTGGAGAGAGACACCATCTTGCCTGCCTTACACTGAAAGAAAAAGCCCTGATTTCACATCACATGTGATCTAGTGCTTAGATAGTAGCTTTGGAAAGATTTTAAATGTAGCTACAACTCTCTTGGATCTGCATGCATGGCATGTGTTTTTGTAATAGATGATTGTATGCATGGCCAAATGAGGCAAAGATGTCCTGTCTTAGTGAGCTATACAATAAGGCTTCACTGTAGAGTTCTTGTTGACTTCCTATAGAATGCACCTCTTGCAACAATGTTTTCCTCCAATTTCCCAGCCCATTTAGGAAGTCTCCATTTTCTTTATCCAAATATTTATGGAGAACATCATATCACAATTGTGCGGGTCGGCTGAAAGCAGAATGCCGAATGAAAACAGAATGCAACTGGTGAATACATAAAAATTCAACAGTTTTTATGTGTCAAATCAATTGAGAAATGTAAAGGTAGATGCAAGACCTGAGAGATAAGTCATATGTAGCATGGTTGCTTCCTAGGCCAACGCCTCTGTGAGATACCTCTGTCTCTTGGGAGCACAAGCCCAGAAATGGAGAAGTGCAGGGTCTGCTTCTATAGAGCATCTATATGGAACTCCTCCATTCATCACCCTGCTAGAAAGGTAGAAGCTACTGTGTTTAATAATAACCTGACAGGAAATGTGTTTGTGTGTTTTGAAAAGCTGGATGCTGCCATATCACAGACAGACAGTACATGGCAATCTCTGTAAAGTGTCCATCAAAGGGAAAAAATTAATATTAATGACAAATCAAATACCATCAGTGAAAATCACTCTGGTGTGACAAGCTCAATTTCTAGTCTATGGTGTCTTCCAGTTCAACATATTAAAATTGGACTGCCCTTCCTAACCCTATCTGAGAGATCTGCTAGGTAGGAATGAATAATAGAGGAGCAATAGGGTCACCTAGATTTTAGGGGTCACCAGTCCAGTATGACTAGCAGCTTTTATATATATCCTGCTGACTCATTCGGGCCCTTCACAAATCCCAAACTATTTCTGAACCTCCATTTTCCTGTAGTTGTTTTTGTTGGCTTGCTCAACGAAGACTTTCCCATTTCCTTCTGACATAAACAGACTTAGCTTCCCATGACAGCAGGTCCCCATGATAATTCTATGACAAGGACCATGTATGTGACATTTATGCATAAGCTAAATGAGATACAGGGTAGCTTATTATTTGATACCATATAAACAAATAAGACAATAAATAAAGTCTAGTACAACAATGCAGTTTTTGTTAATGCAATAGGGACCGTGAAATGGCATAGCTGAGAGCTTCCTATGTCTTAATCTAATCCTGTAAGACATATAGAACCAAAGATATATTATGACATATAGGCACAAAATATACTTCAACAACTCAAATCCTGGGCATGTTACACATGCCTTGAAGTGTGACACTTTGCTCACAGAATTATTCCTAATTCCTAATCATGTGACTCACTCAACATAACCATTCATTTTGTAGTAGTCACACAAATCTGTGGGAGAACTTTGGGTAAATATTTTATGGATGACTGTCATGATGTCCCATCTTTTAGCTAATCCTCTGCAATTTTAGTCAAAAGGGAAACCTTCAGTGTTTGCTCTCAAATGAGTGTGCATAGGCTACCAAGTCAAACCTTGAACATTTCTGGTCTGTTAAGGCACCCAAGAAGAGTCAGTGATGCTTATCCCAGTTGTCTAATGATTTGTAAACAATCAGCTGTCATAAATACTGGTGCAGTGAACATACTTAAAGGGGTGTGGCTATCCCTGTCCCACTCTTATTGCATGTTTTATGGTAACAGCTCACATAGTGGGCATTGTACACAAGCAAGAACCCAGATGTTCCATTTCTAAGTGCACATGTAAAAAAATAATACAGGACTGCAGCCTCTTATCTTCAAATCTAATGCTAGAACTGAGAAGAACATGACAACAAGACGGTGGAGGTAGGTGCTTCCATCCAAGCATGTACACATTCCCTGGATTTGTAATATCTACTGTCCAAAAGATTTATTGTCCCTCTCTGCTTTTCATCTGCAACTCCTGAACATAAATTTTTCACTGAGTTTTCTGTGTGTTTAAGTCTGTTAAGTTTCTCTGTCATCCAGGTGAGGTTATCCAAAAGCTGAGTCATGGCAACTGGATCCCTGTTCTGGTTAGATCAAAATATTTTGCTACTCATCCAAGAAGCTTCTTCAGTCTGAGAAAGGTTGGTAGGTCTCATACCAATTTATCCCCACATTTGTTTCACTCCACACTGGTCTGAATAGACTTGTTAGACGGATAATAGCTGTGTGAGTATGAAAGTCATACTTCTCCCAACACCCATTAAACAAAGGTCATTAGCAGTTGCCTTCCTGGTGGAGGTTTGAAGTGGTTCTGATTTTTCTGGGGACAGATGAAAGGGTAGCATGATAAATAGGAGACTAAATTCCACACCCCAGTTGAGAGAGAGATTTTCTGTACACACATGAATGGCCTCCCTGGCCCCTCTCTGGAACCATCAGTCTTCTCCGTCTCATGTGTGTACATCCTTGTATTTGAATGGGTGTCCTTTGTCACTCAAATGAAGGTACAGTGCTGATACTGATTCTACGCACCTCTTGTGCTCGACCGTCTTCCTCTTTATTGGCTTCTACCAACCTTCCTCAGACTAAAGAGACTACCTAAATGAGTAGCAAAACAATTTGCTCTAACAAGAAAAGGAATCCAATTGTGATTATTCAACTTACAGATTCACATCTAAATTCTCTTCTCAAGGTTCTCTTGACCCTTGTCTGAAGCTCTATTTCAGGGCAACAGGAATTTTGCTGGAATCCACATTAGGGGAATAAAAAACTGTTCAGAGTCATTTCCCCCCTCTCATAATAAGGACAAGATATAAACACTCCTTTGACTTGTACCATAATCAAGACACAATCCAAATAAAGTTCTAAGTCAAACAGGATTCTATAGAACTTAGACATTCTCGAACATGTGATATCTGCTTCATAGGGAATAAGTATTTTTTGGAAAAAGTACAAAATCTTTGTTAAATAAAAGATGCTTCTTTCATGGCAAACCATGTCAACATACATGTTTTGGGTAGTTGAAGTGGTCTGAGAGTTATGTTTCAGATTTATTTATTTATTTATTTATTTATTAGATGTATATCCTGCCTATCTGACCAGAGTTAAGAAACTTGAAATCAATATTCATGTGGATTGAATTGGAAGCGGGAGCCTTGACATTCTGTAGTGCTTTACTTTGCCAATACACGATACCAAACTCTTTCTTTACTCAGTTTAACTGCCCAGAATAGCCATCTAGCTAGATAGAATGGTATATAAATAAATAAATAAATAAATAAATAAGATTGTAGCATCTTATTCTGAGGGAGATGCATGCCTTTCCCATGTGCACTCACGTTTCAAGAATATAGATACAGTATTTTAAAATTAGCAATATGTAGAGAATGATTTTGTCAGTGTTTTAGCAATGTTATGCATTGGTGGCTGGGATTTCTGTCCATTTTGCTGGTGCCCTCTTATTAATTTGAGCACATATTTTACTAAGGGTGTGATAATGTTATAAAGCAAATGCCAGGATGATGCTATACCACCTCTCTTTCAGCACTGATCTAGGTATGGGTTTCCAGGCGAAATTGTGCTGGGAGGGCAAACATTTGCTGACATTTCTCCTCTCCTCTGCTGTGCATGTCCCTCTGGCAGTGTTCCTCTGAAGCAATAGAAAACATAACGGAGTCCTTCCCCTCCTCGCTTCTCCCACTCCCCAACTAGAAGAAACAGCAGCCAGATAATGCTTGAGAAGCCATTAGAAAAGGACTAATGTGGAGCTGTCTCCAAAGAGCTGACTTCCCTGTGTGGTTAGCGTCTAGTGGATTAACCTTTTGTATATGCAGAAATGGGAAATGAATAATTGAACAGCTCACCAGTAGCATAATGTGCCCCCCCCATTCCACAGTCTGTATCATCCAGATGCACGCGACTCATTTCACAAAAAAACCCTTCAGTGACACCTTTTAATTGCTGTGCATATGTGGAGGTGAAGGAAAGTAAGGACACCGACTGTTCACTTTGTTCTTTGTACCTGCAGAGGAGCGCAGGGTGTTTTTCCATGGTTTAGCACTGTTGCCTGTTTTCTCAATAAAAGAGCATTCTGATTTAAAGTTTTCATAGTCATCCTTCATTTTACTGCAACTAATGTGGTGCAACAACATCAGTGCTACTGAACAGGATGTATCTATGGATCACTTTGCAAATGTGTCTACATGATGAGACCGTTAGACTAGTTCCGTACGCCTTAACTGCCATGGCTCCATCCTACTGAGTCCTGGAGTTTGTACATGGATGAAATACGTGGAATTATCTGCTCTTCTTTGTGAGAATGCCTAAAAATCCTGGCCGCTTCCCTTGGCTACACTGGTTGGATTACACAAATATTTACCAGCAAACCCACACAGATGATACAGCTCTGTGATGAGCTGGCAGCCTTTTCCCACAGAGGCATACACTGTCCATGCATGCTGTTTCTCACTTTGATAAATAAACACACCCTCCTGTAACTATATGTTTGTGTATGCATTTTCTATCTTTACAAGCTATTCTTGGGCTTTGTGAAGCAGCCTGTTGCAGGGCTAGTCCTATCATTAGACAGTGAGGAGGCTGCACTTGATAGTATATTTTCCATGTCATGATGAGGCAGCACATTTTGAATAACATGAATTCTTGGTGTAATGTTTTCATTGAGTCAGTGTGATGTAGTGTATAGAGCAGTAGAGATGGGCACGAGCAGAAAAAATTACGTTTCGAGTTGTCGTTTGTCGGAGCGGGTCCATTTCAGCTCGTTTCCGTTTGTTGTGAAATTTTTCAAAAATTTGTTGTTTCGTTTGTCGTCTGTCATTTGTACAGTGGTTTAGGGGGAGGGGTTGGGTCTGGGAGGCACCTCTCTTCTGGGTGCCTCCCTCTGAGTTGACCCAGAAGGAAAGGGAAGCGTAACGCGTAGCCGCCGCGTACCACCAACACCAATTATGTTGGGTTGTTAGCCAGGGTTGAGGGTTAGTGTGTCAGAGGCACCTCTCTCGGCGCTTCTCTGACTCACTAAGAAGGAAAGCATACTGTCGTACTGGCATGCAGGTTACACTTAGGGAGGGAGTGGGTCTGGAGTTGGAGGCACCTTTCGATGCACCACTCTGACCCACTAAGAAGGGAAGTGTACTTACGTATGAATCTGGCTTAGGGTTGGGGTTAGGGTAAGGGCTAGGCTTAGGGTTACGGTTAAGGTTAGGGTGGGTTAGTGGGCTGCACCTCTGAGTGCCTCTGACCCACTAAGAAGACAGTGTACTGGCATATGGGTTAGGGTTAGGGTACAGGTTAGGGTTAGGGTTAGGGTTGGTGGGCTTTTTATGCCCTCTCTGGCACATCCAGAAGTCTCAGCAAAACCTGGCCATGCGATTGGTGGAATGGCTCCAAAAATTTGCATGGTCCCATCCCATGGCCAGCCCATCATTGCGCGTGCGCAGATGTAAAAAAATAAACATAAAAATAAAATAAAATAAAATCAATGGAGACGTTTTGTTGCAAGAAAAACCCACTGCTGCTACTATAAAAATTCAGACATTTAAAGTACCTAATTTTCTAATGTTTCTGTGGTGCTTTGGTGGGTTTTTGGACCACGATTTCAAAAAAAAATTGTGGTCGCCATTTTAGATTCCCCCCCCACCGCATGGCAAATCGAGACAACGAGGATGCCCCCCCCAGCCTGGTACCAGCAGCCCAGGACAGGAGAGGGGGGAAGGCCGGGGACCCCCCCCCCAGAAACCACCCCTCTCTGGTAGGTGCCCTCACTGAGGAAGGCCTATTTCCGCCTGCTTTTTTGGCCGGGAATTGGGTTTTTTTTTAATTTTTAAAACTTTTTTTCTGTGCTGCTTGGCATCGCGCGATCGCCGCGATGCCATGAACGACAACGACAAATCAGACCCAATTTATCTTTATCAGGTTGGGTTTGGGCTTGAGCGGAGTAATTGTCGTTCTCGTTCCTCGTTACGTAATGGAAATGATGAACGGTAACGGAAATGAGAATTTCACCACTCCGTGCCCATGTCTATAGAGCAGTAGTGGCAAACCTTCAGCACGCCAGATTTTTTAGATCACATCTCCCAGAATCCTTTGTCACTGGCAATCTAGGCTCAGAATTGTGAGAGTTGAGATCCAAAACACATGGATTGCTGAAGTTTCACCACCACTGGTATACAGTGTTAGACCCAGGTGCAGGAGACCTGGGTTCAAATCCCACTGGGCTGTGCAAACTCAGTGGAGGCTAGCAAAACAACAAATATATCTCAAAGGCCTATTAGAGTTACTGTGAGCCACCAGGCAGCATGTAACAATTGTATTTTCACTCTCAGGTATGGTTAGAAATTCTAACCATATGGATCTTAAGCTTGTGGGTTTTCTTGTCTTGTGTGTTAGAATAACTTATTCAGCTTTGGATAGTCAACACTTCAACTTGGGTAGACAGCAACAATTTGCCTTTCTGCTTCAGGCTGTGAAATATTTTGGCGCAACTCTGTTCTATTGTCAATGAAAGCACTTGGTTTCAGAAGCATCAGAGAGAAGAACATGGATGGTATCAGCATTCAGGCCAACACTGTTAGTTTGGGCAGCAGAGGTAAGAACATTGGGCTTGCCACAGCACCACTGAATTTTGGACGTGGGAACTCCATGGGACTCAATTTTCTATCTACTTGAAAAAGTGCTGTCATAGAAAAGGCACTTCGTGATTAGGCACTTGAGACTTCCATTGGTTGTGGATGTTTCTCTGGGTTGAGACGAGCAGCACATTATGGGTCAAGACATTTATCTTCTCCGAAGCTTTGAGAGTGCAACAGAGGACCTTGGTGGGGAAACAACCATCCTTAGTCAAGTGATTCCAATGTTCTTGTGCTTGATTGATATGATGAAGGCCATAAGGAGGGGACAGTCTAGGTAGATGAGGTATTTCATAGAGAAAGATGACAACATTTCCCCCCACCTTGAAATGATGGCCCTGGCCAGCATGCTAAAGGATGTGCTCCATTATGGAAGAAGAAAAGCATTCTAGCAACCCTCTTAGACACCCCCCCCCCAAAAAAAAAGGAAAACAGTTGGCAATGGATCTTAAGCAGTGGTGAAGGGGAAGGGAGAAGAATTCTAGCCAACTTTCCATCACATGCAGCATCTGGTAAAGAAGACCCAGATGCCACTGAGGGGCCAAACTGAGCAGGAAGATACTAGCAATGTACATAACACTCCCAATAGCAGTCCTGGCAGTTGCATTCTAGAGTCCAAGCCCCTCGCCCCTGTAACAACAGGGCAAGTTTTCTGGAACACTGTCATGACAAGCATGGCAGGGAGCTGTCCTCCAGAGCCACCGCCATATTCAGGAAGCATATTCAGGAGCCCTGCAAGCCAAAGGAAATTGATCCCTTGTCTTGCAAAGCTGAGAAGGAGTGTATTTGGAAGGGCCTACTCAAGGTGCCGGTGGAACTGCTGTGCTGCCTACCAATCAACTAGTGTGCCCAAGTGAGAGAGTATTTGGCTGCTAAGGGACATGGCCAGTCCTATTCTTTCATGCCTGGAACTTGGATACATAGAAAATCTAATTTTCCTTAAAGTCAACCGACCATTGCTCAGCTTCCCTGAAGTCGCCTTGAAGTAAGAGAGGATGGCACACTATCTTTGCAGGACTAGATATGCTACAATTCAGTCTGTGTGTCCTACCTTCTGACTCTTTCATTCTTCCAACTGCTACTCCAAGATTGTGCTCACTGTTGTGCTGAGTGCTGTTGGCACAGTTCCTACTTCCTAGCTATAACAGGCTAGCTGCTGCTCCAGTCTGCCTGCCGGTGTTGCCCAGAGTATTTGCCTACAACCCAGTGCAACCTGTCCTATGCTTTCCCAATGCTGCTGGCATTTCCAACTAGCATTCCCTCTGTTCAGGTAAGCCCATTTCAGACATTTCCAAACACCTAGGCACTGTTGGCTGTTGGTGTGCATTCTTTTTGTTTGGCACAACCACTGGGAAAGTATCTGAGAACTCAGGGAAATCCTTTAGAAACATTTCGCCTGTTTGTATTTTTAATGAGGAAAATTGTGACCATGGAGTCTTTATACTGAGACCGTGATGGAGTTTTGGATATCTGAAAATTCCAAATTCCAAATCTGAATTCTGAATCTGAATTTTGGTGTTAGTGTACTGTGTAGCTGCTTGTTTGCTGTTCTTGGTTTTGGGGAAAGAGGCTCTGTTGTTGTTTTAATTTTTTTGGGGGGTGGGTGTTCTCCTGCATGTTGCAGGTGCCCTGTTTAATTGCTTTTTTAAAAAAAAACTTATTATTTGGTAATTTTGCTGTGGATTTTTCTGTTGAATGTCTGTATTTATTTTATTTTTTTGGTAGTGTCTGTTTTATTTGCTTCTGTGAAAGGTGTGGGGAAGGGGTTTGGGCTTGTAATTATACCAATGTGCTACTGGGCTGTGTGCCGGGTGGGAGCAGTTGGCTGAGCATAACTTGACACATGATGATTTATCTTTGTCATGAACAGTGGCTTGCTTTTGGAATAGACTGATACTCTGCTGCCTTGCCTCTGCTTTTTTCAACTAGTTTTGATGAGTTCTTTAAAACTCATGAACTAGTGCAGAAATAAGAAAATAGCATTAAAAGGTGGTCCCTTTTTGTGTAAAATGAAAGAATAGGTGCCTGAAAAAACACAAAAACAAAAGAGGCACACTATAAAAATGAAATAAATTTAAAACAAAAGCAAAGAAGTCCATTGGGCCTATCCCTAGGAATGGTGTTGTGAAGGAATTAAAAGATTGCTTAAGAATAAATATATATCCTTGAAAAACTAAAGTGAAGATCATGCATGTTATGATATTCTGGACTACAATGTGCAGAAGTGAAAGCAAGAAAGTTTAAAAGGTGACAAGAAAAATATATATTTAAAATGTGGTGCTGAAGGAGACCTTTGTGAATGCATCAACTGCCAGCTACATAAATAAACGGGTCCTAGATCCAATCAAACCTGAACCCTCCATAGAAGATGAAATGACTAAACAAAGGCTTTCATACTTTGAGCATATCTTGAAAAGATTCAGTATAAAAGAAAATGAAGCTGAGGAAAATTTGAAGGCAGCAGAAAACAACCTAAAATGAGGTGAATTTACTACATAAAGGAGGCAGAATCCTTTTGTTTTCAAGGCTCATAGTACCCCAATCTTTTTTAATATATATATAGGGTTGTGTTCTCATACACAAATCAAGTCCTATGCAATACAATTAGTAATAAAAGATCAAAGAGAAATGATGTGGTTAACACCTGCCTTGCCCCTTCTAGCAGTGCAGATGCATGGGGTCAACCATCACCTTCATCATACACAAAAGGCATCCTGCCCCAACATTCATAAGCAGGTGCAGAGAAATAATATACCAAGCATGTTGTGGTGCATGGGAGATACATTTCTGAGCTATGTCCAGACATAGCAACATGTCTTAGGTGCATCTGGCCAAGTAAGTGACTGCAGATGTAAAGCACTGAGTAGAGATGGGCACGAAACGAACAATTTTTCATTTTTGTTTTCATTTTTTGTTACATTACGTAACGAAACGACAAACGAATTTTGTC
The DNA here is from genome assembly GCA_023846285.1 of Phrynocephalus versicolor. Classification (NCBI taxonomy): domain Eukaryota; kingdom Metazoa; phylum Chordata; class Lepidosauria; order Squamata; family Agamidae; genus Phrynocephalus; species Phrynocephalus versicolor. The sequence continues at coordinate 22,548,178 of JAHTLZ010000379.1, read as the reverse complement.
TCTAAAATAAAACGAAACAACAGAAACACCGGAAATTTTCACAAAAAACAGAAACGAACCAAAACAGACCCTCTAAACGACAAACGACAAACAAAACGCCATTTTTTATTCGTGCCCATCTCTAACACTGAATAAAGATATATTTTAGAATTCAAAGACAGAACAAAGATAAAAGCAAAAAAATTGTTATCAGCTGACATGCCACCATGTCACATTTAGTTCTCAATATTGCTATTGCAAAGCATAACACCTAATTTCACTATTGTTAATCTTTTTGCCATCTCCCGCAGCAAATTTCTTCCTTTCGTTTGTCTCTCATCATCGCTCTGAAACTGCATGAGGCAGCAGCTGTTCTATGTTTTTGGATATAAAAGCCAGTGGTTGTTGCCTATTCCTGATGTGGGGAAACAGTCCTCGCTTGGATTGTTATCAAATGCCCCTCTGTGAAGGAACCACGAGATGGCGCCATAACACTGTTTTGACTACACCAGCAGGAAGTGTTGGGAGCAGCCAAACACTCTGAGCAGAGCATGGACATGGTTCCTGTAACAAGAAGCACAAGTGTTACTGAAGCATAAGGGATGCAATAGATCCTTGTTGGCCTGCTGTGTTGAAACATGGATGCAGGCTGAGGTCACAAAACAACAGGTTGCCACCAGATACATTATCCTCTTTATAGTGATTAATGGAGGGACATTCTGGCTTCTGTGACAATATCCATGTTTAATAAAGTAATACATTCAGTAGAGGAATACACCAAAAAAGAGTTATGCTGAATACAAGAATGCATCAAAGATCAATCAAAGTTTGTACAAAAAAGCAGAAAACCATAACTTCGAGATGTGACAGTTAAAATACAGAATCATTATAAGTACATGAACAGAGACAATAGGCAAAGCAACCTTTAAAGAAAACAGAGTCAGCAGGGAAAGGTGGGCAGAATGAATGTCTTCTTCATTACCTAAAGATATCTAGGCGGAGGGAGCACCCTTCAGTTCATGAGACAATGTATTCCACACTATTGGTGCAGCCACTGAAAAGGCACTGTCAATGCGACAAGCCCCCAATGCGACAAGAGAAGGGCCCCATCAGGGAATCGCTAAACCAGTATGGGAGAAGTGTTGGCTAGTTTTCAGGGGAAGTGGATAGGATGATACGGAAGGACCAGCTTTGCAGGGTGGATGAAATACTGTATGCATTGGATAGACATGCATTCCCGCAAACAGGCCTGAATTCCTCAGCAACAGGCACTACTGGCATGCAGACTCATCAAAAGTGGGCATGTGCACAGGTGACTGCCACAGCATGCTACCCAAAGGCTTAGCTGCATTTCGAGGCATGAGCTGTGAACCTAATATTCCAAAGGGAGTATAACACGATACGAAACTGGTTGCATCCTGATTCTGGAATCCAGTTTGCTCCTGCATGGGTCAGAGAAGTAGGTGAAGTCTCAGAGAATCCAGGTCTCCAACCAAGGAGGCAAATCTCAGCGTGATTGGATCTAGAGCAAAAAAGTTGTGTTCCTGTAGATGACATGTCGACAGCAGGTATGGCACCAATTCTACAGCTACTGGATACATTCTGCCAGCATCCTGGCTGCAAAAAAAAAAAAAAAGGCCCCCGCCCCACACACACTTAGCTGCCATGGTTTTTCCCATTTTCTGGGCCCATCTATCTTGTTTTCACTAGGCTCCTTTCCACCATCAGTTGGCCCATAAGCAGTTCTCAGAAGCAGTTCTGATTCTGCTCTGAGTTCCCGCCTGCTTTACCTCTGGGACATCACAAGGGCCTGACAATGTGACATCAAAAAGGTCCAACTACTAGCTGAGATTTTTTCCTGTGAAGTCTGGCAAAATGGGATCCTAACCACAGCCTTTTTTTCCCCTCAATTGAACTTCAGTTCTGGTTCAGTCCCTGATTGCTTCCTGATAGTGTTCAGAACGCCTACTCTTCCTACCTACCTGGCACCTAAAGAGCACAAACAGGGTCTCCAAATGGTTGCTGGGTGCTAGAAAAGGGTTGCTGAGCAGTGGCAGGTGCTAGGGTGTTTGTTCAAGTGGGATTTTCAAGGTTGGTTGCCCAGGAACATGGACTTGGAGTGGATACCAAGATAACCACAAAGAGGGGAGGGAGGAAAGGGGGGGAAAATGAAAGAATGAAAGATGAAAGTTAGCAGGCCTGAATCAGGTCAAGAAAATGGGGAGGGATGAAGGGACATTACTTTGTGGGAAACTCGAAGATATATTAATTTGCTGAGACATTGGTAAGCAAAAGTAATTTGCCAGGATCTTAGAGTAAATTAGTAAATTAGACTGTTCAACTTTTCATGCAGGAACAGAACATGACCCTTGCAAGACCAGGGCATGATCTCATAAGCAATTTGGTTTAGGGGTGTCCGTAGAAGGTACTGGGGTAGAACATACAGGAAGCATTCTAAGTGGGTGGAGTCCAGAATGATATGGAATGATTGGCTTTGCAGGGTGGGTAAAATATGCAGTGTCTCCACTTTCTGAGGCATCAGTCACCCACCACTTGCAAAAGATGTATGATAACAATCAGGTCAGACACCAGTCCTTGTGGGGATGGGTGCTAATGAATATGCATTCTTAGTTAATAGCAAGAAAGCATTAATGAGCCATACAAATAATGTCACTGTTGAAGAGCATGGTTATTTATTTGTTTGTTTGTTTGTTTGTTTAAAGTATTTTAAAAGATGTGTTACTTGCCAAGTTATTCTCACTAAATACAGCTTGATGGTGTCTCTAGCCACGCTTGGTGCAGGCACATTACTGTGTCTTGTAAATAATGACGTGCAGACTCAAGAGACTGGAGTTACATCCCTAGACAGCCATTCTGTGAAGGAGAGAAAAAGGCATCCTACCTGTAATGCTATGCATTAAAAAGCACTTAGCCTGCTCAAGCCAGCATTAGAATAGCACATAAACAGCACATAAACACTGTTGTTGTGATCTCAGTGGGATTCTGGAATTCAAATGGGAACTCTAACTGTCTCACAGGAGCTCCTTGGTCTGGAAGAAGAACCCCAATATATTGCACTGATGTATTTGATATATGCAGAATAACCTTCTCATCAGTGCTACCTTAAAGTTATGGGAAGCCATATTTGTCTGCATGTTTTGTCCATAAAGCAAAAGTTTCTGGACGAACCTGTGCAGACAGATAGAAAGAAAGTCATATAGCTACATAGGTAAACAATTTTCATTTCATCTTCTGATCCCACCCTCTTTCCTAAATGTTTGCTGATCCCAAACTTTTAACAACAGACCAGCCACTGTGCAACAGAATATGGGGCTAGATAGATCCTTGTTCTCTTCCAGCATGGCTCTTCTGTTATTTATTTGGTAGTGAAACCAAAACAATTTTAATGTGTTGGTGGCACAGGAAAAAAGTGACATTTTGCATTATGAATGCCCAGTTAACTCTTTGCTACATTCTTTTCCCAATAAGTGCATAGTGTATTGAATCCCTGGGTACAGGGTGAGCAGGAAAATGAAATATTTTAAGAGAAATCCTATCCTGCAGTTTAATTCTATGTGACCCCTCAGGTGTTACCAGCATTGTGCAATGTTCAGTTTTCCCCTCATTGTAGAAATCACAAAACCTTAGTGGTCATTTAATAGTATAAGCAAGCTGTACTAAAATTTGGACAGGTGTCTTCACTTCAAAAGGTGTATATTTGAAGAGAAAAGAAGGAGAAAGTAGACCAGTTAAGATCCACTGCCAAGGATTCTGCTTGGTTAAAATAACTGAGGCAGTTATTCCAGACTAACAAACCACACTGAAGATAAATGGTGGTGAGTGTGGGGGAAAAAAGCAAGATAAAACAGTTCCCTTCAAAGTGTGGCAGTCATTAGCGTGTGGCAGAATGTAGCGGGTAAGGAGGAGGCTAGAGAGCATTTGGAGGCGGGTCCTGACAGAGAATAATTTAAAAGCTGCAAAGATTGCATCTATCAAGCTAAAGTGAAGGCTGCCCAAATATCATACTATGCTGTGCGGATCAGCGAAGCCAGTAACCACCAGGCCGAACTTTTTCGTATTGTTTGCGATCTATCCGGTAATAGTCTCAGTGATAGGCCTCCAACTAGCATATCCTGCCACCAATTTGTGGCCTTTTTAAAATCAAAAGTGGAGGCCATCCGCCGGGACTTAGACCACCACCCTTCGGCAGTGGTACCATTTGAGATGTCCTCTGCATCGTCTTGTCCGACATCGTTAACACACTTTCAACCAGTAATGTCTTCTGAGGTGGACAGAGTGCTTGACTGCTGTCATGCCACCTCCTCCTCCCTTGACCCTTGCCCGGCCTGGCTAATAAAAGCAGCCAGGCCAGTGACCACGGATTGGGCCACAGCAATAATTAATGGGTCCCTCCTTGAGGACCGGGTACCCCCGGCCCTCAAGGAGACACTCATTAAGCCTATCCGTAAGAAGGTGAATGTGGCGGCTGACAATATTAACAACTATCGACCAGTCGCCAACATTCCCTTTATGAGTAAGGTCTTGGAGAGGGTGGTGGTGGATCAGCTTCAGGCTCTCCTGGATGAAACTGATGCCCTCGATCCGTTCCAGTCTGGGTTCAGGCCACGGCATGGCATGGAAACAGCATTGGCACCCTGCAAGATGACCTACTGAGGGAGGCCGATGGGGGCAAAATGTCCTTGTTGGTCCTCATCAGCGGCCTTTGATACCATCAACCACGGTATCCTCCTGGGGAGGCTCTCTGAGTTGGGAGTCGGGGCCCCCGCATTGGTGTGGTTCACTTTCTTCTTGGAGGACCATCCCCAGAGAGTGGAGATTGGTGAGATGCAGTCTACCCCATGGACCCTCAAGTGTGGGGTTCCACAGGGGTCGATCATCTCACCAGTGCTATTTAACATTTATATGAGGCCGCTGGGAGGGGTAATCAAGAGTTTTGGAGCTTCGTGTCATCAGTATGCTGATGATACCCACCTCTATCTCTCCTTTCCATCTTCTGCAGTGGATGCTGTTCTGTGCCTTGAGCGCTGCCTGGATGCCATTCTGGGATGGATAAGGGCAAACATACTGAGGTTGAACCCGGACAATACGGAAATCTTGCAGGTGGGGACTCCTACTGTCAGTGGGTTGGGAAACTCCTTCTCATTTGGGGGGGGGTGACTCTGCCCACTCAGAATGAGGTGCACAGTTTGGGTGTTCTTCTGGATCTGGCGCTATCCATGGAATCTCAGGTAGCTTCGGTGGTCCACTCTGCCCACCACCATCTGTGGCAGATTGCTCAACTGTGTCCCTATCTGGACATGGGGGCTCTCACCACGCTGGTCCATGCATTGGTAGTCTCAAGACTGGACTATTGCAATGCTCTCTACGTGGGGCTGCTCTTGAGGCTGATGTGGAGACTCCAGCTGACCCAGAACACGGTGGCCAGATTGCTGACTGGGACTAGAAAATACGATCATATATCCCCAGCACTGGCTGCCCTGCACTGGCTTCCAGTTTGGTTCTGCATTGACTTCAAGGTTTTAACTATGACATACAAAGCCCTAAACAGTTTAGGACCTCGCTACTTGTCAGAGCGCCTTCTCCCTTTGAAAACCTCCCATAATACCCAATCCTCCCAGGCTAGGCATCTGAGGCAACTAACACCACGAGAGGCCCGAAAGGAAAAAACAAGAAATAGGGCCTTTTCTGCCATTGCCCCTCGCCTGTGGAATAACCTTCCACCAGACATCTGCCTGGCCCCCTCTTTGGCTGCCTTTAAAAAACTATTACTAACTTGGTTAATTAAGCAGGCATCCCCCCAAATATAATTCCAACTCAGTGTTCACCCATTAAATCTTTATCTTAACTGATTAGCCTGCCAATAATAATATATTGTTTTATTGTTTTATGCCACTTTAATATTATTTTTATTTTATTTTTGTTTTATTGTGTTACTATTTATGGTTTTATTGCATAAATTGTTTGAATTTATTAATTGTCATAAACCGCCCAGAGTGACTTTGCTGCCAGATGGGTGGTATAAAAATCCAATAAATAAATAAATAAATAAATAAATAAATAAATAAATAAATAAATAAATAAATAAGCCTAGGAAGGCAAATATTCACAGAAGTACACAGATGGTTAAAGTTGGGACAGGGGGGGTCTAGAAGCTAAGTATTCCTACTCAGGAAATGGACCCCAACAGCTCTAGGAAAAGACAGAATTAGACCAGCATAGATTATCAAATGTAAGGATATGTCAGTAGAAAGCTGGACATGGACAGTGAAGCAGGATGACAAAGGGAAAAAATCATTTGAAATACAGTGGTACCTCTTAAAACTTATTTAATTTGCTCTGTGGGTCAATTTGTTTTAAGAAAATTTTGTCTTACAAAACACTGTTTCCCATAGGAATGCACTGAAAGTGGATTAATCTGTTCTGGAGACTATGGGTCACTTTGTTTTATGAAAAAAAAATTGTCTTGTGAAACACGGTTTTCCATATGAATGCATTGGGAATGGATTAATCCATTCAGGAGGCTAGAATAAAGACAAAAATAACCGTTCTCCCCCCCACCCCAGGTAGATGTGGAATGGTTTTTCGTATTGCACAGCATCTCATAAGGAATATCTTGTCATGCAAATCTATGCCTATTCCCGGAAATGTTTTTCTTCCCATGAGTTTTTTGTCTTACAAGGCATTTGTCTCAAGAGGTACCACTGTGTGGTGCTGGCAGGGAGCATTGCAGATACCTTGGAAGACCAGAATGAGAAAAAATTGAACCCGAACCATCTTTGGAAACAAAAATGTCAAAACTAAGCCTGTCATATTTTGTGCACATCATAAGAAGGCAAGATGATCTGGAAAAGATGACACTGGGGAAGGATGGAGGCAGCCGAAAAGATGAAGGTCAAAATAAGATGGATTGGCTGCATAAAGATGTCCACAGCCTTGAGCTTACAAGAGCTGAACAGGGCAATTTGGGATAGGATACTTTTGACATCAGTCACTCATGGGGTTGCCATTAAGTCAGAGAGGACTTGATAGGACATAACTACAAGGATCAGGCAGGAAAATCCTTCAGGAACCTCTTTTCTTAAATCTCCTCAAAACTCAATAATAAATGAAGTAAAGTAATAATAATTGAAAAATGCTGTCCTTTCCAGGTATCAGAATCTGCTGCCTCAGGTGGCTGCCCATTTCTGCCTAATGGGAAGGACCACACTGGTCTTGCTGCGCATTGACTCCCCCGGCTGTGTTCTTCAGATAACACTGTGGGGCAATAAGAGTCTGGGGGCAGACTCTTATTGCCTCATACAATCAGAACGATACTATCAGTTTAGCTGCCTGTTCATTATTCGCCCCCTACCACCATTGGTTGCTCAAACAATCATGAACAGAGTCATGTGCCTGGCCATGTGTTGGACAGTGAATAAAAGGGGGGACCATCTGCACAATTGTCCTTTCCCTTCCCTCAATAGAAATCTGAGCCTTATCTTTGAGGAGTGTGTATGCCATCATTAATCTTCCTCTGCATATCCAAGTGCATGGGTTTCATTCTGCATGCTGCCTCACCTATCCCTTGCCCTATCTTTCCCCCTGCTTGCTAAATATTCTGCACCATGTTTATGCACCTTCTCACTTGTGCATGAGAACTGGTGCCCATGAATTTCAGGGAGACATGGGGTCGTTGGGCTTATAATTGGGGCGGTTAATTGCACAGAGCACAAAGCAGTAGCCTGCCTCTCTTATTTGCTGCCTCTTGGCACCCTAAATGCATTAAAGATTTTAAAGAGGGCTCTTTTAAAAACATCTTCTATTCTAAGATGAAGACAAAAGCCAAGAATATTGGCAGACCTACTGTGAAAAGAAGGGGACATGTTTTTTGTCAGCTGTAAGTGGGACAGGAAGATGGTTGGAAAGTCTCTGTCATGTATTCGTAATTCTTCAGACAGAAATTAGTCTCACCTGCAGAACTAACTTAGCATTTTTAATGAACCATTTTCCACAGTTGCTTGCTCTTCCACAATTGTGCTTCTATACTGAGGGCATTACAATGGAATGCACCCCAGCATGCAATTGGACTGAAGTCAGACATAACTAATATCAGTGTGAATCATGTTGAAGGGTCTGCTCTAAATAAGCATAGATCCCAACTCCCCATGTATTCTGCAGACTGGGAGGCCTGTCACCTGAGGCTCATGTGTGAATTAGAAATATTATGTAGCTGTTATTCTCTGTCTCATATATATGACGGCAGATGGAGCCTTCCCTGCTCAGGCGTGTGCAAGAATGTTACACATGGTCATCAAAATGACAGTGTGACCATGATGATCAAAGCATGTGTAATTTCTAGTTACACATCCTCTCTGGTAGGATTTTGTGACCAGCAGAGCAGTGCTACACGGCACTTCGGTAGCAGCCAATATGGATGTTAAGAAACACTTAAGGATTCTTGAACAAAATGCAGGATTCTTGGACAAATGCAGTTGGCAGGATAAACAGTACTTTAAACTGGCTGCAGTTAAGCCAAAGCCTAAAGATTTGCATATGGAAAAATGGATCTAAATAAAGCCCTTAAATGAGAACATTAACTACCAACTAAAGCAGTCACCGCTAGATTTCCAAATTCAGCATACTTCTAAAGCATCATTAGAGGAATCCCAGCTTGACAGAGAAAGTTATACAGCAGCAACCATCGCTGCTATGCAAACTATCAATTCCTCACATTTTCCTTCTGCATGGGTTTAAGCTTATGAGAGGTATCCACACCTCATGAAGTCAAAAGAGTCTTAGTGATTAAGGAAGAATGTTTGAAGGAGTTACTCTCCTCTGAGGTGGGTCACATAAAATGATTAATGCAAAGAACACAAGGAGGAAAAAGAAAAAGCTCCTTCCCAGGGTCCTCTGTGATTCATGGTATATTTATTATGTTCTATTTAATCCTTTTATTCCTTTGATTCCTACCAGATCCTCAAGAGCTAAGAGCTCTGTATGTGCTCATGTATACACCTACTGTGTGTCTGAATTTCTGCATACAAAAAGCTTACACTAGAACAAAATGAGAATCACCTTCCAGTAGGATAAAAGCTGTTTCTTCTTGAAGGCCAGCAGCTTTGGACCACTCGTTTTTATTCAATCATATTTCATATTAGTTATTAACAGCCTTGAACACTTCCATATACTGTACAGAAAAGCTTTCTGAAATACAGTGGGGGACTATTTAAAAGACATTCCTACAGATAAGCAAACTGATATGCTTTTGTCATGTCCTCCCATACAGAATATGAAAATTTTACTTCAAATGCAGGCAAGGCGTATATTAAAATGGCCGCTTGCAACCATGTCAAGTCAAGAAATAATTTGAAAGAATTATGATCCTTCTTCCTTCCTCCATAGATCAAGGATCCAAACCAAGGACTCTGGTTCCACCTGCACAGCATTCTCTAGAAGAACCCTTCTTGGAGACATCTTCTGGCTGATAGCTTTGCACCCGTCACCAATCATTAATTTTCCATTCCTGTGTGCAAGCGAACAATGCGGCATTCCTATGGACATTATTCTACAACCGTAAATTCATTTTGCTTAATTTTATGCACTGCAAATGACCCCAAATCAACAAATTCTAAAGAGGACAAGATAGAAGATAAGTCGACCTCTACTGTCAGTATTCTCCTGAAACAACTGAAAATTAAACATCTGCCCAGAATCATTATTTGTTTGTTTGTTTGTTTGTTTGTTGCATTTTTATACCACCCATCTTCCAATTGGAACTCTGGGCAGTTTACAAACAAGAGTAAAATACACAGTAAACCACAGATAGTAAAACTAATAAATAAAGAGGGAGAAGCCCTCCTGTCCAAGGATCTGTGCCCAAAAGACTAAAAGGTTGATTAAGGTTTGAGGTCTGAGGCGGGGGGGGGTAGATGCATTAAGGATGTTATCTAGAATCAGATTATTAACCTATATTTCACATCCGCTGATGCTCCAGTGCTCACTACAGTGATCTGGAAAATCTCTTTGATCTTCATAACATAAACTTTTTTAAAAATGCTCTAAGGTAGGGGTCTTCAGACTAGGGCTGGTGGGCCACCAGGGTCCTGAATCTGGTCATTGTAGACCCCCCCCCACTTGCCCTCCCCTTGAGTCAAACAGGAATCCGATGGCTGCCACCCAGTGGGACCACCCCCTCATTGCTACCAGGGTGCATGTGCTGCTCGGCTCCTCCAGAGGCCCTCATGCATGACGGTGGCAGCAGCGAGGCTGAAAGCAATGGGAGGGAAGAGCACAGGCATCAAATCTCTTGGACCAGAGCAAAGAAGTCAGTCATGTGCACCTGCGCACCGACTCCTAGAATAACTACTGTACTAGTGGGGAGTTGGGGGGAATGGCCTCTGCTTGGGGGGGGGAGCTTTGAGGTGCATGTGCACCAATCGTTCCTATAGTCTGAACCCCAACAGTGTCTGAGGGACAGTGAACTGTCCCCCTGTTTAAAAAGTTTGAGGACCCCTGCTCTAAGGTTTCTGTAAATGTCATATAGTTGAGTCATCATTCAACTAAAATACCTCTCAGGGAAGGTTTCACCAGTAGAAAAACAAGTAAAAATGAATTTTGTTATGAAACCATAGAATCAAACAAAATTAACCTCACCTTAAAAACTGTTAAAAACAAGAAAATGCATCATAAACATTAACATCAACAAAGGGTATAATTAAAACCAGCACATGACAGATTAAACATGATAATAATAATCATGTGACATCAAGTAAATTCTGACTTATAGCATTTCCCCCTACATATTTCAGGAATTCTCAGAAGCATTCCCTTCTTCTGGGCAAGCTGCGGGACTGTACAGCTTGTCTAAGGCCACATAGGCTGGGTCTACCTCCAGGAGCCACAGTGAGGAATTGAACTCCCAAACCCACAGAGCCTTTTGCCAGCTATCCACAAACATTATATTCCAGTCAAAAAAATGAGTTTTACTTCCTAAAATTAGTCATGACCTTGCTTACCTTTGAGATTCCCTTCCCCTTTGACCATACCTTCCTGAAACTATAACTTGGACATTCTCCTCATACTAAGATGAATGTCTCTTTACCTGCTTTCACTCAGAAGCACCAGCACTTGCGGGCTTGAAGCCCAGAACTTTCTGACATGCAAATATTATGACATCATGCACACACCGGCTTCCCTGTTTCTTCTAATTGTGCCTGAAATCCTCATAGTAGTTGGACAAGCCACTTCTGATGTCATGCAAAGCTTTTGATGATGGTTAGATATTGTATGTGAGCTTAAGATGTTCGCTTTAGAAAAGAGCCACATCTCATTTGTTGCTAAGGAGTGGTCCAACTATCTCTACTTCTCAAATCTTGTTGCCAGTTTTTTTGGGAGGAGTGTATATGGGGACTGTTTAGATGAGCACCTAAACTTCCAGTTGTGGTGGTGGTGGTTGCTATTAACTACAATTATGACAATTGTTCTGCCACATGATTGTCAACTGGAAGTAATACCAAGGTGTGTGGGAGCCGCTCCCATTACCCAATGAACAGATCTACAATGTCACATAAGATTCCATTAGGCTCTTAGTTGGCACGGCCACTTTGCCACACTTGTGAAGTGATGTTACTCCAAACAATGGCCTTTCCTCAGATCAGCTGTGTCAGAGTTCTTCTGTTATGGTTTGCCCTGCCTTCTGCTCCTTCCAAATACCAGTTTGGCAAGAAACCTTTCCATAATTAATTCTGCAATTAGAGCATAAAATTTCCCTCCATTTCAAGTTTCCTCAGATCTGTTTGCACTATTTTTTTAAGTTTTACATATTCCAAGATGTGATGTGTAAAGCTTTAGCAGCCCCCTCCCAGTCTTAATGAGATAGCCTAAGTAACTAGTTCAGAAAGGTTTTGTGCAGTGTTTTACTGAAGTGTGCATGCACTTTTGAAGGTCAGCAGCCAAATCATTGACTATGAATCTTGATGCAGCAAAAATTACCATCTTTGCAATGTTTTGTCAACAGACATGCCCACAATGGTAACACAAATAGGAAGTAAGACACACAGATGAATGGACAAAATGAACAGCTAGATCAAACTGCACCTGCACACACACACACACACACACACACACACCTGTGTGCAGTTTACAGGAATTAAAACAAAAACAGGTCATAGTGGAGAATTCCTGATGTATCATTTCTATTTTGGAAACAAGACCAACTAACTCAGAGGAAGTAACACCCACTCATGGCCACATACTGTATACCTGCACAATAAGGACATAGACAGACTTTTGTGGAATCAAGTTGTTTCAAAAAGAACAGGCTTTTAATTCCATTTTCGCATATGAATAGTATGATCATTTGTGTGCCGGATTGGGACTTCAGAGGCCCGGGTTATCACTCCCACTGAGCCATGAAACCCATTGGTCGACCTTGGGCTGGCAGCTCGATCTCAGGCTAGTTGGGCTTGCAAGGTAATTGCGACAATATTGAAATGAGCAGTCACATATGCCTCCAAGAGCTCATTGGTAGAAAAGTGGGATATGAATATAATTAATGGGTGGGTGGATAAACATTTGAGGTAGGAGGAATATGTTGTTTTTTGTTTCTAAGGTTAACAAATGTCAAGAAAGAGCAAGAAAATGTGTGCACATGTGTTTAGCTTGTAAGTTAGCTACTTATAACTTGACTCTAAGGAGCTTAAAATAGCACCTCAGTTTTGCCCAATATCTATCCTCAGGACAAGTCTATGAGATACATTAGAGGGAACAATATCAGCTAGAGATGGGCACCTTACAAAAATGACATGCTGTTTTGTTTTGTAATCTTTCGAAAGATTGTGAAATGAAACTGAATGGGAAACAGTGTTTCATTATGAAACAAAATGAAACATTTCATTACTCTGTAAAATGGTGGGGTAGCTTTTCCCAAAGCTACCCCACTAAATGTCATGACTTTCAGACCAAGGGGAGCCATTTTATAGAGTAACTAATCATCTTGTTATTGTTTCATTCCATTACAAATTATTTTACAAAACATCATTTAAAAATGAAATGAAACAAACCGCTAGTAGAAATGAAACGAAATTCTATTTTTCCATTTTGTGCCCATCCCTAATAGCAACTGGCTCAAGAAACCCTATTAATTTCTTGCCTTGCTGTGGATTACTATATGGTCTCAAAAGGCATGGTCTAACTTCCTAATGGTTACACTATACCAACTCTACTGTAAGTTAGTGCTTAGTGTTTTGTCTATGTCGTATTTTGAAATCTAAGTTATATTGTTTCTTTTATTGATTTGATGTGTTTTATATAATTTGATGGTGCTGCTGATTGTTGTTTGTCCCTGTTGTAAACTGCCCAGAGGGGCGTTTGCAAGTGGGAAGCCAGATTAAATAAATCAAATAAATAGTATTAAATACTATTTATCAAATACTATTTATGCTGTTTGATAAACAAATAGTATAAATTAAATAATATAGCCTTCATATACCAAAAACATTGGATCAACATGAAATATTTTCTTTTCATTTATTATTCCAGGATGAAATCCCAGCAACATGAGGGACAGTACCTTACAACATTAAACACCACTTAATTTGGAGACAGAGAGTCAAGTTTAGGTTTAATCAGTGAGAGAGTAAAAAGATGTAGTCTTCTGTGAAGTTCCATTAATCCTCCTCTGTATACGTATGTGTATGCAAAGGGATTGCTTTCTCAAACTATCAGATGAATCTCATAATACCAATACAGACACTCATAAGCAACATGGAAGTCTTCATGTGTCCTTCAAGTCAAAACAAAACCCCCTGAAAAGCTTTAGATGCAACAAAAAGCAATGAGTAAGGTTGTTTTCATATTTGAGGGACTGCTCAGATCAAAGTGGTCGGCTTATATACCACCCCATACAACTTCAAGTAGTCTCTGGGTGGTTTACAGTTTTAAGTACAGTAGGCAGGCTACACATTGCCCCCCCCAAGCAGGCTGGGTAATTTTACCAACTTCAGAAGGATGGAAGGCTGAGTCAACCATGAGCCTGCTACCTGGGATTGAACCGCAGGTCATGAGCACAGTTTTACCTACAATACAGGCATTTAACCACATCACCATGAGGCTCAGATCAGCATCTCTTCCTCTACCATTTTTCTGTAACATGTTTCTTCCATCTAAGGGTGCTTTTACACAACCCCTAAGATCCACTGGGCACTTAAATTCAGACCAGACATCTTGGGGGTTCGTCGCTCTTCCTGTGTTCCCACCCCCTCCGCACTTCCTTGCTCCTGTCTGTGTGAGGGGAGGGAGAAAAAAGGGAGAAAAAATGCAGGCTCACCTCCGTCTGCCGGTGGAAGCCGCCTCGAATCCTGTCATCATCATGATTCCTGTCTCTTAAAGGGGCGGCGGGGACAAAAAAACAAACACAAGGCAAGGAGAGCCCGGCGCTCACTACTTTACATCGGCATCAGAAATTTTTCAGCTCCGGAGACCAGGTACTTGAAAAGTGCGCTGAAGCCCTGCTTAACTTTAATAAAGGTGTTTTATTATACCAAACCCAGTGCAATTTAGGGAATAGAGCTACCTACTAGGACTTAGGAGGCTTGCGTTCAGTTCCCCTCTCAGCTATGGAGATTCACTGGGTATGTGGAACTGGCAGCACCATGCCAGTTAGGTGGGCGTGGTCGCACTTATTTTTTTGTAAACTCCGGAGCTGGTGGGGAAACAATTTTAAGCTCCGGATCTGGGAGCCATTTGCCACGGATATTAGGGGTCGTGTGAAAAGACCCTAAGATCCTTCACTACAGTACTGCTAGATTTCTGATACATTTCCTATCTATTTCTGAGCACAATTCAACATTAGGTATGACCTATACAGCCCTAGACAATGTAGGTTTAGTCTACCTGAAGGAAAAATTTTCCTCAGATAAGTTTCAGTGGGCTTTAAAGTTTTTTTTCCAGAGAGGCCTTTCTCTCAGTCCTGCGACCTTCACAGGCATGATAAGTAAAAACATAAGAAAAGTCCTTCTTGGTGGCTGTTGTATGGTAGTAGAACTCACTTCTGATAAAAACGCATGCATAGACCAGTCCACCAGGCTGAATTTTAATATTACAACATATTGCATTTTTAGATGGACATTAAAAAAATTTGTGAACTGTCATAGGTCCCCTTGTTTAGGTAAAAAGGCAGGATGTTCATTGACTTAATTAATGAATTAAAATACCTTTAGTCAGCCACCCCAGATCTTCCCTGGGGGCTGAACACTCAAGCCATTACAGCATGCTGTGCACACCATCACTTAAACCTACTAGCAACACTCATATTAATGTACAGATCAGAACACAATTATCTTTCAGATTTTGCACTTCTCCAAATTTTATAGTGTGGTCCTTCACTTAGAAAGTATATAAAATATGTTTGCAATGATATTCTTTCAAATTGTATGCTTTGCGATAAATTGGGTTTGCAAATGTGTTTCTTGAGGCAAGACATATAAAAATCTCTATTTATAATAACGTTCAAACCGATTTTTAAAAATATGACGTCCGTGCAGAAAGTGACATTGACTTGTGATAGATGGAGTTTCTATTATTTCCACATCTGCATTTTTCAAGTAAGAGAGACAGACAGCTGTTAAAACACAAACGTAAAACACACAGAATCTGAGGGACAAGATAACTTTCCACATAAATTCCTGGTAACATGAAGCAGTGAGGAATGAAAGAAATATAATTATGGAACCCATGTCTAACCAGGCCAACAGTTTTCTGCCAGATGTTTAGAGATAAGCAACAAACTTTGCCAGTGGCCATCAATAGCCATTATATATATTAGTGATTCAAGAATCTCCACTCATAAATGAGTCATCCCTGGGGTTTGTAAAGGATCAGCTTTGCTGGGGGATCCATTTTACAGTAAGTAACTCATTTGCTATGGAATGCCTATGGTGTGTCCATGACAGAATTCTTGAGTATCAGGAAATGAGAACATTTTCCACATTTCATATGCTATAGAACAGTGGAGATGGTGTGGTGCAGCAGACAAATGATGGATTTGGACTCCGATCACTAGGATGCAAATCTGTGCTCAACCATCAAAACTTGCTGTGGCTGGCAATTGTAAAGCCACTCCTTAAACATCTGACATAGCTTTCATTTCAGTCAAAGACAAAAGAAAAGCTTTTAAAAAGATTGTGGCACCTTAAAGACTAAGTGCTTATATAGTAATGAGAGCATTCATGGACAAGTCTGCTTCACCAACTGTGTACTAGAGATGGGCACGACTAGGAAATAATTTTTTTTGAGTTGTCATTTTTTGGGACGGGTCCGTTTCGGGTTGTTTCCGTTTTTCGCAAAAATTCGCAAAAATTTGTTGTTTCATTTTTTGTTTTTCGTTTGTCGTTTCTACCGCGATTTTGCGCAATTTGACGTCTGACCAACGGGGAGCTGCGGGCGCAGGGCGGGCGGCGGTGGCGGGGGTCCATGGGTGGGCGGCGGCAGCGGCAGGGGGGGCGCGTGCGCGCACGGCGGGCAGACATGCAGGAAAGCGGTGGGCGGGCGTGGGTCCTGCAAATGAGCAGGCGAAAAACAGTTTAAACTGCCCTGGGTGATGGACTTGTGTTGCTGCTGCACAACAAGGCTAGTGCATCCTATATAAGCAAACAAAGTGGGGCAGAAAGAATGCATTTCTTTTTTTTCCCTCTTGGTCTGCTGTGCTGAATCTGCTGATGCTGAACCAGCCAGCCACCCTACTTGGTCTGGCTGATGTGTGTTTGTTATACTTTTTTTGTTGTTTGGTTTTGAATTCATCCCATCTCCCCTCCACCTCTCTCAGAGACAGCAGGAGAAACAGACATTCCGTTCCTCCCCAAATCTGGATGAGGGGTCTACTCTACTCCTCTCAAATTGCCCCCCCCCATCTCCAAGGTCCTTCTGGCTTCAGTTCACAGTCACACACACTTAAGGACAAGCAATTAAGCCAAAGCCAATGCAACCCTGCTGGTATGTAGACTGCCAATAAATGAGTGAGAGATTGACTCACACAACAGCACAACAACCAAGCTAGTAGAAGGGGTGTGCCAAATCTGGCACACAACTTTCACAATGCACAGGGCAAGTAACTAAGTGAACTTTAAGTTCTTCTAGATGTAATTGTAAAAAAATATTCTATAGAGGTGGGTGCCCTTCAACATATATGTTTGTTTGAGTGCCTGACTGCAAATAAATGAATGAGTTGTTGGACAAGTGAAAGAGTAAGTAAGTAAAATGTAATTGTAAAATTTTCTATAGAGGAGGGTGCCCTTGGCTTGTTGCCAACAAATGTGTTTGAGAACTTTGAGTGCACTGGTTGGCGAGGGGAACTCTGTCTACTCAGTCTGTACTCTGTATATTTTTAAAATAACAGCCTCCAACCTCCCCTTCTAAGCACTAGTACTGGACCTTGGCTGTTGCTTGCCACTTGCTAATAAACTTTAGAAAATAGGAAAAAAATGGTAGTAATATATTTTTAGATAAAAGTTATTATAAACTGCTACTAGGGTAGGGTTGATTGCTTGCTATTCCCTTCCCAAACCCCAATCGCCACAGCAGCAGAGCTGTAGGCGCAGGGTAAAAGGACCTTGGCCAAGAGTAAATGAACTTGGTTGGAAATTGGGATAGAAAAGAAATGGTAGTATAAAATAATATATATTTTCAAAATAAATCCGCAGCACCTACCCTCCCCTCCTGCTCCCACTCAAACCTTCCCTCCCCCTTGAAGCAAATATAAGCAAATAAAAAAAAGGAAATCTTCCTCCAAAATGCAGGAGAACACAAAAAAGAATAAACTCTGCGTTGCTATTCCCCACAGGGAATGAAAGAAATTATTATTTTTTCCTATAAATTCAATTTCAATTGAATCAATTCCCTCCCTGTCCCTGCCTAACGCGACCGCGACCGCGAAATCGAAAGTAGACTGAGCGCAGCAATCCAGCCCTGACCACCCTCCACCAAGATCCAAGCCCAGACTGCGACGGACGGGACTGCCTCGCCTTTTAATGCCCTCTTGCACATCCAGAAGTGTCAGTCAAAACCTGGCCATGCGATTGGTGGAATGGGTCAAAAAAAATGCATGGTCCCATCCCATAGCCAGCTCATCATTGCGCAGGTGTAAAAAAATAAATTAAGAAAAAATAAAATAAAATCAACGGAGACGTATTTTGGCAAGACAAACCCGCTGCTGCTACTGTAAAAATTCAAGCGTTTAATATAGCTAATTTTTGCATGTTTCTGTGGTGCTTTGGTGGGTTTTTGGACCACGATTTAAAAAAAAAATTGTGGTTGCCATTTTGGATCCCCCTGCCCGCACACCGCATGGCAAAGGCAGACGAGACGATGCCCCCCCCCCGGCCTGGTACCAGCAGCGCAGCAGTAGCACTAGCCAAGGAGAGGGGGCGGAGAAACCCCCCCCAAATAAAACACCCTTCTGGCCTGGTAGGTGCCCTCAGACAGTTTTCGCCTGCTTTTAGGGCCGGGAATCGGGTGTTTTTTAACTTTAAAAAACTTTTTTTCTGTGCCGCAATGCCAGGAACGACAACGACAAATCAGACCCAATTATTCGTTCGTTGGTTCGAGTTCGAGTTCTGGCGGAGTAATTGTCTTTTCCTTTTCCGTTCCGTAACGGAAACGAGTAACGGAAATGGAAACGGGAATTCCGCTAAGTCGTGCCCATCTCTACTGTGTACACAATTTGGCCATGAAAGCTCACATTGAAATATAGCAATTATTTTTGGCATCTTTATTTTTTTTTCATTCATATGCCACACAGAGTAACACAGCTACATCTTCTAAAACTGACATGCCATAAAAACCTTGTTGGGATGCCATACGTCATATGTGACTTATAATTCACACGCATAGAACAGAACACACCGAGGCATACTCCTGTCTTTATTTGCAGAACATTGTGAAACGCCATGCAATGTGTTCTATTAACTATGAAGAAGGGGAAGAGATGTCCTAACTTGAAAACTGAGAAAGTTGCTGAACCCTTTCCCCATTGACTGATTTTCATTTGTAACACTTAACCCAGGTGGTCCTCCTCTTGAACTGATTTCCAGTTTTAGAGGCTTGCCACAAGCAAGGAACCAGAGGAAGAAACACGGTTGGGGGGGGGGGACATTAAGCAATAGAAGTGTTCTTCTTGAGAATACCCCCAGTCATTAACACTTTTAGAGGGTTAAGTGGTGACTTGCATTTGAGGACAGGAGTCTTTAGTCCTGTAAGCAACTCATCCTTCTCTTCATGTGGAACTGGAATGGCAAATTCAAATGCTGAATGATAAAAGCACAAAACACTTGTCCACTATTTTATGACACTTTATGTTAATTTTATTTTCATTATATTATTGTATGTTATGTTTATTTTATTATATAATTATTTAGTTTATTTGCCATGTACTGTATTCCTTAATTGTTGTAAACCACCCAGAGTGACCTCGCTGCCAGATGGACGGCATAGAAATCAAATAAATAAATAAATAAATAAATAAATAAATAAATAATCTTTTCCCCCCCTCAGGGACTATATTGCTTGAAATCCTGTTGGCACAGTTCCACATGTGCAAAGATTATGCTGCCAAATGCCCCAGTCTCTTACCACTAATCAACATTTCCTATCTCTCCCCCATCCATATTCTGGATCTCCTTAGGGTTTGCTGTCATCCCAAGGAAGACTTGAAGCATCACAACATCAGAAACACAACCCCAGGCACAACCGCTGAATCGGCAGTGGTGATTATTGGACATTAAAGAACCCCACACCTACCCCCATCCTGACGCCCCAAAGCCTTCCTCGAAATAAAAAGGATACCTAGAGAACCTTGGGACCTGGATAGGTGTAGAATTGAAAACTTTTGATTAATGATATTAAAAAGTTATTATTATGACGAGATCATAAGCCTTGCTCACTCAGAGCTGTGCCAACAGGATTTGTGCCAGTGTCAACTAAAAATACTAAATTTTGTGTCTACATTTTACAAATGTTGCCTCAACGTTTTTTTTACTTTGGAGTATGTCACTACTGAATGTTGCTTATGTAGGATAAAAATTTTAAATGTTTTAAACTGAACCCACTATTCATTGCATAAGATGGGTTATTTGTTTCTTTTACATCCATCAGACTTACCATTTGTTTGTGTGTTTAGAAAGAGACCGATATTCTTGCGCTGCTGCAAAAAGTGCAAAAAACACAATGTTGTTTCTGTCTTATACTGGAGTTGAGAACTCATAAAAGTTAGTGAATCCTTGCCTTGCCAAGACTTCCAGTTCCACACAAAAAATCAAACACTGTGGAAACTTCCTGATATCTTTATAACTGTATTTTGTGCCCTGAGAGAGGCAGAGGCATTATGTGCTACATGTGCAATATTAGGCCAACTAATCTCTGGACTGGAATCAGTTTTACATGTGTAAAGCAAGCCAAATGGAAAGGCAACTATTAATACATAGTGCAACATGCAATGGAACCCTTTTACTATAAACAAACTATCTCCTGCTGGGATATGGCAGAATTTAGAAAAGTAACTTTTTGGGATTGCAATTCCTAGTGACAGTGCTAGTTGGGGCCTTCTGCACACTTGAGTCCAAGAAATTACTTTTCTAAAGACACACCAATATTTGGAATTTATTGTATATATCGTGTTAAAACAGATGAGGGGGATAAATATATAATAGTTTTGAAAATGAAAATGCTTTTAAAAATTGAGGCTGGAATAGAAGTTTACTAAAGTTATTCCAACTCAATTAGCCAGCTCACCAACTAACCAAGGTCACTGAAAAAAAAGTGTTCCTGATGTCCAAACTGTATATGTTATAACAAAATTGTTTGTTATAATGAAATTGCTTATGTTACAATATTTTTACAAATGTGGGGTTAGCTTTGGGCCACTGAAAGAATTATAAACATGTGGAGATAAGTCACCCACATCCACTAAACTCAACTCATCGTCACATCACCATACCACATTGAGTAGCAGATATCAAAGAATAAGAATCATCCTGGATTTTCCTGTACAAGTAAACTGTCACAAAGCCCTCTTTGCTTGGGCAGAACATTACTTAGATTTCATATGTGTATTTAACGGCTAAGAAAATTGTTTCTTTTATATGTTTTTACTTTTAAAAACTTTGTTGCTTTGGAGATATACGTATTTTTTGCTGTTTAGAGATGCTTTATTGGGCTGAAGGCTCCTACATTTTCAGACTGAAATTGAAACATTCGTATTGTTCTTTTTAACTCTTAAAACTCTTTATTGTATTTTGAACTGAAGTCTAACTTGCGTATTTGCCCACAACATAAGTATAGTGTTCATATGAATTTAAGCATCTGTTCCTCAAGTTTTTACATAGCTCCAAGGTGTTTGTATCATTTAACTCTGAAATATTTTGTATTTATGGAACATAGAAACAATATGGATGAATGAAGCTTGTAGAATTAGATAATCTGATTTTTCCTATAATTATTGCAGCAATGAAAATCTATACATTCTGAGTATACTTTGATACTCAGATGAATTTTGAAAGTTGTCAATCATTGTTTGGTTTTGCTCTGCATCTAACCCTTTTTTGCAAACTGTGACAAGCACAGGATTCTGATTTCCCCCCGCCCCCTGGAGGTCTATAACGTTTAGTAAGATTCTTAGGGAGGGTCCAGGCATTGATTTATCTGCTCTAATAGATGGAACTAGAATGATGAAATTGTTACAATAATATTTTAAGACTGCAGTTTTGTATGAATACTTCGTAAAATTTGGAATATAATCCTGAATTAATCTTCATGAAGTGCCGTGTGTATACTGTAGCTAAACTTGGGATGGTAAAGTTACAATGTCCTAACTAACCACGCTCACTGTAACTTTGAGAAAATCACTGCCACATAGGATGGAATGATTGTGAGACTAATAAGGCCATTTTCTCAATGAGTTATTAATCAGAAGAACAATATTTATCACAGAGTTATTAATTTTTATCACAGAGTTATTAATCAGAAGAACAATATTTATCTCAAGCAGGCCCTGACTGGTACATGCATTTACTTTTCCTTCTCATGAGAATAGGTTAACTATGAAAATGTTCCTTATGTACCCTGGAATGGTGAGAAGGGAACATTTCCTGACACTGAACGAATCAGGAATTCCTGTGGAATTCTTTGAATCTCTACTGTAACCAAACAAAAACAAAATTCTCACCCATCTCTCCTAGCGAAATTTAACAGGTACAGCGATTTCCAGCAAGAAAAGTACCATGTTGTGCCTTTCTGCCATATAGATGTTAAAGCAAAAGAGACTCTCAGGGGAGGAAAAGTGATGGCAATTAGTAGGTTGGGGAGTTCATTGGTTTCAGCTTCCCTTGCCTTTTCCCCTCTCAAATCCTTCCAAATTCCCATATGAAGAATTTTATGAATTTTTGAACATTTATGTTGTTGTTGTTTAAATGGCAAAGCATTCTCATCAATTCCTACTACAAACACAGTAGAAGAACATGATTGTTCTCCCTTGTAAGTTCAATTAGAGAGTTGGGGCTGGGGCCATGGGCTCAAATACTTTTGTAAGAAACAGAAACTATGCTGACTCTTCTTCTCTTACGAAAGAAGAAACTGCCAGAAAAGCTATTAGTGGGAAAAGTCCAGAATATGTTCAAATATAGAAGGGAAGGATGGATCTCATAAGAAAAGGGAAGGTCAGTAAAATCAGTAACGTCCCTAGCTGGAGACCACAATTGCCCTTACAGCTTTTGGAGAACATATAGTTGGCTAAACACAATGAAAGAGAAGGAAGCTAAGCATGACTCATGTATTGCAGCTATTGATCTGGCTCTCAAACTAGTGGACCTTTCAAATCTCTTCAGGGATGTATGTACACATTTATATGAATGTGGCATTCACAGGCATTGCCTTTCTGTCCCTTTGAAACAGCATAGCTAGGCTACTATTTGGCTCAATGGATTCCTACTATGTTTGCTCCCATTGTACTATACTTGGGTGCATTGCACTATACAATGCACTCTCTCAACCTGATGTCTTCCAATCCCATCAGATTGCAAGATCCATCATCCCCAGCCAACATGGCTGATCTCAGTTTGACAGCTCCTCTAGATTAAACACCACTATGACCTGAGCTTTAAAGTAATGAATTACATATAACATGACTGTCTTTAGAAGTTGCTGTTCTGGACAACAAGGATGTAACCAAAGGTGCAATCCTAACTAATGAGGGTGACACAGGGCTGGAAAAGCTGACCCTAAGCCAGCTGAGGCTAGGCTGAATGTATATCATTTCTGCTCCTGGGACACTGGGAATTATGTATGACTACTTAGACAGGAAATATTTGGATTTTTATAAGACAACTTCCGAAATTCAATATCAAACATAGCCATTTCTCCTTTTTCTTCATCTCGGGTAGCAATGTTTCTCTACTCTTGGCATGATGCAGTCTCATTGTTTGAGACCCTCCCTCCCCCCACTGCCAATCAGTTAGTCAGGAGAAGACAGAATGAAATTGCCGTGGCAACTCAAAATATTTTTGGTCCATGGAGGCAATAGGAAATGGCAGCCTCCCATCCCCATAAACAGAATGAGAGAGAGAAAGAATCCTATAAGCACCTTCTCCTCCTCACTCAGGCAGTGATATAGTAATAAATTAAGTTTATGGCAATTCTACACTGGCCCTTTTGGAGCAGGCTGCTGTGGGATAAGTAGGGTCTTTTGGGGGTGCTTGGAAGAGCAATATGTGATTTGGTGTGATTCTCAGAGCCAAATGGAAATGGGGAGCTTAGACAATTATATTTGGTCTGACTAATTTCAGTATTGTGCATTTTCTATTTAGAAAAAAGAAAAGAAATGGTATTTTCTTGGGTCTCTCTTAAAGGGCTGGTCAAGACTGCCCATAGACAAATCTATAGATTCCACTTAGCAGAGTTTCCTGACTGGCCCTTCAGACAAACAAAATAATTATATAATGTTTTAAAACTGAAACAGTGCACCAGCGATTTTACACTAGAATCTTAAAAAAATAAAATCTCCACTTGCCCTCCACAGAGAACAGTGGAATTGTGCAAATTGCCAATATCCTAATATCTTAAGCCACTTCACAGTAGTAGAAATTCAAATCAGAAAGAGCCTTGGCAACTGTGAAGGCTTGCTTTTAGTCTATTCCTAACAATCACACATGCTAGAACAATCCGGAGCAATGCAAACAGAGCAATCCTACCTGCACAAACACACACACACACCCAAAAAAAGTAGATGTTTCCCCATGGGTGGGGGGAAATGAGCAATTTTTAAACTTTTTTTTGTCAGCCCCAAACCTGTGCTTAAGCTCTTTGGCACTTGGGGCTCAGCAATTTTTTTTTTTTTTGATCGGGTGGGAGAAAAGGGGGGATTTTTAAACTCCCCCCCCAGCACTGATCAGCTGTAATGCGAGCTTGGGGCTGGCAAAAAAAAAAAGTTTAAAATTGCTCCTTTCCCTCCGCCCCATTGGATGGGGGAAAGGAGTGATTTTTATTTTATTTTATTTTATTTTATTTTATTTTATTTTATTTTATTTTATTTATTTATTTATTTATTTATTTATTTATTTATTTATTTATTTATTTATTTATTTATTTAGTGCTGCCCCAAGTCTGCGCTACAGCTGATCGGCATTTGGGATTTTTAATTTTATTTATTTATTTTTTATTTTTGCTGAGCCCCAAGCACCGATCAGCTGTAGCGTGGCCGGCTGAGGGCACTTTTTTAAAAACAATTGTCGGCTGCACTACAGCTGATTGGCGCTGCCACTTTGGAAGCCCCTTCCACAGGGGCTGGTCGGCAGCAGCAGTGGGGGAATGAAAAATGAAACGGCATGAACATTTTTGTTTCAATTCATTTCATTTTCCTTTGAGGGAGTGGTTCGTTATGCATATTGTGATGTAACAAAATGAATAACAAATAATGAAATGAATAAAACATTTGTTTTGTGACCATCTATAATGGCAAAGGATGGGAAAATACATCCTTTGCCATTCTTGGACTTTTGAACCTGCTTTGAAAAAGAGGGGTTGCCCTCGAAAGCTCAGCAACTTTTTTGTTATTTTTCTAGCAGCCTATGAAGGTATCACCCATAGTCTAGTCTTGCTTTTACAAAAACCTCCTGTGAACACCAGTAGGATTCAGCCAAATATCCACAAGAAGGAAAAACAGGGACCATTAAAGTTGCTCATTCACAGTTAGCTCTAGAATGGAAGAATGGTTGGGCACAAAGGACCACTTGCCACAGTCTTCTCCTCTAGGGCAAGGTTTACTGTATTTATGTTGAACAATTTCTATACCTGCATTTATGCATATCAATTAGTGTTCCTTCTTTGACAATCCTTTTTTTCTTTTCTTGGTGAGAGAGAAGGGGGAAGAAGATGTGTTAAGTGGCCACTATGACCTAGATTGAATTCCAGGGTGGATTTGGAGAGAGTGTTCTTAGGGGTGTTTGAATAAACAATGCCTCATTTCATTATAGAACATACTTGTTTAAATTGTGTTGTATTGCCTTGTTTATTTGATTCTTACATTATTTGTATTTTCTCCAGTCATCACTGCAAGCTATGATGATGATGATGATGATGATGATGATGATGATGATGATGATGATGATGATGATGATGATGATGATGATGATAATAATAATAATAATAATAATAATAATAATAATAATAATAATAAT
>JAHTLZ010000379.1:22507061-22521803 GCA_023846285.1 Phrynocephalus versicolor | reverse complement strand
AACATGACGTAATGGATAAAGAGCTGGGGTGGGGCTGAAAAGATCCATATACAAGTCTCCACCGAGCCATGAAACTGGTCCTCTGTCCTACCTCTCAGGCTTGTACAGATTATCAAGTAGAGGGCAGGAGAGCCAAGTGTGCTATCTCAGACGTGTTGGAGGAAACACAAGATAATAAAAGGAATGAATAACTAAGACATAAGAATCAATGCACTGCTCTTCCTCAGTCAGAATCTAAGGCAGGACCTTGCATTGATTTGGGGGTTGGGGCAAGATAACTCCACCCCTCAGCTTTGCATCCATAATAGTAGTGAAGAGGCTCGAAGATGGCCATCATTTGCAGGCAACTTGTCCCACAGAGACAGAAAACCATACAGAGGATGGACATCACACCCCTAGAGTTATTAGAGTTAGCACTGTTGATCTTTTTCAGATCTGAGAACCTCTTAGAATGCTATGTCCTCTCTTTGCCTTCTTTCACACGTACACACAGGTTAACCTCCTTATCAATGCTGAGATTCATCTGTCACTCACCAATCACCTTTGAAGAGGTCTTATATAATCATGATTATTATATTCTGTATTTGTCAGGACTGTTAACTGAACTTTAGTGTGACCACTGTTTAATCCATCACCATGTTGGATTGTTTGCTTTTCTAGTGCATTCCATGTTCACCACCCCATGCATAAAAGCCATGCAACAAAAATGTGGTCTGCAGTCCACCTTGTGCCAACCAAGCTTCTGTTCACTTTTAAGATGTCACAAGACTCTACTGATTTTCTGCAACACATTCATGGGTTTCTGACATTGTCCCCAAGCAGTATAGTGGTCCCTCGCCCTTTCGCGGTTCATATACTGTGGTCCTGCTATATTGCGGGACTGCAGTACATGAAAAAGGCCCCCTACGGTAAAGGGGGAAAGTCCTGTTTCAAGCCTTACTCCAGGACTGGGGAAAGTCCTGTTTCAAACCTAACCCCAGGACTGGAGCTGCCCCAAGCATGCCTGAGGGCCTTCCTGGGCTTTCTGGAGGCCCCAAAAGGGCCTCCCTGTGAACCGGATCCCTGAAAATCATTTCTGAGGCCTCTGAGAGCCTTTCTAGGCATGTCGGAGGCCTCAGAAATGATTTCCAGTTAACGGAAGTAACTTCTGGTTCACAGGGAGGCCCTTTTGGGGCCTCCAAAAGGCCCGGAAAGGCTCTCACAGGCCCATTCAGGGTAGGGCCAGGCTGGGGGTAAGTACAAGAGCCCCCAGCTAGCCCCCCCAGGCCTGATTCGACCTGCATCCACATATCGCAGATTTTATTTTATTTTATTTTATTTTCAATTATTGCGGGTCAGGTCAGGTCCCTAACCTCTGCAATAGGCATGGTATCACTGTAGTGGCACTACTGTTGCCACAAGAATTGTTATAAATGACTGTTTTGGGTGAAGGATGAAAGAGATCCTTGTGCTTCACTGCCACTCTACAATTGAATGTATTATTCAACAACTTTGACGCTACAGTGATTATTCACAACCCTATCTATGTCTAGATCTTGAAAGGGATTTTGTTTTTCCCCATAAACGCCAATTGAATCCATAATCATTGCAAATATATTTTATTAGGTGACCAAAGGTGTTGTTCCACGTTGGGTTTGCTCCAGCAGTTGGGGCAGCTTTGCCGCTCCTCCCCTGGAATACCATGAGATGCAACTGGTGCTGTGCAGTGAGTGCGAAGCTGGGCTGTATAGACCTGCTTCTCCTGAGCCTCATCCTCTCAGCTGCCAAGGAGCTTGGAGGGAGGTTCGTCACTGCACTGAGTGGTTTCACTTTCAGCCACGTGATCGGCAATGGCAGTGATGGAGGGAGCATCAGACAATGGTGGTTTGGGAGGTGGGCTTGCAGCTGCAGACTCCATTCACACTTTCAATACTTGTGCACTTAGGGTCACCACGGGGGGTACAGCGAAGTGCACCTGGCATGCTCATGGCAAAGGTCTCCAGGACAGGAGAGTGGGCCCATGGCTGTAGCCTCACACTGCATTGCAGTTGTGATTGTTGGGGTGGGTGTTACCCCCTTGTAGAGCCCACGGCACTCAGAGCCCTATTGGAAAGTGGAGCAAGTCGTGTAGGGTACCACAGGGGGGTCTTACCCCAATTCTAAACAGTGGCGCTCATCTGCCACGTGGCTCTGGTTCAAGTGAGGGAGATACAGCCAGAGCGGGTGATGCCTAATTAACGGAAGCTGTTTGAGCGAGCTGAGCTTGGGGGAGGCTTTCTCTTATGGAGTATAAATGGGGGAGTTTTTAAAAAAGGGGGGGAGAGAGTATATGGGACAAAATGAGAGAGATAAAAACAGATAAAAGAAAAGAAAAGAAAAGAAAAGAAAAGAAAAGAAAATATGATAAATAACATAAAATAATAAAAAATTAAAAATAGACCTAAGGGAGGGGACAGAGTAAAGGGCTTGTGTGGTGCACGCCCTTGTGTAGGACTGAGGTGAGCCCTGCCCTGGTCTTTCCCATACTCGAGCTTTGCTAACATCCTTTTTTGCTCTGTTGGTGGGCCTCATTGTTGGTGGTTAATGGGGAGTAGAGATTGGGGTTATTATATAAATAATATACATATATAGGTATATGCATGCATACATACATAATAATAAATAATAATAATAGTAATAGTAATAATAGTAATAGGAAAATAGTAGTAGGAAATAGTGATAGGAAATATAAATAAATTCCTAAGGATAGTAACAGTTTGGGTAATAGGAGTAGCATTGATAAATTCAATCTGATATAGAGAGGGATGGGGCCCAAGAGAGGACAAGGGAAGAGCATGGGGAAACAGCCTGCTAAGCATAGCACACACACACACCCAGTTGTCAGCAGTAGCTTCATCTTCATTGGACAAGGAGGACTGGCCTATATGGGAGCAAATGAAAGCCAAAATGGAGGCATTGGAAAAGAATTAGGAGGGAAATGTCCATGTGGCAGCGTCTGCCTCAGAAGGGTGGGTGTTAGCCTGGCAGTCAAAGGTGAGGAAGAAGGCTACACTCAGGTATATTGCAAATGATTTAATGGCATGTTTTGTGGCTCTTGAAGATGCCACCTCCACTTCACAGACCAAAGTGACCAGATGCCAACGAAGATGGCCAGGAGATCCAGGGATAGGCCATCAGAACCAGGGATCCCTAAGGGCCAGCCATTTTCAACCCAGCGAGATGTGGAATGCCTGGAGGTGGGTTACTCAGGACAAGAAGGATCACAAGAAGATGCTTGAGCCCCAGCTAGAAGCATGGTTCCCCCTATGACAGGTGAGCTCACAGCTGCACCAGACACACCAATGGTGCACGACCTGGCCAGTGGGGCCCTTGGCAGGTTCGCCATCCAGATTTGCCTTCGGCACTCAGGGGACTTACACCAACCCAACTGGGCTGACTCCTGCTGCACTGCAGGGGGCCCCTTACTGGTCGGCCTCATACCCACAGGTGGCATTGCCACCAACATGTGGAGGCACAATGGGCATGGGTATGTGGGCTTATCCCTCGGTACCTGAGCTGAGCCTCAGATCAGTCACTCCTAGCACCCTGCCATATGGTGATTATGTGATGGTGCTTGATGACCATCTAGTGCTTTCTACCAAAGAGTGGATTGTGCATGGAGAATACATAGATCTCTTTGATCTGCTGAACCAGGAGGTAGAGAAAAACACTACTGAGAAAGAGGACACCAGAGTGCTCATGGGCCAATTGGCTACCGGGATTTCTCATATACATGGTGGTCATTGTAAAGGTACAACCCTGGAGCGCAGTAGCCCTGATACAGTGTTTGGACTTCATCTATGAGCTTACTTGGACTTTGCCAAGCACACATGGCTGCTATACGATAATTTCTGTAAAGGGGCAGCAGTCCACGCTAACATTAGTTGGGATGAGCCACTCTCGGGCTTGTGGCTTCAAATTATAACGCCGACGTGCCCAGCTATGGGGAACCGTTTTGATAGCGGTCACTTAATCAGATGCCCTATGCAGCAGGCTATACCCCACACAGCCACGGGGCAGGGAGTTCAGCACCTCCTGCTCTATTGGGACTTTAACAACCAGGCAGGTTCTACCAGAAACCCTTGCAGGTTCCTCCATGAATGCTCAAATTGTGCTGCATAGCACTCCAGCATCACCTGCTTTCAGCCCAGGGGACAGAGAGGGGGCTTTAGAGAGGGTGGTGGTGCCAAGAAGCCACCTCCAAACAACCCCCCCACCTGTGAAAGGCTCATAGCCCCATAAGGGTGCACATTTTGTTGTGGTGGCTTAGCAGTTACCCAGATAGAGCAGCAGCATGTTACTTGTTGGAAGGTTTTCAGTTTGGTTTCAGGATACCAGCAGTTGGGGAAAGGGTGGTCTTTCAAGCAGGTAACCTCATATCTCTGTGGGGAAAAGAGGATTTAGTAAGGCAGAACATTGCTAAGGAGGTGCCGGAGGGTCATGTAGTAGGACCCTTCAGTGTGCCTCCGCAGCCTAGGCTGCATGTATCACCATTAGGTTTAGTCCTGAAGAAGGCCACCAGCAAATTTCACCTTATTCACCAGCTTTCTTTCCCTGGGGGGGTCTTCAGTTAATGACCGGATCCCACAGGAGTTGTGCACAGTTAAATATACATCATTCAATCAGGCCGTCCAGATGATGAGATCCTGTGTGGTGAGTGTGGAGATAGCGAAGTGCGACATTAAGTCTGCATTTCAACCTTCTTCCAGTTAATCCTTATGATTTTGAACTGCTAGGTTTTGAGTTTGAGGGTTTATTTAACATGGATGTGACCTTGCTGTTCAGTTATTCAATGTGTTGCTCAGTCTATGAGTGTTTTAGCACCTTCCTGGAATTGAGGCTGAGGCAGGTATTGGGTTTGGCTAGCACCACTCATTATTTAGATTACTATTTATTTTGTGAGGAGGTGGGGTCCAGTAGGTGCACATTTTTAATGGCTAGTTTTCAGAGGCTAGCAAAGGAGCTAGGTCTCCCACTTGCAAATGAAAAACCAGAAGGCCCTGTTACCAGGTTAACATTTCTAGAAATGGAGCTTGACACCTGTACACAGGTGTGCAGCTTGCCCCAAAACAAGTTGAAGTAATTCAGGGCAAGAGTGCATGAAATGCTGGGTAGGAAGAAGGTGACCTTGAAGGAGCTTCAGACCCTGGTCAGGCATTTGAACTTCACATGTAAGGTGGTGGCACCAGGCCTACCTTTTCTATGGCACATGTGTAGGTTGATGCAGCACTTAACTAAACCACATCATAGGACCCAAGCTATGTGGGAGAACCTGGGTGTTTGGTTAATATTTTTAGAGCAGTTTAACAGGACAATCTTTTGGCAGCACAATATTTGGCTTTGGACCAAGTTCCAGGTGCACACGGATGCCGCTGGTTCCTTGGTCTATTTGGCATTTGCTATAGAGGTAGTTCATGCACGGGTATATCGCTGGTCAAGTGGCACAAGCAAGGCATTACCCATGACCTGACATTTTGGAGTGTTTTCCCATAGTTGGAGCAGTTTGGTTATGGGCTAGTGAGTGGGCAGACTTGGTTGTTTACTTCTGGTGTGACAACCTGACTGTGGTCCATATTGTCAACCAACAGATGTCTAAATCAGATAGAGTTATGAGATTGGTTAGGGCATTTACACTGTGCTGTTTGCAGTACAACATGGTAGTTCAGGTACAGCACATCCTGGGCATAAGTAATAGCATTGCTGACGCCCTCTCCCATCAACAGATGCATCTGTTGTGTGAGTTGGCACCAGCAGCACTGGAGCATGAAGAAACTCTCATGCCAGAGGTGTGACGGATTGGAGGGATGAAGCCAAACAAACCGTTTGTTTAGCCATGGCTCCAAGGACCTGACAAGGGCATGATGTAGCTGAACATGAGTTTGGGGAGTTTATGGGGAGTGAGGGACTTCCCTTCAAATGGCCGGCATTGGTAGAACATCTGCAGCAGTTTTTAGTGCATCTGTATAGGAAGTGCTTATCACCTAGTTCTATTCAGGGCCAGTTGTCGGCATTAGCATTCACTGCAGAGATATCAGGTTGCTCAAACATCACAGCGGATTACAGGATTAGGAAACTGCTGGAAGGATACAGCAGAGAAAGAGGGAGGAGCAACGACAATAAGGCGGCCATGACACCCGAAATTCTGATCAGGCTGAATCAAGCATGGACGGGCCTGTGTAGGGATAGCTACAAATAGGCGCTGTTCCATGCACCTGTCTTGCTGGCCTTCTTTGGCGTGCTCTGGGTTAGTGAGCTGGTAGCAGCAGGAAAGGGGGATAGATCCAAGACCGTTCTGCAGTTCTCGGATGTGTTCTTGAGGGAAGATAATGTATATCTATGCATAAGGTGTTCTAAAACTGACCAGTTGAGAAAAGGAGTATATATTCACTTGGGTAGGTGTTATGTTAACAAATTGTGCCCCGTCTGTGTTCTGTCAGCCTTTCTGACAATTACGGGGCATAGCAGGTAGCGCAGAGGCCAAAAGTCTGTGAGTACCAGTTAGTTAATGTCAGTCCAGCCCATCCAACTTAACAAGCCTGCAGATCATGCGATTACAGGGTCATTGGAAGGGTGCACTGGAAATATTCCCAGGACCAAGGGCTACCAAGTGGCAGAGCTTGTGTGCCCAGGGGAGCTTCTGGACATTATATCAGCCCCTGAGTGATGTCTTTGAGATGGCACAAAATGGGGACCATGGTCTTGCCTGGGTCAGTTCATGTGGTGGTTGGGAGGTCAGGAGTGACCTCGGTGGTCCAACCTGTCCTCCACACTACCTCACCCTCCCATGCAAAAGTTAAAGTTAACATGTTATAGTAAAGTGTGGCCCTGTTAACCCCACATATTCTGTCTCACATCTTATTCTGGGATGGGGGGGCAAAGTGCTAAAAGTCCTGTTCTATTGGTGGATCAATTTATTTAGTTGTAGCAATCCTTGTTCATGATGGATTCAAAAGAAGGAAACGTTAGTGTGTACATCATACATAAATAGCATCTGAATAAGAAACGCTCACTTATGAGGGACAATGACAGCTCTCACTTTTTCAAAGGGAAACATTTCCTGAAGAGAAGAACTGAAGTAACACAGCAGACATAAGAAACTGGTAGTTGTCATCCATGTTTGTTCTCTAGTGTTTTACTGTTTATTCAACAGGCAAACTCTGCCAAACTATTTCCTTTCTCTCCAAGAATCCCATGACCTGCAATCTAAGATGAAAATAGAAGGACCTGGGGTAGTGCAATTGTGTTCTTCCTATTTCCTTTCCTTTCCTTTCCTTTTATTGGCATGCTTGAAATTGTATGATGCTGAATATGTATTGTACAAAAACTGTATTGTAAGTGAAATGTCTGTGAAGATTGTTATAAGTGAATCTGTTATATTCCTGAACAAATACTACTTTGAACTGCTTTATCTTTTGCTCCAAAGAAGTTTGAAATGCAGGCCAAATCACAAATCTTGCCAGACTATTGGATGCAATGCTGATGAGAATAAGGTATGGTTTGTAAAGCCAGCACTGAAAGATAAAAGAAGTGTGCATAATTTTTAGCTTCTTTCTGAAGTCCAAGAAATGACAGAAGAGTCCACCAAAATGTACATTCATTTCCCTGAGTGAAACAAACCTCAGAATTATTTTGTATCTCCAAGGTGTTTGGGGAACCTTAACGGGTAATTTTAGATAAAACAGTGTTCGATTGTGCTACAATTGCACCCCTATAATCTATTATAAGAACACACATCAAAGGAACTGGGTTAAGAAGACTGTGTTGTTTTTCTTGTGTCTTTTTAACTAGTATCTGTTTATGCATTGTTGGTTGCTTAAAGCCAGCAAAGCAAGACTCTCAAGGGCAGAATTAAAACCAGATTCATTTGCAGGTTTAAGAGTGATGTATAACATGGAACAGTCTGTCCAAATAGACACACTAGGAAGAGTTTACTTGTTGATTGACTCCAAGTGCTTACCTGTTCTAGCAGAGCTCTTGGGTTCAGGGTGGGTTCTAATGTTCTATGCTTCTTGGAGCAGGGCAATGCAAGGAAGTTTATAAAGGTTCCACAAACGGGGATTCCAGAGGTGGGTTCTCAGGATGCTGAAGTAAGTAGCACTCAGCAAGAGGAGAAAAACACAACTGAGATAGAGAACAAGGAAACAGATAAGTGGTTAGCTAACATTTAATTTGTTTCTTAAATCATTTCCAACAGATGCTTTTTTCTGTCACTGCAGCCAGCCAGAAACCACCACTAGAAATACGTTCCAATCCAATAAGAATCTTTGTTTAATAAATTAGATCACCTGCATAGATCACTAAATGCAAGATCCTTAAACAGCCTTAAACCAAGAGCAACTGACTGATACATAAAGCCTATGCAAAAGAAAAAATTATCTGTATACAGTACACATATGTTAATAATATTTATTCTGATTGCCCTTCTCACCTTCATGATATAGGAATTAGAACTACGGAGAATCCAGTAAACAACTGGAAGTAGATTCATGTTAGCTTGCCTCCTATGGATCCAAACTGGTTATAACCCATCTGCAAAAAAATCATTTGTGTTAAATAAAATTGCCAAATGGTTTAAAAATACCATAGGACCCTGTATCCACTGGTGATTGGTTCCAGGCCTTCCCGTGGATAATGAAAACTGTGGATAAGAGATAACACCTGCCCACCCACCTCCAAACTGCTGTTTCCTGGCCGTAGCTTGCTTTATGACTGCTGTTTTAAAACAGTAGTTTGCTTTACAGATGCTATTTGTGACAATAGCTTGCTTTACAGCTGCTGTTTGTAAAATAGCTTGCTTTGTGGCTGCTGAATTATTAATTTTTTTCCTCTGCCAACCGTGGATAACTGAATCAGTGGATCTGGGGGTCCTACTGTACATACTATAGGTACTTATATGTGGCATGTTTTCTCTCTAGCTGGTGCCATAGTCTAGAGCACCCATCCTCTAGAATTGGTTTGGAGTGGCACATTTGAAGGTGGCCACAGACTCAATACAGTTCTTCACATACCACCCTATAAGGTTTCTTATGCAATTTACAAAATCCTGGTTCAGCCTATATTTCTTTCATATTATGTTTATGACTGTGGTCAAAATTTGGTTGGAATCAGAATTCCTGTCCTAACTGGAATCAGAATTAGGACACATATTGTTTTTATAAATGAGAGCAGTCAGAAGCACCTAATCTCACAAATGTCACTAGGAGGTGAACATTATTTTTAACAATATTAATGCAAAAAGAAAAAAGAAATCCATAAAACTGTTGTCTATCAACTGATCCTCTGAAACTGCTTATGTGAAGGACAATGTAATCATATTTTAATTATCCCAAACTCCCTATTAAACATGGCATCTTAAGTCTTTATTTTCTAGGGACATAATACCTTGTTTGCTATGTTGATTGAATTCAAATTTCAGGAAGAAACGTCCACATAAAAACTTAGAGAACCAAACCTTATGGCAATTTTCACACGTAATTCTCTTATATTAACATGCAGAAAAATTCAGAAGAAAAACACTTTTTGAATCTTGCAGTAACAGTTTGTATGCAGTAACATACTGCACTATTGTATGCAGTAACACTTTGTGGAATTTTGGAATTTTTTTCTACATTCCCCTCAATAAAACTATACTGTCTAAGCAATCTTATGCATAGTTACTCACTATCTACATGGGGATGTTTTCTGACCTTTTTCCCACTCTCGCACACTTCTTATACTTTTTATCCTATCAAATACATCACTTTCTTTCTTTTCTTTTCTTTTTTTTCTTTTTCTTTTTCTTTTTTTTTTTTTTTTTTTTGAAGTACACATCTCAGAATCTTCCGACAACTTGATCGCTGGGGAATTCTGGAAGTAGAAATTTTTAAAAGATGACTTCCTCAAGATCTGACCAGATAGCATGATGAATGTGTTAAAAATTCCCTCTAATATCCAACCACTGAGTCAATATTCGATATAGGGTCTTACCTTATTTGAGGTGAAATGATTTCTTCATTTTTGTCCTTATCATCTACTTTGACCGACCAAGGTTCTCCAGCACTTTGGTCAGAGGTCTCTTCTTTCACCTATGAAATGGAGATGTGAGGGACTGAACCACAACATATTTAGCTCATTAAATAGAAACACAACCCATGAGCTACAATCCCGTTTCTGAATGTACATGCATTCCATTGTTGGAGAAAACCTGAGTCTGCACTATATGGAGACAATCTTTATGGAAACAATATTGCAGGCACTGTAACATTTGGGTATATTAGGGAGGTTGAGGGTGGGAAGATTTTTGCTGCCCTCACCCTGCTCTTTTACATGTGCGGTATCCCTGTATGACTCCTAATAAATGGATTGCTTTTCACAACACCCACTAATAAACATGTACAGTGTTAGTCATTTGCAGCTTAGGGGTAAGCCCATCTACATAACATACATTTCTGTAACATTGTTGCATTTTTAAGTAAATGCAACTATTTCATGTCTAAGTATGTTGAATGATGTATGTTGTGGGATCTTGATCATTCAAGTCTCCTTGATCTCAACGGAAGGGATTTAAACAGGTGTTTCACTGCCATTCAGATCAAATGCCATAAAGCATAAGAGGCCAGACATATAAAGTTTATACAGTATTTGGAACTATGTATTTCTAGAAGAAGTGGGTGCCACCAAGCTCAACAAAATGTAAATAGTAAGTAATTGGATAAGTACTATGTAAGTACTAAGCAAATATGAATAAGATTGCTCAGTCAGTTGAATTCTGTTTAGTGGAAGCTATTGACTACAGTGTTGGTAAGAAATCCAGGCTATGTTTAGTCCAAGCTTTACAAGAGCTATCCATAGTGCTGATCTCTTTTGACAGGACAGGTTCCTTATTTGGACAGCTCCTTTAAAGTTCAAACTAGACTCAGTCTGTGCAGATTCTTGGTCATCCAGGTGAGGTTATCTGGGGGTTGAGCCATGGCAACTGGACTTGGATGAGTAGCAAAACTTTTCGATGCCACATGAAAAGAAGTCCAGTTGCCATGACTCAACTCCTAGAAAACTAAACCTAAGGGAGGTTCAATGGTGCCAACATACTGATATCACCAACCTCTGTTGCTCTGCAAGTGCCTTCATTGGAAGCCTCAATAAATTAAGTAATTGAACTGCTAGGCCAAGACATTTTGTTGCCTGGACCAGAGCCCAAAGGGTTCCCACTTTAAATAATGCCTTAGCTATGCCCTACCCCAAAATGTCCTTGCCTAAACCTACTTGCTTCACCTACCATAAGAGGCATCCAAAATGAAGAGATATATTGAACTGGAACTGTGTCAATATATTCTGGAAGACAATGCAGTAGCACAACTTTTACTGGAGAGCATTTCAAAAATGCTAGGATGATTTACTCACCAGTCCCAAGAGCTGGCACTGTTCTGACTTTCCAAGCCTTCTTTCAGCCAAGCGCAGCATCCCAAAAGTGCATCAATGGGAAACAGCTCAAGAGAGAGGTCTGACTCAATTTCAATGAATGAATGGAGAATTTTTCATGTGACCCAGGACGATGATAATAATAATAAAATTAAAAATCAACTAAAACATGACTGAAATGTGTAATTATGCAAAACTGATTTAAATGGGCATTTGTTCAAAAGCGGTGGGCTTAAAAAGATTAATAAAATTAACATTATGCAACGGCGTTTCAGTTCCCAACCCAAATGGGTCTTTCAAGTCCCTGTGGGCTCTCATGACAAGAGATGGCCAAACTCCCACTGCTTGAAATGAGACTTTTTAAGAAGAACTAGGCCTTTGTGTGGCTTGCTTGTTTCATTTTTGAATCCTACTATCAAAGCCAACCCCTGTTACATAATTTAAAGAAAAAATGCTTGGTCGGCTGATGCCATTTTTTCCTCTTGATTTTCTTTAGCATTTTCATTTTAAAAATATCTTTTTTGATGGATTAATTTCAAACTTTCCCACTTAGTAGCCTTCTCCTTCAACATCCTTATGGCAACCTTAATAGTAATCATATTATGTAATAGGGTTGCCCAGTTCTTTTTCTACATGCATGCATTCAACACAGAGAAAAATGAATCTTGTAATACAAATTTTAAGCTAGAAGAATCTTCTCCATGTCAATTCGGACACTGTTATGAGGATGTTTGGATTATTATTATTTTTCAGAATGTAGTCTCTAAATGTGATTTTTTGAAACATTAAGAAGGAGGTCCATAAGACTAGATAGGCACTCTTTGGCCAGAGATAGACATTTAGAGGAGTGAACTGGGCATGATCCATTAAAAATGAATCATGATTAGCATTGAAATTGTTGTCCCTTTATTCGTGAGTTGATTCAATAAAGATTGATTCTGAGTATCCATACATGAAGTCCCCCACAATCAAAAGAAATAATGTTTAGTTGTGTGGTATTTCACTGATCTTAGCAAGAAGCAGAACACCAAGTGTATAAATGTTTACACAGAAATCAACCTCATGGAATGTAAATGTACACAGAACTGTGCTTTTCAATGTATCAAGCTTTTGCTAGGTATTCCCCAGCATGTTTTTTTCTCCAATTTGAACTGTCTGGTTTTCCTTTATATTTTACTTGTATATAAATAGATTTTTTTAAAAAAAATGAAGGACAAGCAATTCAGGATAAGTAGTCTCAATCTGTCCTCACCTTCCTCCCCCAAAGAAAATAATCCCACCTACGTTCCTGAAACTTTTCACCTGAGCAAGCTTCCAGGAGTCATACACTGGAGAAAAACCATTCAAATTTACTGTATTCCTTTACCTCACCAGAAGACAGTCAAAACAAAAATGAGCTTTTTCTACGAAGGGCTCATTTGGCTTTGCTGTTAGAATCCCTTGGTGACTGGAAGAAAGGGTCTGGTCTGGCTTTCTCTGAATACTATTTATAAAGAATAAACCATGTCTCAGTCCATTCCGTACCCCGACCCCAAGCGAAACTATCTCATTGATTATAAAGCTGGATGGCAGTATTCTCTATTGAGAATCTGATCTGACCTCCTCTTTCTTTTACATTATAAATGAACCAAGAGGAATTTCTTGCTTCTTTATTTAATCATGACATGCATCTGTGTGTTTGCCTTATGTTGATGGTTTTATGGACTGCATGAATGTTTACATAAGAAGGGAAACAAAATATAAAACACAATGTAGTCATCGTGCAAAAGTAGTGCACACATTATTTGAGAGTGTGGGTGGATGTTATAATGAAATACATCATTTTTTAAAATTTGTGCACTAATTTTTCACAATATCTGTATTATATTTGCATATGTATCATGAATATTATTAACATAATAAATCTTAAGGGTAGATGGGTAGGTTTATTTGAGACATATTAACAAAGTGAATACTGGGCTGGTAGGGGGACTGAATCATTCATATATATATATATATATATATACTCTCCAGCACTTACTCTCCAGAAAGAGGTACTTTGATAATGTATGTGTATCTCTGTCCCTCCCTTGGTGAAAATGGTTTCCTCTTTGCCAAGTTCAATCTATGATTTTTTTAAAGCGGGGGGACTTCATTGTGTATTCTAGAAAAGTATATTGGTTGGTAAGCTTTAACGGGGCTAAGGAATATGTGCAAGGAGTGAGAAACTAAATTGATGGATGGATGGTTAAATGAATATAAATGAACTGATACCTTTACAGCAAAATAACATTTCTTTTCTTTTCTTTTTTATTCTATAGATCAGTGGGTTTTGTATCTGTAATTCTTTCATATCTGCAAAGAGGAAATAAACTCCCATGTATATCATTTCCCCCCACCTGGAAGCATATTAAAACCATGCCATTTTTTTTCTTCTAAACAAGGCCCCCTCCTCCCCACCCCCGCCCACCCCCCATTTGCTTATCAGTTCATCCACCATTACATTTTAAATGAAATTGCAAGGACACCCTCCCTTCCCTAAAGTCTAGACGGATGTAGGAAACTCAGGAGCTGCAGACTTTTCTTGCTTTAGAATGCTGACCTAGATTCAATTACAGATAGACCGGCAAAAGAGGATGACACGTTCCTCAGTTCAGGAGCAAACGCCCCTCCGGTGGACACTCCCGCGGGACCTGGGGGGGGGGGGCACCCCCGTCCCTAAAACAAAACCCACCCCAGCCCCAAGCACGAAGGCGTTCCCTTCTGGCCGAGGCGGGGAGCGGGCGTCCCAGCTGCGGTTGTTGGCCGGCGCGGCGCCCGGGGATGCTGGGCTGGGGAACCTGATTGGATCGCGCGCTCTGGTTTGGGGTTTTGTCCCTTTCTTGTGCTCCTGCGTTGCGGTGGGTCGTTCGGAAGGGAAGCTCGGAGGGAGGGAGGTCTAAACGTGGTTTCCTTACCCCCTCCCCTAAAAAAGCCACACAGGTTTAACGCCGCCGCCGCCATATCAGCCTCATTACACTAGAAAGCTCCGGGTTTGATCCGGCAGAAAGAGGCTCAGGAAGAGGCGGCGGCGGCGGATTTGAAAATTCAGCTTGGCCTCGCGTCCTCCTGACTCTCCCCTACGGTCCTCCCCGGCGGGGGCCCTCCCCGCCCCCGGGGCAGGCTCCACAATCGGCTTCCCACCTCTGCGCATCCTCTGAAATATTTACGGGGGGGGGACAACGCTGTGATCCTTGCTTATTGGCTTTTATCGCTAAATGAGGCATATAAATGACCCCCGAGTGCGGTGGCGGCCGTATTAAAAGAAAGAAAGAAAGAAAGAAAGAAAGAAAGAAAGAAAGAAAGAAA
>JAHTLZ010000379.1:22486248-22499148 GCA_023846285.1 Phrynocephalus versicolor | reverse complement strand
TGTGTGTGTGTGTGTGTGTGTGTGTGTGTGTGTGTGTGTGTGTGTGTTCCCTCCTACCAAGACATACCGCCCACCTGCGTAAATTTCGACAGTCGTGTTGTGGCGTATTCAAGACAAGCAAGTTATATTTGGCACTTGGCAGTCCACCCAGCCAAATGAAACTTAAATTCCACGTTTCTTCAATGTTTTGACACACAAACAAGGCTACTGGCTCTTTCCTTCTCCCCACCCCCCGAAAATTTCTGCTTGTGGTGGGAAGTAATTCTGAGAATATTAATTTCACCTGCGCTGCAAACATTTCAAGGAACCGATCAGTTTTTCGCAAGCGTTCGCCTTTTTAAAAAGTCTGTATACATGCTTTAGCGGGAGTCCCATTAAACACAGTCGTGTTTACTTTTTGAATAGAAATGGGCAATATTACCTTGTTACATCTCTGTTCTTGCTAGAGTCCCGTATCATTTTGGCCGCAATCTTATACAAACCTATCTGAGCCTAACTTCTACATAGGCAGGCACAGGGGCCTGTTATTAAACGGTTTCATCTTCTCCCAAGCCAGTTAAACTGGGAACGAAAATCTTTTCGACCTCGGCCTAAGTAGGTTAGTCCTACCTATACCTGTTTAGGAGATAACCCCGCTGATCTCGGATGGACTGATTTTGAAATAAAAACTGTAACAATAGAACTGAGTTTTTAAAATTCTCAGAATGCATGTTTATCAGAAACCAAGTCCCCTTGTGTTAATGGGAGCTTATTCCGAGGTACTTTAGCACAGTTTAGCAACCCAGGATATCCAGGTAGACAGGTCTCTGGATATGAAGGGGGGGGGCTGATATCTCACTGACACTCTTCCATTCTTTTCACCTCTACCCAGATGTCAAGTTAAGGTTCATAGGTAGGGTTCATGGAGCTTAATCACCAGAGCAATGGATGTGGAGAGCAACCCGAGTGACTTAAAACAACCTGGACTCAACCTCAGTTCCCTCATCTGTAAAATAGGAAGAACACGATGGGGCGGGGGAAGCAAATCAGGCGGTGTTCCCCACTCTGGGATCTCCGAAGAAACACATCCCGAAAGAAAGCAAAGCGAGGGAATGAGAGTTAGGAACCGAACCAAACCAAACGACCAAACCTGGGGGCCGACTGGCACCGCTGGCCAGGAAGTTCTCTTGCTTGAATCAAGAGGAGGCGCGCAGAGATGCCACCAGGCGTTACTAAGACAAGCCCCATTCATTGGACAATGTGCATGAGAGCTTCCCGCCTGATCTCGCCCCACACCTCCCCCCAACTCCACACACACACACACACACACACACACACACACACGTACCCCCCCATCTCCTTGCTCTTTTCCATACCTTTCAGAGGGGCCCTAGTTTTCATTTACAGGCCCTACGGTAGGTAGGCCACTACCGTGGGAGTGTGGCTCCATCTTCCTCGAGGTCGAGGTGGAAGCTTGGGAGAATCGAAACTGGATTCACAGCACATGGTGGGTTCGACGACAGATTGTCTTTATTCAAAACGTCTTTTGTTCAACAAATGAACTGAATTAACGAGGTAAAATCCTTCTGGATACATTCCCCCCCCTCAATTACATTGTTAAAACATATTTAAATGACCACTGTGTTATTATGATTTTTTTCTTTTTCTTTTCTTTTTTAATTAAAAAACCAAAAAGAACAATTCTACTGCCTGACTCCATAGCTGACATTCTGTCTAAAGTAAACTTAGGTCTACTTGCACTGATTCACACAAATTGAAGGACTACCTGTTTTAAATTAAGCAAACATTGTCATACCATGTTTGAAATATAAAAGCTTGTCCCCCTTTTGTTTTAATAATTCTGAAAAGCTTTTTTTCCCATCATCTTCTTTTAATCTTTCAGACATGAAAAGCAATTTTACCTATTAGTGCTGGATGGTAAAATATAGATATATAGATATATATAACAACAGCTAAATCTTGTCTTTTAATTTAAAAAACGAACAAATAAACAAACAGAGGAAATCATTAAGCCAGGATCCTTCCTGGAACTTTAGGAATTCAAGTCCGATTCACATCCAATCATATATAAACTGATAGACATTAAGATCATAATAAATAAACAATATTTTTTCTTTAAAAAA
Source organism: Phrynocephalus versicolor (assembly GCA_023846285.1). Classification (NCBI taxonomy): domain Eukaryota; kingdom Metazoa; phylum Chordata; class Lepidosauria; order Squamata; family Agamidae; genus Phrynocephalus; species Phrynocephalus versicolor. The sequence goes on along the minus strand of JAHTLZ010000379.1, from coordinate 22,497,025 downwards.
GAATCAAAGTTGCTTGGCCTTTTGGCCAAAAGGGCATTGGAAGTTTGGTAACATTTACACTTCTTACAAGTTTAGGGCACCTACAAGCCCCAAGTGCAGAAAGAAAAACACCTTTTTTTGTAGGGATTTTGTTTTGTTTTGGATTTGATTGTGAAGTTTCGGAGTTCCTCCCTTCGAATTTTTTTTTAAATAGGGGGGGGGAGAAGGAAGAAAGAGTGAGAAAGACTGAGAGAGAGTCTGTCTTAAAGTCTTTGCCCAGGTGAAATCAGATTTCCCCGGGCATCATTAGTAGCATCATTCCTGTGCTTAAGTGGCTTTCCTTTAGGCTTCTAGCACAATCTTTTCTTTCTGGAGTCTCGTTAGGTTACATGCACGTCAAAAATATACGGATCCCAAATTCCAACGTCAAAACGCCCGAGGTGTGGGCTCAAGGTACGGATTCCACGCCGCCTGTCATGGGTTGGTGGGACTGTCAATGGGAGGTTGTCTGTCTGTCTGTCTGTTTATAGGTCTGTGTGGGTTACATGGCCGTGGCGTGCGCTGAAGAATAGGGGTCTATTCCAGTCTTGGTCATGCCTGGGAATAAAATGTAGGCCACGGGCGGCTGCAAACTGGACGCAGACCAAGCGGTACAGTTACAGGGCACCACGTAGCCCGGGTTGGTCGGCGACGGGTGGGTGTGAGTGTGCTGGCTGGGGCAACTCAAGGTGCCAAAGGCCCCGTTTTGGTATCCCAAGGTGGAGGCGTAGGGCAGGGTGCTGGCTAAGGTGTGGGGCACCTCCGTCATCTTCTGGATGGCGCTGGAGCTGAACTGGCTGGGGTCGAGTAAGGAGTAAGGTGCGGAGGTGGGGGGCAGGAAAGCCCTCGCCTTCTCCGGCGAGCCGAGCAGCGAGTCCGTGGCTGCCACGGGGAGCCCGGCCGCCTTGAGAGGGTCAGTGTCTCCGAGGTAAGGCAAGGGGAAGACATACCTGTCCTTCTTGAGCAGGTTCTTGGGCTTGCGGCGGGGCCGGTACTTGTAGTCGGGATGCTCCTTCATGTGCTGGGCGCGGAGCCGCTTGGCTTCGTCGATGTAAGGGCGCTTCTCGGCTTCCGACAGCAGCTTCCACTCGGCCCCGAGGCGCTTGCTAATCTCCGAGTTGTGCATTTTAGGGTTCTCCTGGGCCATCTTCCGGCGCTGGCCCCGCGACCATACCATGAAGGCGTTCATGGGGCGCTTGATGTGGTCCGAGGGCTTGGACATGATGCTCTGCCGGATGGACGCCTCCTCGAGCAGCCCAGGCGCCGCCGCCGCCGCCGCCGCCGCCGCCGCCGCCAGCAGCCCCTCTGCTCCCCCGGCTCCCCTTCTCCTCCTCGGGTGGCTCCTGCTTGCCAGCCAGCCCACGGCGCCCGCTCCACTCTCAGCTGATCATGCCACTTCTCCCTGAGATCCAGTCCCCGCCGAGGGGCCCTGACGGACGGCGAAGGTGCCCGCGGAAGCACTGACGGGTGGGGGAGCGAGCCGGAGGAGGAGGACCAGGAGGAGGAGGAGGAGGAGGGCACCCGGAACCCCAGCGACGAGGCCTCAGAGGCAATCCAGGAGCTCCCGTCCCGTCAGGGAGCTCTCTGGAGGATTGCGAGCGGCGATTCCCCTCGACGGAGCGGCAGGAGGAGGATCGGCGGCGGCGGCGGCGCGAAGCGAGGTGCCTGGCTCGGCCGGCGCAAGCGGCGAAGGAGCCGACGCGGAGCCCAAAGCGCGGAAGTTCAAAGGCAAAAAGGCTGCTTGGGACGGCGCGCCAGGCTGACAGATCCGCGGCAGGGCGTTCCCTCCCCCGAACCTGATCGCCCAATCAGCGGCCAGAGAAAGAGCGAGCGAGAGACGGAATACCTCCGGAAAAGGAGAGCCGAGAGAAAGGAGGCGGCGAGGGGGAGGGGGAACAGGGGAGGGGGGGGAGGAAGGGCAGAAATCACTAAAGACACTGGATTAAAGGGGACGCTTTTGTTCGACGGCGCGCTAATAGCGGCAGCCAATAAAACTCCGCACGCCCCCTCGTTTTGGGGCGGAGTGGGAGGGAAGGAAGGAGGGAGGGGGGAAAGAGAGAGAGGAGCCGTCCCCTCCCAACGTGGGGCTGGGAGGGAGTTTATCAATGGGACAGAAGCAGAAGTTCAAGGACAAGGGCACCGTTAGGTGGGTCACCCCATCCACCTTTCCCTCCCTCCCTTCTTCCAGAAAAAAGCCCTGGGGCTGGCGGGTGTGGGGAGGCGACGGGCGTGTGAACGAGACCGAGGGCTAGCGATGGCGAGCGGGCGATGGTGTCCAAAGCAAGCGTGGACCGGGGCGCGAAGGTAGCCCGCCAGCCGGAGCGCCAGCCAAGCCACGCGCCTCTCGGGCGAAGCGCTTCCCCTGGTAGAGCAGGAAAGCAGAATTTGGGATGTCAGGCGAAGTCTAGGCAGGGCCCCCGGAGAAAGGGACGGCGCTGGATAGGAAGCCTGGCCAATATTGCTGGAAGGAAATAAATGCGGGGGACTGGCGGGGGGGGGGAGGGTAGGAGGCGAGGGCAGAGGCTTTGAATAAAAGAGAGACCAAACTTCCCGGTTGCTTTGAGTTCATTTTCCTGTCACAATCCCGAAATTAACTTACACTGGGAAGAAAGAGGAGGCGAAAACACCCAAGACGATCAATGCTTCTTTCAAGTCCAGGCACGGGGCGGAAAAGGCACGACTCGTCGGTTCCACGTTTTTGCCGTGTCATTTTTGACGTCGCGTTCCCCATCCTCCCCTTCACCCTTAAATCTAGCCCTTCTCTGCCTCGGGGTTTTGTTGTTGTTTTCTAACTATTAAAGATTGGCTTCTAAAGAGCACAAAATGCCCACAGGAGCCTGCCTGCCTCCTTTCCACGCCTGTTTTCTTTGAATAATTGCTGCCTGACGCAAAACGGCCTTGGGGAAAATATTTATTAAATGGAAACCATTACCCTCGAATCCCTAAAGAGGCCAGATTCTTGAAGGGCGGGTTTTTTTCTCTCCTTTGTGCACCTGCCTGGCTTAAAACTGGTCCAACATCGGCCTTTTCTCCCCCTCCTTGCCCCCCCCGCACCCCTATAATCTCTTCCACCGCTTCTTCGTTTGCTTTCATTTTAAAAAGCAAACAAGCAAACAAACAAACGATCTTTAAAAAAACACGAGAGTTTGGTTGGGTCTCTTGCTTTTGCTGCTGGCCTGCGGATCTGTTTTGGATACGATCAAGAGGTGCTTTAAAAGAGAGATACGCGAGATCCCGTTCCACCGCCGTTTAGAATGAGTAAATTTGTGTTTACAGCATTATTATTATTATTATTATTATTATTATTATTAAGCTCACCAGCTATTTTTGCACTATGATTAAAAGCTCTTAAGATGCAAATAGACGAGCCTGCCTCCAAATTCTTCATTCCAATCAAGTACAGGAGGTTCAAAAAAATTCACTTACGCCCTGAGGCGATCTACACTCATACATACACGGATGTAATAAAGCCTTATGATTTGCAGCAGCCTGTGCAAGACGCGGGTGCAGGCGGGCGGGCGGGCAGGAGGGAGAGGCGCTCGTTTTTCTCCCGGGTTTTGGAAGGGCGAGAAACAAAATTCTGTTTTCCAAGGGACAACCCCTTCTTCCCCCCGCCCAGGAGTATTCGGCGAGCGGATTTCGTTAAAAAGTCTAGACCAGGAAGGGACGCTACCCGGGCTTATCGTGTGTGCCAGCATCCCGGTGGCCTCTCTGGTAGCCACTGGCCAATGGCCCACTTACGCGCCCCTCCCCCATCGCCCACCCACACCTGCTTCTTGGCTCATTTCGTGAGATCACGGAGGAGGTCAGGGCCGGAGGTGCCCTAACCACCATCCGGCTTAGCCGCCTTCCTTCAGCCTGTGAGCTGTGTTGCATAAAGAGAGCCTAAAAGCACCGGTGGTTTTGATTTTCATGAGGAAGAGGAGGAAGGCGCGATGGCAGCCGCCGCCGGCCGGGCTCTTCTTTCTTTCTTTAATCTCTCCCTCCCTCCCTCCCTCCCTCCCTCCCTCCCTCCCTCTCTCCCCGCGTGGCCACGGAGGAGGTAATGGATCGCAAATATTTGCTGAGCACCAATCATTTTTCAGTCAAATGCATTTTCTCCGTCTGCCCGGGGTCCTCGCTAGTGGGTCCCCAAGGTGCATTTAGAGGTTACAGACACCCTGCGAGCGGCTGGTTCATGCATATGTAGGGCAAACTGACGCTTCGCGGTGTGTGTTGGTATGTCTGCTTCGAAGCGAGTGGCTCCCGAGCCTCCTCCTCGCCTTCTCCTCCCCACACTTCGATGTCACAGGAAGCCCGTCAGGGTCCATCCCCATCTAAACGGACGGACGTTTGATTTTTATTTAGATCATCCGTAGTTACTGAGTGTTACAGGGGTCATAGGTGTACAAATGGGTGTGTGTCCAGGAGCGCGTGTGCGAATAAACAGGAAGTGAGCTCGCCTGGTTAGACAGCTGTGGAACCAGCAATGCCCAAGCATCCCAAGGAGGAGAGGCGAAGAGGGTTTTTGGTTCTCGTCTCGCGCCCTCCTTCCCAATGGCTGCATTTTAAGTATGAGAACTTGGTCTCCGATTTCTCATTTGGGAAACGTCCGTTTCTTCCACCTTGCGAAAACACGCCTTGGCTTAGGAGGGAACAGGGAACATCAGGAATCTAGCCCCCCCCCCCCAAACCCCGTACAAATATTCACGCATCTACCGCCGCACCTATCCTGCGCAACTCTAGGGGCCAAAGAAAAGCGCTGCGTTTTAAAAAAAAGTGTTTCTGACGCTGAAATTTGCCTACACCCGCCGTGCAATTGGCAAAAGACGGCTGGGAGGCGCAGCTGGGAGGCAGAACACCAAGGAAAGAGAGGTTAGGAAAAACACAGGGCAGCCCTCATTGAGATCGAGGTCGTCCCTTCATCCTTCTTAAGGGGCCCAAATAAAAAGCTGGAGGCAGCTCTAGTTGGGAAATCCAAAGTCACTTACGAGCTACTGTGTTGGGTTTCTTACACACACACCCATCAGTTTAGACGTTCGGATTTAAGGCAGTCAGAAGCTATCATAAAGGGTATGACTTTTTCACGGCTAGGTCAGTGGGTGATGGAGAAAGCGCTGCATCCTCACCCTCATCGTGAATGCACCAGGGCAGGACCTCTTCAGCAGAGACGTGTGTGTGTGTGTGTGTGTGTGTGTGTGTGTGTGTGTGTGTGTGTGTGTGTGTGTGTTTCGTTAGCCAGATTGGGAGAAGGCACCCCCATTTCTTAGCCATCGCCTTATTTCCGCTCCCCCCCCCGTTCCCCGGAGGGGAACTGGAACGGAATTCAAAGCGGCCACCGAAGTCGCCGGTAATTTACCTGGCGGCGCGGGAGACGGGAGGAGCGCGCCAACCAGCGAGTGCTCACCTGTTTTGGACACGGTCCCCTCCCATCCCAACGAACTCCTGGAGAGATCACTCCATAGTTTGATGTACCTACGTCTAAGGGGGAGGAGAAGGGGTGGGGAGGAAAACTAAAAGCACTAGTTTTGTGAGCGAGTCGCCCAGGAGGCCCGGGACAAGATAGACAGTGTGTCCAGATGGCGCCCGTGTTGGGGTCTCCCCCCACCCCCCGCTGTTTTATTTGCTTCTGCTGTAGGACTTTTCCCCCCTCTCCTGGCAGGGTCCAAAATATCTCTTCCGGTCCCTGGTGCTGCAAGGAAAGTTTTAGAAGTTTTTGTTTTGTTTTGTTTTTCCGTACACACGCATGCGCGCAAGGGCGCATACCCAACTGTTTCGGCATTCCATCAAGGTTTTTGTAGCTCACCTCAGAATTCTCTAGCATCCTTTCTTTCAGGATCAAAACAGTCCAGGGACTAAGAGGGGGACATGAACAAGGATTCTTCGCCCACACTTCCTTCCCAGTTTCTTGCAAACACTTCCGGCCAGTGACGATGTCCACGGTCGACGTTTCATATAAAATTACTTGTCCACAAGGTCGGCACCCAACGGCCAAGGCGACCAGCACTGCGCGTTCATCTGGCGTAACTTCAGGGTTCCGGTAAAAGGTTTCCTCGTTATTTACTGGCTCTTGTTCCTGGCAGTCGAGTTTCCTGACAGGATTCCTCCGTCTTGATTCCCCCCCAGGCCCCTCTGGAATCTTCTTTCTCGACCAGGGGCTATGAAGTTCTGGCTACCGACTCTTGGGGAGATCTAAGAACAGAGGCGCAAGTCTACGGAAGGCAATCGAAGGCTCTGGTGGTGTTAGGAAGACACTGTGACGCTGGTTAAATTCCAGAAATCACACTTAAGAACATGGCTGGGGGTTCCACTGGGAACAGATACATTTCTCTTGTAATTCCTTCCTCTCCAAATTGTCTTCTGGCATTTCCCGCCCCGCCAAAAAGCCACTGGACACTGATTTTCTCGTTTTTTAAAAAAAATAATAATTCAGGATCGTTCCCCCGCTTAACCAAGTCATGAAAACCGGGCTCAGTTTAAACATCCCCGGGTCAGCAGGAACACCAATCTTTGGGAAGTGAAGGCTGCCTTTGTAACCCTTTTTATCGGCTGCCGAAAAGAGCTTTTCAAATCACTTTCTAATTGTTTGGGCTATTGATGAAGCGAGATGTCTCTGCCAATAACTCCCCGCTAGCAGCAGGCATTTTGGAGCTGCCTTTGCGCCCGCGGGGGAAAGAACGCGCGCGCAACACGCTGGCGCGCGCTGTGCCTCCCTGTGTAGACCCTTCCCGTCGGAGATCGATCCGAAAGGAAAGAAGAGGAAAGAAAACCCACGTTTTGATTGACCCGGAAAAAACAAACAAAAAACAATAGGATTTCCGGAGAAGAGACCACCTGTTGGCAGTTGGAGGGGGATCCTGGAGCTTTCCCCATCCACTCCTTGAATCATTTACGCCAGCATTTCAAAATGCTCAGATTCCACCCCTCCTGTCCCCATTCTTCTCCCAGTCCCTTAAAACAGAAAATGTAGGAGGCGGGAGGGATTACTTAGAGAACTGCCGAACCGAACTGTCTCTTAGAGCAAAAGATAGGCAGCGATGCGACTCTTGGGAGGGGTGGATGAGAAGGCGGGGGGGGGCTTCTTTTAGAAACGTTCTCAGTGCCCACCCAGAAGTCTGCAGCGGGACGGTGCAAAGTCAGGACTAGGTGCCTTCTTCTAATTTTGGGAACGAGCACCACAATCCTGGGTAGCAGCAAAGTTGCCTTTTAACTAGACTATTCTCATGCATCTGGAGGCGCCAACAGCGTCTAGGTTTCCCGCGGAGACTGATTTCCGAATTAGGTGCCCTAGATCTATCCCAAGAGGGGTGCCTTTGGGTAAAGTGGCGGGGGGGGGAGGTAGGCTTTCGTAATGGGGCGACCTCCCACCCAACTTTCTCTCCACGCGAAGAATGAACGGAGATTGAAGGAAGCCTAAGGCGCTTATTGCCTTTCTCACACAAAGGGCGAAGGAGATGTTTCAGCTCAGTCAAAAAAAAAAAGAGCTGTTTAGGAGTTTTCTGGAGACTATCAGGAATTTAATACGGCTCTTCTTCAAATGTGCTAGGCAGGCAGCTGTTTTCTTTGCCGATGTCAGAAGTGGTTTGTTAGAGTGACGTTTTAAATAAATGTACGAACAAGCAGCATTATGCGGTGTTTAAATATATCCATACATTTACATTCTAGGAGCGTCAAATGCGTGCTAATACTAAGTCTCTCTCCCCCCCTCTCCGGTTTCTTTCTTTCAAAGCCACCCCTGCAGTTTCGAAGGGGCATTTCAGACTGCCGGTCTGAACCGGTACAGAAATCCAAGGGACTGGTTTTGAATCAAGGGACTCGTTTTCAATAGATGTGTCTATTTCCGAACAAAGCAACAACACATAATTATATAAGTAAGAGAGAGACTCCGCTGTTGTCTATGCTTGCTAGCAGCTCATTGGTACGTCCCTGCATTCATACAGACACAAGGGAGCAAGCGGCATATTTATAACCTGCAAAGATACATAGAGGAAAATTGCAGCTCCAGAACAACCTGAGACACCTGAGGTTTCTTTCAATCCTTAATGTGACACTCACCCAAGCACCCCAATTTTTCTTTGTTCTGAAGACTTTTGACCAAAGTCTTACCTGATATTCCTAACATAGAAATATCAGGTAAGTCTAGCTGATGTCAATGAAACCTCTGTTGTAAGTATCAAGTCCACCCATGGTTAGCATAAGCCTTGGTGTTCATTTCCCACAGGGATGGTCAGTGCTAATTTTGGAAGCTAAAGCAAACGAATGGGCATTGCCATTTCTTTCGCCAATTTGGTCACATATCCTTATGATAGTGCCGAATGAGTTAAACATCTTCCAGGACTGCCATGCTTTGTAGCTTCTTTGTAGCTTTTTATTCATTTCCTCATCTTTAGAGAAGTGAGAATAAAACAAATTTGTCTTTTGAAGGCCAGGCATACCGTACTGGAAAAGAATCTGAGACTAATCCTGACTTTGAGATGACCTGCTACTAGCAAGAAAAACAGGCTGTTATTTTAGTCACTCATATGTAATGTATGAATGTCCAAGGCTGCATTTTTACACAAATATCCGAATCCAGTGAAGCTTGCTGCTGCATTATCATGCGTAGGGTTGCCTTATAGGAACACTTACTTGGGAGTTGGCCCTATTGAATACAGTATGATTCAGGTCTGAATTAAACATGTGCAGTCTTCTTACAATCCTCACATATATGGACAATTTATTCTGTGTACAATATCTATCTATCTATCTATCTATCTATCTATCTATCTATCTATCTATCTATCTATCTATCTATCCTTGCAAGCATGCTGCAGAAAGTGAAGTGCTCTGAGCAGCACTTGATAAAGAGAGAAAGAAGAGAAAGCATATCAGAGCGATGCTTAACGAGGATTGCCAACCAATTAAAGCATTTTCAGTTACTGAATTATATATCCTGAATACATATGCCAGATATGCAATGAAGTACTTTGGAAATGATTTTGCTTATAAGAGAAAGTTTATTTTAATTGTAAGGCTACTAAGGAAACCTTTTAATGACATTAAGTAATAAGTAGACATGGGCACGACTCGGCGAAATTTTCGTTTCCGTTTCCGTTTGTCGTTTCCATTACGTAATGAAACGACAAACGAAAATTGAGCTGGAAATTGAACGAAACGAAACGACCCATGAAAATTGTGGTCGTTAGTTTCGTTTCCGTTACTGGCAGCGCGCAATGAAATGAGCTGTTTTAAATGTTAAAAAACGCCCTGGACATCCATAAAAATGCAGCAATAATTATTTATACTGTCTGATAATACCTACCAGAGGGGGTGGGGGGGTCCTTAAAACGTGCATTTATGTCTTTTCTCAGATTGCTGTATTTTTTTTTTCCTTTAAGGGGAGTTGGGGACATTGACCCAAAATGGCTCCCAGATGCCTAATATTGATTTCTTGGGTATTAAAACGCCCTGAACATCCATTAAAATGCAGCGATAATGCAAGAATTATTTGAAATTATTACCTACCAGGGGGTTGGGGTCCTTAAAACGTTTGGTTTTGTCTTCTCCCATCGCGTATTTTTCTTTTCACTTTAAGGATGACAAAATGGATGTCGCCAGCCACTCCAGCCACAACATGGAGGCAAGCCATGTGATGGGATCATGTAAATTCTTGGAAAACTTCAACCAATAGCATGCCCAGGTTGCAGACTGGGCAGGTCTGGCAGCCACAGAGGGCATAAAAAGCTCTGGCAGCCCCCAGAAATGCTTTAAAGCCGCGCAAAAAGCGGGTAGAAACGACAAACGAAAAAAATGAAAAACAAAACGACAAATTTTTTAAAAATTTCGCGACAAACGGAAACGACCTGAAACGGACCCGTCCCGAAAAACGACAACTCGAAACATAATTTTTTCTGGTCGTGCCCATCTCTAGTAATAAGGATAAAGCTAGTTCTCATTGTTGAAAAGAAAGTACTTTCATTTTCCTCTTCATCAAACAAATAAAAATCTTTTCCCTGCAGTAATAACACAAGGGGGAGGTCATTGTTCTTTTGAAATATCATCATCATTATGGAATACCCAGATTGAAATACAAAAATCAAAATCTATTTATCGTGTGATTGCCACATGCTTGTGTTGCTAGAGATTCTTACTAATTAGAATGTATAGCACAACATTGCATCTAGAATGTAAAATATTTGCCAGCTTTCAATACAAACAGAAAGGAAAAGGGACATCACACTCCAGTGATCTGTAATCATAATCACAAGAGGAAGCCAATTGCCACTCATTTCTTATGGATAATCAAACCAACTTCACCTAAAGGTGGACCTTCATTGTTAGAGCTTTAACTTTTCCCAGGCTTGCAATGATTGGGTCCCATTTCTCCAAACTGTTCCCATAGTAAGTGCCCCTTATTTGCTGCGTGTATGTGCAAATGTATCGCACAGAAACTAAGAGGAGAATGATGAGCTGTACATCCTCTCACAATAAATATTTGAACGTTACCTTGTGCAAATCTTTTAAAATTATTTTCTTTGCAGCATGAGCATAAGCTAATGTGAACTTGTCAGAGGAGGCAATGATTCAACACAGTGTAATCACACAGACCATGAGAAGTTTCTGGAAGACAACTCACAGCCTAGGAAGGTATATCATAGGCTGCTATGCTGAGAATAGTAATATCTGTTGAATCTGATGGACACACATGGGAGACACTTCTTCTTCTTCTTCTTCTTCTTCTTCTTCTTCTTCTTCTTCTTCTTCTTCTTCTTCTTCTTCTTCTTCTTCTTCTTCTTCTTCT
>JAHTLZ010000379.1:22450464-22483229 GCA_023846285.1 Phrynocephalus versicolor | reverse complement strand
AGAAATACAGGTTGCGACCCCAGAAGGCAGTTGCCATTACAGTTGCTTTTTGTTTTCTCTGTGCTGAAATAGACAATTACAGAAGGTCCAGGGGGCAAATTTTTGCACCTTTGTGTGAAATGAAGAATGTCCTTTCTCCATGTAGAAACACATCTTGGGCCAGCCCTGAAAAGGTGGGAGGAAAAAAAGTTACTTTAGTAGTGAACTTCTCCAACTGAATAGAGGGGTGGTTTAAAAATATAATAATCTGTAAATCACTGCCAATATGTTCTTACTTTTTATAAAGCCTGATTCAGTGAATGCACATATGTCTTCAGTACTACATTTTAGTATATGTTTGGATAACATGTCATCTAGACTAGAGTTAGCCAGAAAAATCACACCATCTGTTCTAACAGCTTGCTGGAATATAAAGAAGTTTTGTTGCTTTTTAACAGCATACATTTGTGCATTCTTCCCAGGATGCTATGCTACCACCAAATGAAACATGTGGTTAATGGTTACAGTAAGTTATAAATAGTAAGTATATCTAAGCAAGAAATACAATTCTCTCTTTTTTATTTAAAAAAGGAGCAACAAATGCGTATGGTCTGAGGTCAGGATTTCTATGAATTTTGTAGGTTTCTAAATGTATTCCCATAGCTCATAATCTTCTTCAGAGGCCCCTTTGTACAACCCATTACTCATGTCAGAAACATGAGTGTGACCACCCCATTTTATTGTTTTAAAATTTGCAGATGGAATTGTGAATACTTTAGAGTATAAATATAATTCCCAAATATATTAGGGCAATACATTCAGCAGAATAACAGTAAGAAATGTGACACCCATCTGTAGAAACATATGCATTGAACTCTTGATGCTTCCTAGAAATAAACAGAAGAAGAAAGAAGTCTGGCAAATAAGTAAGCCTTCTTCGATGCAATGTACATTGTTTGCACAAAGCATTAGTTATGGCCCAGGTGAGCAACAAAGCAAACACTAATAATTTCAAGAAAATGTTTCAAGCAAATGAGACACAACCCTTTATATTTCTCAACATCAAGAAAAGTCCCTGGCCAGTCGAGAAGATTGGGGAGTAACAGCAGAGTTCAGGTCATCAGAAAAAAAGCAACTTGATAGCGGCTTCCCTGCAGTCCCCGTATCAGCTTTGTATTCTCTAGTTTGATTTTTTTTTTTAAAAAAAGGAGAGCAGTAAGCAGACCACACTTTGAGGAGGCTGTATGTTTAGTGACATGAGTTGATCATGCCAACTGAGAACAATGTTGCAAGTGGGGGGGGTGGCTCAAGGTCTGAGAAGGGGAGGCATCTCAAATTGTAATTTTAAGGGGAAGCACACCACCCTTTTGGAATTACAGACCTCTTATGGGAACAACTCTTCCTCATTAAAGAAAGAGAAAGGCAAAATTCAACATGCTAGAGAAAACTGATAATTTCGTACAACAAAGGTCTGTAAATGGTGAAGAAAAACCACTGAGGTCTCAGGCAGAGGCATAGCTAGGGTTTTCAGTGCCTAGGGTCAAAGTCAGTTTTCATGCACTCCAAGTGATGGGGAGGGGCTAAGGTACCACAGAGAAGGCAGTGGCAGTGGCAGCAGTGGCCAGGGAGTCCTCTGTGCTGGCTCTGTCAGGTTGTCCGCGATGCACCTTCCTGTGGCCCCTAGGCTGGGAGCCGTTTGGCGCCCAATTTGGCACCCCCAGATGCTGAACCTGGGGGCAGATTCCCCCCTCCCCACACCCTAGCTACGCCACTGGTCTAAGGCAACAATCATTCAGGAAACTGGATTTAAAAAACTTATTTGTGTCATTACTCATATTTTTTTTAAAAAATAACCTTTCAAAATAGAAAATCAAAGAGCATTTTAATACATATTTTAGTGTACTACTTCTTCCTAAATATGTGTGTTTTCTTTCGAAATACATATAAATGCATATTTTGAAATGTTTAACCTGCAGTCTCTACATTCACTTGTGAGAAATCTGTGGACAATTAAATTTTGATCCAACACACATTAGTTGAAGAAAATTAGATCAGAGCTCCTGGTGCAGGAATCTACAATGATAAAACTTTTGAACCATTTGGAGCTTTCAAACAATCCAGTATTTCTCTCAGACAACTTTCCTTTGTCTGTTTTACATTTATCCTTGGGAACAAAATGTCAGGGAATAGGCTTTGTTGAAGAAAGGCAGATCCCTGGTGATCCTTCCATTCATTGCATTTTATTACAGCACATTTATTTCATTCTATTTGATTCTATCTTTTAAAAAAATACCTAATGAAACAATTTCACTAAAATGAAACCATAAAACCATTAAACTATCATCATAATCAATGAATGTAATCCACAAGACAAATCTTGTATGATTCTGCGGCCTAAAGAATAAAATGTGAGATGCAGTAGAAATTCCACAAGCAGTTGTAACTCCCTGAAAAGTTTCCCCTGTTGCTTTAATGGGTTAATTTTTGCCCTGTTGGTAAATGGCACCGGAAATTTGGAAATAGATCTGATTGTCCTCTTGTCACACACAAAGAGCATGCTGATTCTCCCTTTAGATCCAGGAAAACAGAAGCTTGAGGTCCCTTTCAGGTTCTTAAGGAGCAATTTTTCAAAGTAGTGCATGGGAACTGAGCTGTTTTTACTAATACGTAAGTCAATAGGAGTTGCATGGCTGAGGCTTGGTGCAATGCTTTGAAATTTTTTCCTATGAGTTTATGACAGCGTGGAACCACAGTTCTGAGCCCCTGGCTTCCTCTGCTTACATGTCAATGATGCTAATACTGCCTCTGCCTACCAATGTGACAAGGCGAGGATGTGCTCCTATTGGCATCTTTTCTTTGAAGTGAAGGGAAATCCTAAAGCTTTCATTCTGATAGTGAAAATCCTTGCTAACAGCTCTCCCCTTTCTGACCCCCCCACATACGACTTGGTAATCCCAACTTGCTGCTTGGAAGCACCGTACATTCTCTCTGTGTATCTAGACCTCCTTGGGAAAGGTAAGACTGAATAGGAAGCAACCCCAACGTGACTGCTAAAACAAGTGAAGCTGAGTGTCAATCATGCAGGCATCTTCTTGTGTACAAAGTCTGTTTCTTTTGTCTTTGGAAGATTTGTGTCATTCTGGGGCGGGTTTTTTTCCCCTGGGTTACTTGGGAGAGATGCAAAAGCAAGTGTACAGTAGGGGGAAAGGGATTCAGGAAGGAGCAAACTAATTTGACAAATTATTCAGATAAAGACATTTTAGAACATTTCCTCGGATGTTATCCAGATGACCATTACAATAATTTACCAGTTTCTCCTTGGCTTACCATAGGAGGGTACTTGCAAATTAGCAAACATTATTTTGAAGATCCCCTCCTGAAGATGGCCAACAGCCCTGGGATTCTGGAACGTGCCACAAAAGATGCTTTGTCTTTTTGTAGATGACTCTATGCAGGACGGCAGAAGCACAAATTGCACAGACTATGCATTCTCACTGCCCACTGAGAATAGTGGTGGCTAAGGCCTCTGGTTTTGTGTCTACAATGAATGAACACATCAGGATCAGTGAAAATGTGTTGGTGAATCAGAATTTACCAAAACTCACAGAATCACAAGGTTTGGGGGAAGGGGGAATCATATACAGGAGATCTCAAAAACAACATACTTGTCCATCGAAGGTCGGGTATTTTTGCTTCTTAAAATTCTCAGGTTGAATTCCTATATACAGTGGTACCTTGTATAAAGGAATTAATTCGTTCCAAATGAAATTATGTTAAGCAAATTTTCCTTTATACAAATGTCCCATAGGAATGCATTGAAAACAGAGTGATCCAATTTTTATGTTGTACAGATTTGCCCCATAGGCGACTCTGTTAAGCAAATTTCCCCTATCTCCAGAATTTTTTATGCTTTACAAATTTTATGTTATACAAACTGTTTGTTATAAAAGGGTCCACGGTATAAAACTTCATTAGTGGTTGCCACCTTCTTTCTCCCCTCCCCTAAGAGTTTCTTCATCTTTAATGCCAAATAGGTACAGCACAATCCCCTCTGCACTGAGAACAGCTATATGTGTTGAATTTGGTCTGTGATGGTTAAGGTGGGCTAGCTTTAGTAAATTTCCAAAGAATATACTAAATATATCAATTTAATTCATGTTTAGGATGAAAAGATCTTGCATTTTTAAGAAACCTGAATGCCATAGAAAATAAAATGGATATAACCTTCTTATCTCCTGCAGGAGTTTTATGTGTGCTTTATATCTCAACACCCCCTTCCTTACACCCCCAACTCCTGAATTTAGTAGATTTAACTACTAAAACTGTGTCCAAAGTTGGATTTCAAAGGCGAATTTGGAACAATTTACCAACAGTCATAAATCATCTATTTTGGCGAGTAAGATTTAAACATACTCAATTGTGGAAAAAGAGGAATGTTCCCATTCCTAGTTAACACAGATGATCCATAACAATAAGCATCCTTGGCCAGCATATCAAAGTATGGTAATCATACTTTGTTGTTATTTTATTGACAAGCGGGCATCAGGTCTCAGTTGGCAACCATAACCACTTGTCTCAAACAGAATGGATGCATCATTGAGATGCTGTTGTATTCTAAGTAGTGAGTCATCACCGCACAAGCTGCTTGGATGGCAGGAAGAAACCTGCCTAGAATTCCTCCATTTCCCAGAGTTCCTGGACAGCTGCCAGAGAGTCCTATAAGCTGCCAAGTCATGGATTTCCCTGCTGTAATCAGGGGGTGGAGAGATTATTGCTCAGTTGCCTTTGGGCCTGTGAGAGATAGAGAGGAAGGCAGTCAAGCACCACTGCTCTGAGCAGAGCCCCTGTGTCTTCCTCGCCAGTCAGTCTCCCAGGCTGGCACTCAAGGTGTTATCTCTGCCCACAAGCCAGCCCTCTTAAAGAAGGTACATCACTTCAGCCCCTAGAAGAGAAAACCCATGCTTCTTGTTGCATTGCCCCATTTAATAATCCCATAAATGACTCTATGGATGTTTAGAAAAGTTCTGTGCTGAAGCTTCAGTGCAAGCAAAGCAACACGGTTTGGGCCATTTAATTTACGAGGCCGTCACCTCTATAGAAACCATTCTGCATTCTTGCTGTTGTCATCAGCATCATTGTTCCCACAGGACACAAGTGTTCTTCATAGCTTTGTTTTGTAATTTCCTATTTTTTGTGATCTTAAATTGAGTGTGTCCCACACCCTGAGAATGTTTCCAATCTCCCATTCACCCCAAACTTTGAATTTTTATTAAACTTTCCCATGGAAATTTGCACATTTTATCTGCTTGTCTTCCAGTGCATGCAATTAGCACAAAATATTGTTTTCATATACTTTTTTTGTGAGCAACCAGTTTCTTAGAATAGCTCCACACTTTTATTGCACAGTTATCTTCCCTCATTCAGTGGCTGAAGTCCCATCTGCATTGATTCAAATGGGCTTACTCTAGTTATGACTTACTTGACCATAGTAAGTTCCAACTAAAGCAGGCCACTTGAGTCAATGGAACCAATGGAGGCTTTGACTCACCAAATCAGCTCAGTGGGTTGCCTCTAATGTAATATGCAACACATTTTCAGCCATTGCATTTTTAAAGGGCTCCAGAAGACAACACCCTCCACTCTTAAGCCTTTTTAGAAAAGCCAGCGGAGGGGATAGCTGCAAGTTGCACAGAGTGATGATCTATCCCTCTAGAAATGTCCTCAGGCATTTATTCATCAGGAAGATGCCCCCTCCCCAAATAAAACAGGGTTTGCTTCTGAGAAGACCTTCACAGGATTGTGTGGTTAGTTCTGTAAGTAAACACCTCAGAAAACTTGCCTCAACGGAACAATACATTCTGAACAGATGTCAAAACTAGACTGCCATAAACAGGGTGAACTTTCATTCGTATTTCTATCTGTTGAGCATTTGAGCCAGGTTTCTACTTTTCCCCCTCAGGTTCTTCTAACACTGTGTATTGTTCATGCTTTCCTTTATCTCCTTATTTATGTCCCTCTAATGCCATCCTTCTTTCATCTTTCTAAGACCTTTTCTCCCCTTCTGATTCTGACTCTTTCTTTAGCTTCTTATGTTTCCCTTTGAGTACTCGTTTGTTTATTTGGTATTGTAGCAAATCAGTGTAGGACTTCATGGTTGTCACTCTGCTGCACACATACAATGACTTTGTCAAAGGAAGCAGCCACCAAAAAAAGGGAACATAGCTCCTCATTCTTACAAGGCAAGGTCCAAACCTGTTGATTAACAGGAAATGCTCCCTCACGGCTTCCTGCCCAAATGCAGGAATGCTTTTAACTCCATCCTGTAGAGGGCAGTGGTGCATCTACACAATGGTGTGTTGTATAATTATAAACCCAGATTGTTCTTAAGGTTCCTTTATTAAAAATGGTCCACTTGTTCTGTTTGGTTAACACATTTAGTATAACCTCAGCATGAAAAATAAGCAATATTATTTATAATTAACATAAGTGGGCTACAGAGATCACATTACACCCATAATAAAGCAGCTCCACTGGCTTTAGGTGCTGACCTTAACCTACAGAGCACAAAATGGTCTGGGTCCAAGCTACCTCAAAGATCGAATATTGCAGTATGAATCAGCTTGGCTGCTAAAGTCATCAGGAGAGGCCTTTCTCTCCATCCCGCCAACTTCACAGGTGCATCTCAGAAGATCATGTGAAAGGGCCTTCTCTGTTGCTGCTCCCAGGCTCCCCCCTTATGCAAATGAAGACCAAAGGCTAAAATCCTGTCACAGTCATGCAAGAAACATATATTTTAAAGTTCAATTGCCTTTTATTGAGAAATCTTCATAGAGATTATCGCTTGCATGCCAAGTCACACAACTGTTGTGACTGGGTGTGCAACAGATCATGTCTTGTGGATATTTCTTACCTTCAGGCAATTTGCCTTTAAAAGCTGCACCTTTGACATAACTACACAACAGGATTTTGGCCAGATTTTTACTGTACAGTGCATCACTTGTATTCACAATTCAGATTTTTACTGTACAGTGCATCACTTGTATTCACAATGAAGTTCATTTCTTGCTCACTTATGGCAAAGGACAATCTCAAGGTGGAAGCTCTTATGAACTGGCTGGCAGGAAGGCATTGCTGATGATATCAACAGAAAGAGATGGTTGCTATGTCATTCTCTTTCCATTGTTTGTCCCAGAGATCATATGGTGGGGCTGTCATATGGTCGAAATACCTTACAGCAGAGATAAACAGAAACATAGGCAGGAGGGAGGTTCTGGTAGTGTTTTGCTGCCTTTTTGTGAATCCAAAATCTGTTTTCTTTGCCCAGTGGAGGTCCGATGCTGTGGTCCATCATTCTTGGCTCTACTTCCTTGATTCAGTGAGGAATCCTAAGAATACTAATCCTAAAACTTCAATCAGGAGGCATTGCAAAATTTATCACAGAAGCAGTCAAATAATTCCCACTTCTATATTTTGACTTTTAACAAACTAACTCAGAGTTCATTGGAGTAACTGAAAGAAAATGAAGGCTATTTGACCAACAATTTATTAAATGACTCAATTGTTTGCAAATATTTATAATATTTTCTCTATATATGCACTGTGAAGCATCTATAGGAGAATCCTCCCCAACTTTTCTTATTTCCTTCATTTCTCTAAATCAAATTATTTTGTCATCTCCTTTTGAATCTTTTTGCACTGCATAACAGTGTCTTGATTCAATAGCAGTGTCTTGTGTGAGCAGCAGTTGTAGATGCTCTGGCTCAATTGAGACAGTGGATGAATTCCCACTGCTTCATGTAGTAAGTTGCACTAGAGTAGGGTCATGGAATCAGTGGGGATTTGGTGAGCCAAATCTTCAGGGATTTCAATTGTGCTTTGTGTAAATGGAGTAAATCACAACTAGAACAGGCACATTTGAAACGATGGAGGAATTGAGTCCTCAAATCCTACTGATTCAACTGCCCTACTTTAGCGAAACAGTGCTTTATGACTGCTACACAAGAGTGGATCCATGTGTAGAGCAAACCAACATTCAACACAGCAATTCTACAAAAAGGGGACAGCGCAAACAAAAAAATTATAATTTGGAAACTAGGTATCACATCACCACCAAATGTGTCACATAATGATGTAGCACAGGGCTGTTCAACTTTGGACAGGCCGAGGTCTACTTTTTCCAACCCAAAGTGCCTGAGGGCTACTACTCTAAAACCTCTACTTATTAATTTTATCCATTCCAAGCACATGCTCATAATTTTTTAAAAAAATGTAAGTAGAGCAGCGGTTTCCCATAGGAATGCATTGAAAACCAATTAATCCATTCAGAGAACAGATTTCAGTGTGCCATGGCCCTTGAACTGCATTGGGCTGGAAGACCCAGAACTTTGCTGGGGCAGTGGTGGTCCTTGGGATGGGGGAGGGAGGGGTGGAGAACTTATCCCCTCACTTTTTTTTATTGATGGCCGGTGGGCTACTTTTGAACCCTTCGCAGGCTACCGGTAGCCCACGGGCTACCTGTTGTGCAGGCCTGATGTAGCAGATAGCATTTTCTTAGTGTGTGCCAAATATAGGGAATTCTGGGCTAAGGGTTTTGCAGTTATGACTTTTTAAAAAAGTAAAAATGTTTTGAAGTCTCCCTCCCTGTGTGAAACAAGCAACCATAAGAGTCTCCATATTTTAAAAACAGTTATTTTATTACGAGATGTGCATACATGGAATAGAATTACCAGCAACAGTGTTACAAAACAGATACAATCTTGCAGCTTCATGGCAGGCAGGCAGGCAGGGACACTGCGATGAGAAGTAATGGAAACAATTAAAACATGGTGTCTCCCCACCCACCCACCCCATGCAAAGAATAAGAAAACCAGGTTGCCTTAAAGAAAGGGGCAGTTTTCCAGAAAGGTACATTTCTCTGTCTGCCTCCAGTGAATCAGCATTTTTAAAGGTGTATTCAAATTCTGACTCTCTACCCCAGAGCACAAAGAGAACTCCTAGTTCTCAGAGCTCTTTGCCCCATGAAGATGGTGGCCACAGAGATTGGTGAAACATCAGGAAGATACTCTCTCCCCCTCCCCCCAGGCAAAGGCTGCTCAGATCTTTCTCCCCCTTTAGTCACTCTGCAGTGGGGATGACTGCAGACATGAGCTCAATTGACTTTTAATCCTAGCTTAGATCCATTGAATTGGATGGGAGTTATTTGTAAATAAGGATGTTGAGCATTAACTCTCAAGCAAAAACCCCATTGATACCTATGCATGTACACTGCTATATTTTTATTGTTTATTGTATTGGGTGTTTTATATTGAATTGTTGTAAATCATCCAGAGTGGCCTCTTCGCCAGATGGGTGGTATATAAATTGAATAATGTGTGTGGTAACTATAGGATTTAATGACCTCCAAAAATATAGGATTTAATGACCTCCAAAATATCGTATTATCAAAAGCTCTGCTCAAATCTTGCAGACCAAGAGAAACTCATATTCACTTCTTCTTTCTTCCTACTTTACTTCCACTTCCTAGTACTATTTTCTTTTCCAGGAAGTTCAGTGGTTAAATGCCTGTACTGCAGCTAAAACTGTGCTCATGACCTGGGATTCAATCCCAGGTAGCAGGCTCAAGGTTCACTCAGCCTTCCAGCCTTCCAGGGTCGGTAAAATAAGTACTCAGCTTGTGGCGGGTGGGTGGGGGGTGGGGACAACAATGTGTAGCCTGAGTGCAGATTGTAATTAAAACTGTAAACCCCCCAGAGACTACTTGAAGTGGTATGGGGCGGTATATAAGCAGAACACTTTGCTCTTTCTTTTTTCTTTTGCCTTCCCAATCTGTCTCATGTTAGGTCTTCCTGTCTTCCTATGTGCCCCCCCCAATTTTACCAGAAGTATTGTTGTCACGTGCATGTGTGTTCTCTACTTGTTTCACGAATCAGAGGGTTACATTACGCATGATTTTGCTGCCACCATTTAACTTATTTATTATTAGGACCAAGTGTGGTATTTGAAAACATGGAATTTCACAGTCTTTTCTTTCAAAACAAATAAGAATGTTTTATTGTAGTACAAAAAAATAAAGACATTCATGCTTTTTGGTATTGACTTAAGTGACAATTTTATATGGAACATGCATCATACTCTTCAAGTTAAACTACTTCATATAGTTTAAATGACAAGTCCCTACGATCCCTATCAGTTCCTAACTCTGCACCCTCTCTTTACATCTGCCAGGCCCTATCTGGCTCTCTGAATACCTGTACTTGCACAGAAGTATATATGATTGATGACTGCGACCATAAAAACTCCTATTCGAGTATGCAAAACAAGATCCCCTCCAACGTTATAAATAATAAATATTCATGTATCAGGGTGATCGCCTCATTTGCCTTTTGTATTTTCATCATATATGCATGCTAGGATAGCCTCAGTTGGTTCGTTTTTGCTATGCTGACAGTTCAGCCTCTGACCTGATTGAATATCCAATTTTCTGGTTGCTCGTAGCATCTCTCAGGCTCTCCTCCTACACCACATTACAAATTAGTGGATTCTTGTCCCTGTCTTTCTTTCACATGGTATGGATGATTTCGACTTTGTTTTTTTGGTGACAGTCTTGGCTAACTCCCAGTTCTCCCCCCCTTTTTTCTATTATAGAAAGCTGGGGGGGGTTGTCATCTTTTGGAACACACACACGCAACGTGTTCCAATGTTTAGTCTCATATAGCCTTTCTTCTCTAGATTGCCCACTATAGATGGGTGTGTGAACCAGCACAATGGCACTTTGTGATGGTTCATTTGTATCCATGAACCATGGTGACATTAAAAAAAACCAGTTCATGATTTGTTCAGTTTGGGCCCATCTCTAAATGAACTGGGCTTCCTGTGTAGCTCAGCCCTGCTTCATGAGTTTCTCACCCTGCACTCTTCCTTCATGGTCCAAGCACCTAATTTACTTGCTCTGGGCACCCAACCCCTCCTCCACAGCTGCTCTGCTGCCTAGCAGAGTAGGACAATAGGCTGCCCACGGCTGACTTCATGTCCCAATACTTCTTGGGAGACCTCCCAAGTATTGTGGGAAATGTAGTTCTATAGCCCAATGAGTAGCAAAACTAGTGGGGGATTTCTAATGCCAGCAGTCAAGTTGGTCTACTCAGGATATCTTCTCGTGCTCACTACCATTCATACCTGTTTAAAAACATCCCGGATAATTGCTTCACATTATGATAAATTGTTATCCTATGAGAAAAGGAGCTGACTTCTTGGATGTTTCCTTTCTTCTTGTCACTTACTGAATAGAAAGAGCACAAAAGGGTATCCTGTAGACTGTTTGGACTGCTAGCATTGATATTGCCATATTGCCTTTTACTTTGTAAAGCTTGGGATCCCCTTTCTGCTCAGAATGTGGGCATTTTGTATCATGGACACAGAAGCACAATGTCCTGTAACCATTTTTGAAGAAATTATTTTTTCCACTATAGCATCAGAGGCGTAGCTAGAGTTTGGAGCACCCGGGGACAAAATCAGTTTTTGCTCCCTCCCCCGCAATGCTCCCCCCACGGTCCGGTCCCCACTCCTCCAAGCTGCATCGCACCCTCTGCTGCTGCTGCACCTCCCCACTAGCTCTGTCCGCCTCCCTCTTCCTTTGTGCATGTGTGTGCACGTGTGTATGTGCATGTGTGGCAAACAAGCATAAGAGCCTTCCCCCTAGCGAGGGTGAAGCGGCGGGAAGCGCTTGGAGGCACGATCGCTGCCACCAACCCCTTCCCTGCTTTACTTTGGTAGGTAGGCGGTAGGCAATTTGGCACCCCCTATTTGCTGCACCTGGGGCACCCTGCCCCCTTGCCGTCTCCACACAACACCCATGCATAGCATTGGCTTTTATATGTTCCTCAGGCCCCAAACTGTGTTGATATGCTAAGGAGCAAATCTATCTAATACTGCACTCATATCCAGGGTTAGATATAGAATGCCATTAGAATGAATGAGTTTAGGTATAGGACTGGAGTGTACACTCTGACTCCATGCCACTTCTGCCCTTGTTATTTAATGCTTATCAGTAGGATAGCCAAGGCCAGTAAAATGAAACTGGCCTCTTCTCACTCCAGTCTTCCTCATCAGGAATACAAACTCCATAAGGTCAAATGAAGTTGTCAGTTACACTTTTACAATCGCAGTGTTTCCCAGTTAAAGTCCTTCTGCAAATATGCATAGGGATTACAATTTAATAAAGCATTCCCATGAGATCGGAGGAGAAAGGGAAATTCCCCAGGTCTCAGCAGCAGCAGCTGTTTAAGCTCTAACTAACATGGAGAGGAACAATATTTACTTTTTGTCAAAATGCAGTGCACACAGTGTGATGAAACGTCTGTTATCCAGCCACTAGATGACACTCTGAGCTGCATCTACTTTGAGACAACCTGTGTCTATAGGGAACACAAGGAACACTTGTTGGAATGGGGGGGGAGGGTTTAAGTGGAAATCTACTCGCCAAGTCGCCATGCCATGCGGTGCGGGCGAGGGATCGAAAATGGGGCGGCGACCGCAATATTTTTTTTGAAATCGTGGAGTGGTCCAAAAACACACAAGCACCACACAGTAACATGCGAAAATTGCTATTTTAAAACTGCCAGAATTTTTACAGTAGCAGTGGGTTTTTCTTGCAACAAAATGTCTCGTCTCTGTCCTCTCTCCATTTATTTTATTTTATTTTATTTTATTTACACCTGCACAATGATGGGCTGGCCATGGGAGTGGACCATGCAAATTTTTGGAGCCATTCCACCAATCGCATGGACACTTGGCCACTGAGACTTCTGGGATGTGCCAAAAAGCCCACTAACCCTGCCCTAGCCCTAACCCTAACCCTAACCCTTACCCATACGCCACACTGGGCCACAGTACACTGTCCTCTTAGTGGGTCAGAGAGGCACCCAGAGGTGCACCCCACTACCCCACCCTAACCTCACCCATAACTAGCATAACTGTAGCCCTTGCGCTAACCCTCTGTCCCCCTAAGCCAGATCTGTACTTGCATTGCACACGCAAGTACGCTTCCCTTCTTAGTGAGACACAGCGGATGCAGGGAGAATCCGCCAGCTGTCACTTGTGGCTCTGGCTGACTCCTGCAGCAGCATTTGTGTGCCATGCAAACCCTGCCCGCGAGTGCCTGTCTCTGACTGATGCAGGGAAGGCACCCCAAAAAGAGGGGTGCTTCTGCCAGTCTGCTGCTGCGTCTGCAACTTGGTATGCATATCCATATGGCTATG
Organism: Phrynocephalus versicolor; assembly: GCA_023846285.1. Lineage (NCBI taxonomy): Eukaryota > Metazoa > Chordata > Lepidosauria > Squamata > Agamidae > Phrynocephalus > Phrynocephalus versicolor. The sequence goes on along the minus strand of JAHTLZ010000379.1, from coordinate 22,469,994 downwards.
CATGCCCTTTTGTAGCAGCGCCGGCGGGTGAGGATAGGAGGCACCCACCCCACAGAGGTGCCTCCAGGAGCCCGCTTTCCCTATTAGCGGGCCAGAGGAGGCACCCACCCCACAGAGGTGCCTCCAGGAGCCCGCTACCCCCCCCAAACCAGTATAACGACAGACGAAAAACCAAAAAATGAAACGACAAATTTTTGCAAAATTTCACGAAAAACGGAAATGAGCCGACACGGGCTGCCTCCGACACACAACAACTCAAAAACGTCATTTTCCCTAGTCGTGCCCATCTCTACTAGCTATGTTCTCTTGGCTGGGTGGAGAGTTGATAACACACTGTTGAAAGTCAGAAGAACAGAATGATGTCAGAACCGCAACTGAGAGAAGAGCTCAAGAATTCCATCCCATCTCCTGAGTAACCAGTTACACTGTTTAACTCCTCTGTGCTGGACTTTCCCGCATAAAGGACAGACTTTGTGAGCTCTGTAGTGAAAAGGAGTCAATGAAATTACATCTACTGTTATTAGTCACTGGAGGCTCAGGATGTACTGTATTTTTCCATCTATGTGATGTATAAGACAACCCCCACTTTTCCAACCCAAAATTTCACTTTTTGCAAGCAAGCGGTTCTCTTCTTGGCTTACTTTCATCTATGAGATGCCTCTCAATTTTTACTCTAACAGTTGTATACAAAAAATATAGCCATACATGCAAAAATGCTGCAAATAGGGGAACATTTCACCCCCTCTTTTCTAGGTCCTCATGTTCAGACTGTGGGCAGTCCCTGGTATTGTGACACTGCACATATTGGAATTTCTCCCTGTGCTAACATAAGAACAGGAAGCAGAGGAAATTAGGAAATTAGTTGTGAGTGAAATCTAGCCTCAGCAATGTCAGTGCAAAAACAATTACAGACAAAACCGATCAAACTACGTACTTTGTATCAAATCTTACACCCCTATAAGCAAACCTTTCCTTGTTCGCCCAACTCAAGGCCTAACACAGATAGTCTTCAGACTGATCTTTCCTACACTTCTGGGGTATATATCAGTCCACTGTGCCATCCTCTGAGCATAAGCTACCAAAGCATCCAAATTGATTGGATGGCCTATATAACAACACCAAAAGCTAATTCTGTTTGAGAGAGAAATTTCCATTTTGAACAGGACAAGGGGAAAAGGGTAATCCTCCCACTGCTATCCATGCTCTGACTTTGATTTGGTTCTCCAGGACTGTTCTTAGGCAAAGAAAGAGACGCTGGGAAATCCAAACATGGATCAAGTTCCAACTCCAGAAGCTGAACAAGCAATAGTCAACTGTAGGCATTTAGTTGCTGCAATTGCTGAATGTGTCCCAGCAGCAACTGCAGGATGGGTGTGGTGTGATGTAGAACTGATGTGACAGCTACCAGGAAAGCTGACACAGCACAGATGGGGAGAAGATGTTTTTAGGGGGAATCAGGTGACCCTGGACGTACACAAAGTGCGGCTGGAGCAGCTCAATTAAGGAGGTTCTGGGTCAAGACCTATGTTTTGTGAAGGGGTCTAAGAGGAAGCACAGAAATGAGGAAGAGGTGGAGAAATCTATGCTACGGTGGCTGGAGTTTCAGGTTCACATACAGTAAGTATCTGTGATTAAAAAGGGACCCACCTTTCGCTCCCCCTCTTCTTTTGGCCCAATATTAGCATTGTTCTGCTAGAAAATCCTCTGTTTGTGAAAACGCTCCCAGCCTTAAGGACAGAAGCCAAAATCAAAGCAGTCTTTTATTTGGAGGTTTATCAGTGGCTATTGTCCTTATCAAACAAAGGCCTTTCATCAGGGCTTCTTTAACACACTTTATTTCTCTTTTATTTTGCTTTGAAATAAGCTGGGCAACAATTAATTTCAGAGAGAGAGAGAGAATTCAACAAGGATCTATTACTACTCTCGGCTTCTATTGCTGTAATGAAAATCTATTTCCTTTCCCTTTTGTGTCCCATATAATTTAATGCCCATTTTATTAATGGTCTGAAATAATTACGGAACCTTTTGTGATTCTCAAGTATGTTTCATTTAATTGTGCAATAAACGCCTAATCGCTTCCTCCATCTGAAGCTATTATGGCATTAAAATTAACAATTATGCAGCAGCGCGCCCGGGTCCATAGAAATCACTCCAGATAACTAGACATATATAAATCATTCATGAGAACAATTTCTGAAAAGAGACGAAGGGAGGGGGGGGGAATGTGTAGAGAATGACATTGGGAAGCCAAGGGCCTGCTCTGTGAGAAGATAGCAACACCTTATAAAATCTTTTTTCCCCCCCACTTTCCTTTTTTTTTTGTTTTTTTGTTATTATTATTTCATTAATTGTGTTATGTGGCACGTGCTCTCCTCCCTCCCCTTCTATTAGCCTGACAGATATTTTCAGAATTAATTAACCGTTAGCTCAGAGGATAAATTTTCATTATCAATTTTCTCCCCTTTTTCTTTTTTTCCCTCCCCCTTTCCTTTTATAGTTTCTCTTTCTCTTTCAGGCTGGCAATTACACTCTCTGCCTTTCACTGGCAGGTCCTGTTCTGTAGGAGGTAATCCAAATGGGGGGGAAATGCTTTCTCTTCGTTGGGGCCCATTCGCTTCCCTCCTTTCTACCTTTTGTGGGATTTAATAACCATGGCTGATAGGCACACCGTGGACAGAGAGGTTAAGTTTGTTGTCTCAGCACTTTGCTGACAGGAGGCAGCACAGAAATCCAGGAACATACAGTAAGCCTCTGTCAGCATGACACTGCCGGCAGTTCCAGGAGCCAACCAGACTCCACATACCACGACTTGCATTTGGGATGGCACCATTTTCCCTGGGAGGGAGACACTTTGCTTTAATTTAGGGGAGTATTTTTGGTTTGCATATATTTCCAAGTAATGTTCTTGTTCAAGCAAGAAACAACAAATTCTAGCATAATCATGTTCTACCAATAGATGCCTCTAGTGTGAAGAACCTTGGGCCTCCCTAGGTCTTAGGACAGGCATGTCCAAACTCTGGCCCGGAGGCCAAATGTGGCCCATTTTAAAATTCTGAGTGGCCCACAACCTCTTCTCCCTGCCAGCGCAGCCTGTCATTCATCCCCGCTGGCCGGCTCCTACCCATGCCAGCTGGTGACATCAGCTTGCAGTGTTATGGTTTGCCTACCCTCCCAGCCCCTGTTTGTTCCCCAAGCCACCTGCCCTGCCTTCCCACCCTGGCTCCATTGCTGCAGTGTCCTCCCCACCTCCTTGCAAGGGATGGCAGCATATGCGAGCAGCGGGGATCTTGGGTGGGCACAGACTGATTCCCGGGCCATGCAACAGCCATTGGGCCCTTGGGTGCCTCAAAACCAGAACATTTGTTGCTGTTGCAGTCACTTGCGGGCCCACACGCTTTCTCCCCCCTTCAGGCTGAGTGGTGGGCCCCTACACATCTTCACCTCACCATATCTGGTCCTTCTTGCAAAAGATTTGGACATCCCTGTCTTAGGATGAAGAACAGCTAGCTGCCCCTTTAGATTCAGGACCCTTGGGGAGACCTAAGGCTGGATAGACATGGCATGACCATAGAATCCAAAAAGCAGGTTGGAGCCCCTCCCAGTCCACTGAAATGACACTGACGGAAGGCATTGACTCAGCAGAAACCTAGAAAAAGGAATGTTAGGGTCCAGAAGAATTCACCTTGGTTGTAGGGAGTATGGAGTATATACACAGTGGGCTGTAGCTGGAAGCCTTAAGTGAATCAGGCAACCCAATCAGAAAGGCCTCGGAGGAAGTTCAGGCAAATTGTAGATATCAGCGTCTAATCCTTCCTATACTTTTTATTCAGTTCTTCTATTCCTGATTTTTATTGCAACATGTAGGAATATGAATCTTGCAGCTTCTCACTCTTGGAGAGAATTGAAGGAGTGTGTGGCCGTGTGTCTCTATCTTCTATTACAGTGAGACTTCTCTATATGAGAAATTTTGCAGGACATCTTGTAGGTCTTCTCTGAAGCTTTGTGGTCACTTTTTCTGGAGGTAATGCCAAGCTGCATAGGACTACTGTATTACAATTCCTGCATGAGATGGAATCTTCATTCCAGAGGATTTACCTCTAAGTAACAGAATAAACATGAGGTAACTGTTACAATTTGTGGGCCAACTGCCATCTTTCTTGTGCAGGATTCACCAGAAAGAGCAGCAGGTGGCATGGAATTTGGCCATTTCCTACAAAGAAAGGGTAAGAAATGAAAAAGTTAAGAACTAAAGGGGAAAGCCAAAAAATTCTGGCTAGCTATAAAATCTTGTTGGTGCAAGGAGAATTCTTGGTTCAGAGTCTCAACATACTGTAAGACTTATAAAATTATCACAAATGAGAAATTTGCATACCTAGCTTGCATGACCTTAGGTTGTTTCTTGTTTCTGTGAGTTTCTCCTAGTCTAGTTATTCTGTATCTGGCTGTAGGGCCAGAGGTTGAGAATTTGATTTCCTACCATGTCTCTTTGACAGGGTCTAGACTCAATGATCCATAGGTTTCCTTCTAGCTCTGCAGTTTTAAGACAATTATGATACTATGCTAAACATATTTGATGATCATGAGATGTTGACCTTACTGATCTGTACTGACTTACTGTCTGGTAGGATGCAGCTTTGATTTTTTGCATCCCTATGTCTCTTGTTTGCCCTCTTCTGTTTTTTTTTTTGGGGGGGGGCGGCGAGGGGACTAAATGGCTTAACATTTATTTTTGACCTTGGATTTGACTGACTTCTACATAAGGGTTTTCTTCAACTTTGGACAGGACCTGGTGTATCTTAAAGTTTACTAAGTTTTATCAGCAATTCCCCTCACTCATAAGAGTTCATCTAGAGATTAACCTGTCTCTTAGTCTGTCTCTTGTAATTTGGATACGGCAATCATTATCATTTGTTAATCTACCTATCTGTGCTAGTATGACTACGCTACCTATCAACTACTGTTTGTTACTTCAAGAGAATCATCTGTGTCTCTATCTTTTTGTGTTAGTGTTCATTCTACCCAACTATGTTTATAGATGTCTGTTGATTGAAGCAATACTGTATGCTTCTGGCAAAATGGGCCACAATCATTGGAACTTTATGTGAGATTAAACTCCATGCTCTTTAAGATGCCACCATCCTGTTTGTTGTGTTTAGATTCCTCTATATTCATAAATGCATCACCCTCCAAAGGACTTTCTCATTCAGTTGTTCTCAGCTGCTTTTCATAAGGCTCCATTTCTCTATCTCAGGTAACACCTAGCAGGGATGCCCAAGGAGTCCAATGACACTTTAAGCTTTGATGGACTGGTCCGCACTTTGCAGGCTATCTGTAGGATGGATTAACATCTGAAATCTAGATGCAAAGGCAACAAATGTTCCTAGGGACACCACTGGAGGCATCATTTGCAAGTTCAAAGTCAACAGGACAGTAGTAGTTACACTACCTGGATGCAGCAGGCAAAAGAAAATGATCAATGTTGCAAGAAGGTAGATTGAGAAGGCAGGTTGAGAAAAACCTTCAGATTACTGCAATAGACCTGCAGCAAGACTTGGTGGCAACAAGCACTGAGGTTTCAGTTTGCACAGAAAGGTGCATATTAAACACAGAAGGTTCCCATGCTAGAACTCCAACATGTACACCAGTCCTGGCCCAAAACACAAGAAAAGTCAGATCCAGTGTGCTCAAAATCATGTAACTCAGCCACAGACATTGGCTGATTTATATGATTTTGAGCAAATGATGTTCTGAGAAAGCAAAGAAAGAAAACTGGAACTTTTTAGTCCAATGGATCAGCAGTATGTCATGAGGGAGGGGACATTTCATATACTGAAAAGAAGATTCAGGCAACAGTTAAGCATGGTGGTAGCAAAATGATGTTTGCATCCCCTGACATTGGAAACCTGCAGTGTGTGGAAGGCAAGATATCACTGAAGTCTCAGGAAATCCCAGAAGAAATCATCATGTTGTCTATGACGAAGCTGAAGCTTGGGCAACATTGCCCCTTCCAACAGGACAATGTTCCCAAGAATACATCACATTCCTCCAGGGATTAGTTGCAGAAGATGTTCTTGAAGATTTTACAGTGGCCTTCACCATTGCCTGACTCTAACCCCATAAGAAATCTCTAGTGGGATTTGGGTAGCTGCAAAACTCAAACCCAGAATATTACTGAATTGGAGGCCATTGTTCATGTAGAATGGGCTTAGATTCCTCAGAAATTCTGCCAGGGACTGGTGGCCGGCTATGCATCTCATTTGCATCAGGTCATGATAGCAAAAGGGTAATTTACTGAATCCTAAATATGTTTGCTATGAAGGGGCTGAATAATTTTGGGGCTGCAGAATTCATTAAAAGTTGTGTTTTCCGTTGAGTTTGGGGAAACCACTTGAAACATTCATTGTGTTGGACTTTTTCAATTGCTTTTCTGATTTATTCATTGCAAATGACTGAAAGTCTGTAAATTTTGACAACAAACCTGATTTGCAATGGAGGCTGAATAATTCCAATTGCAACTGTGCAATGAAGAATGTACATTTGAAAATTTTGCATATAAAAATGTGCAAATTGCATGTACATATTCTAAAGTGGTGGAGTCAGTGATATAGCAGAGCCAATGGCCATAGATCAGAGGATTTTTGTTTAGCTGGGAAAATGGGATAATCTACCACTCCTCTTTAACCTTCCCATCCCTTCTGAGCCTAGAGGGAATCTTTACAGTAGCTGGTGGGGTGGGGTGGGGATGTAGCAATAATATATTACACAGTATCTGATTTACAGCTTTAAAAAGAAGGAAAGTGACAATGGCTTGATCTTGAATAGGAAATTGAGATTTGAGATGGGCATGGAGTGATTCGTGCCTCCTTGTCAACATTCATTCCCTCCCTCCACTGCCTGGCCACACTCACAAGCCACCACACGCTGGGTGGTTCCTCCTTCTTGTCCAGCTGTCCAATCTGGCCAGAAGTAGGGACTTCCCTCCCTGCCTCTCCCAGCATCCAACCACTCAGACAAGGAGGTGGAGCAGGGATTCTTGTTCTTTCTTTGGTACCTTCCTCAGGTCTCTCATACATAACATTTCTAAATGCAGTAAACACGTATGAGCTCTACTACAAATGCTTACCATACAACTGCTTCCTTTCTGGCCCTTTAGCAGGCAGGAGGGAGGCTGGTGTGGGCCCAGCAATATGAAACTGATTAATTTATTGCTGTGTTATAATTTACCCCCTAATCTCCTCCTAGAACATAAAAACCTGTCTGACTTTAGGCCTTAACTGAAGCATAGAGAGCAGCAGAGTGAATAAAGATTTAGCCTCCTGTAGGCATGAACTCAACCTGATCTTAACAGCAGATATAGCTCACAAGATTAAATTGGCCAAACTGAACTTCGTCGAAATTGCAAACAAACCAGGTAGATGGTTAGCTTATAAATTAAAAAAGGTACAATCCCAAAAACTTATTCTAACACTCAAAGATAAAACTGGAGAAAACCAGACAGACCAATCTCAAATTCAAAAAATCATAGAGGCATATTACCAGAATCTGTTCAAGCCGGAGACAATAAATAAAGATGCCATTTTCCAGTATTTAGAACAAGCCAATTTTCCAAAACTTACTGAATAACAGAGAGTTATGATGAATGCTCCTATTACAATGATGGAAATAACAGAGGCCATTAATCATCAAAAAATGAACAAGGCCCCGCGACCTGATTCGATACTGGCATAATTTTATAAAAAAATTTCTGAGATAGTACTCTCGGGAAATATGAAAAATCTGTTTACATCTATTTTAGAGTGCGAAGACATACCAGATTCAAGGAAATCATCTCATACAACATTGATTCCCAAAGAAGGGAAATCCAGAGACTTGATCCAAAACTACAGGTCAATTGCTCTCCTAAATGTGGATTATAAAATATTTGCAACCATTCTGGCAAACAGATGGCGGATGATCCTACCGTCTCTGATATCCCATGATCAAAATGGCTTTCTTCCAAAAAGATGCCTTCAATCCAATGTTAGAACTTTCCTTGACGCGTTGGAGTACTATGAATGTCACTCTGAGAAGCAAGTTGCCTTTGCATTCATCGATGCTGAGAAAGCATTTGACAATGTATCTTGGTCTTTACTAAAAACTCAATTAGATTATTTATAGTGTGGCCACAGAATGCTAAGAGCTATAGAGCAAATTTATTCCACACAAAACACCAGAATCGTAGTAAATGGCTACCTTACAGACACATTTAAGATACATAAAGGTACCAGGCAAGGATGTCCTCTCTCTCCTTTCTTGTTTATTCTATCTTTAGAAATATTAATCCATGTGATAAGAAATACCCCAGGTATCCAAGGTCTACAAAGCAAAGGAGAACTCTATAAGGTGGAAGCCTTCGTGGACGATCTGTTGGTTAGTATGGAGGATCCACACACCTCCCTTCCAGAGCTATTAAAGATTTTGGAGGCCTACTCTAAAATTTCAGGACTAAAGGTTAATAGAGAAAAAACATTGTTGCTCACAAAAAATATGACCCCACTTATGACTGGAAAGTTGGTTAACCAGTTGGGTTTCCAACATGCTAACAAGGCAAAATATTTGGGCATCACTGTGTCTAACCGTTGCAACACTCTACTCAAAGATAACTATGTTAATGGTATAAAAGCAATCAATGCTGACCTGGAAACTTGGTCAAGACTTCAGTTATCTCTAATGGGCAGAATTGCTGCAGTTAAAATGACTGTCTTACCTAAATTGCTCTTTTTATTTCAATGTCTACCTATATTACCTAACTTCAAGATTATTTCACACTAGGAAAAGAGTATACATGTGTTTATATGGCAAAAGAAAAAAAGCAAGGATTAGAAATCTTTATTTACAGGACAGAACTAAAGCTGGTGGTTTTGCTCTGCCCAATTTGGTGTTGTACTACAAGGCAGCTGCTATGACTTGGGTTAAAGACTGGATCTTGATGACAAACAATAGAACACTGCAGCTTGAGGGTCATGATTTGGACAGGGGCTGGCATCATTATGTTTGGTATAAGGGTAATATACCTACCCTTTTCAAAAAACATTGGATAAGGAATGCCTTAATTAAAATATGGTTACCCATAAAAAACAGTTTTATCCTAAAGCACCAATGTGGCTAGTGATAACTGGTCCCCATATAAGTGCAACCCTTAAACCTCTAACCTATAGACAACTTTTGAATGCTGATTGCTCCTTGAAGCCACTAGCACAATTAATATCTGAAGGTCACAAGTTAGACTGGTGGAAGTACCAACAAATATACTCACATTTTAAAAATCTCACCAAAGAGGGGGGATTTATGACTAATGACACTCCACTTGACAAAATACTATCCTCTGGCGACTCAAAGCTTCTTAGTAAATTCTATAGTATTTTGCTAAATGAGAAAATGATTGATACACTGGTAAAAGATGCTATGATAAGATGGGCAGAAAATTTTGGTTATCCTATTCATTTAAACAAATGGGACTCCTTGTGGAATACAGTTAAACTCTTTAAATCTATAGCGTTTAAGGAAAATTGTTATAAGATGTTTTATAGATTTATTTATTTATTTATTTTTGTATTTATATCCCGCTTATCTACTACATGTAGTACTCTAAGCGGCTAACAAAGCAATAAATGCAAATCAACTACAAAGAACATCAAATAAAATGAAATCAACACGAACAATAAAACATCATAAACATATAAAAAACCTCCAGCATCCCAGCATGCGGAGGGACAAATCCTAGCAGATTAGAATTAAACAGATGGCGGGGAGGAAGAGAAAAAAAAACTAACTAAAATCGCCAAAGGCCTCTCGGAACAGAAAAGTTTTTAAAGCTTTCCGAAAGGCCTGCAGGGACTCTGCAGAGCGCACTTCGCTAGGGATGGAATTCCATAAGGAGGGGGCTGCCACTGAGAAGGCCCGGTTCCGAGTAATCGTCTTCCGGGCCTCTCGTGGAGTGGCAACCCGCAGCGAGTGCGCTCGCACCTGCCGAACAGGACGGGCCGAGGTGGATCGCTGGACGATACGCTCTGTCAGGTAGTCCGGTCCCAAGCCATGGAGGGTTTTATAAACTAAAACCATGACCTTGAATCTAATCCGGGCTGCAACGGGCAACCAGTGCAGGCGGGCCAGAACTGGGGTGATGTGGTCATAACGACGCACACCAGCCACCAGTCTGGCCGCCGCATTCTGTACCCGCTGCAGACGCCGGAGAAGAGTCAAGGGCAACCCCATGTAGAGCGCGTTGCAGTAGTCCAGTCTCGAGATCACCAGTGCTTGGACCACTGTTCTCAGAGAGGCAACATCCAGGTACGGGCGGATCTGGGCAATCTGGCGAAGATGGTAATAAGTGGCCCTGGTCACAGACGCCACCTGCGCCTCCATGGTCAGCGCCGGGTCCAGGACCACGCCCAGATTCCACACCCTCTCCACTGGCTGGAGGGAAACCCCCCCCCCCCAGACAGGGAAGGGGGCCACCGTACCCAGATGGTGAACTCCCAAAGAACATAACCTCCGTCTTCTCGGGGTTGAGCTTAAGCCTGTTCGCCCTGGTCCAAGTCAGTACGGCGTCCAGGCACTCATCAAGGATCCTCACAGCTTCCACTGCAGAGGTGGAGAAGGAGAGATAGAGCTGCGTGTCATCAGCGTACTGATGACAGCAGACTCCAAATCTCCTAATGACCCCAGCCAGCGGCCTTACATAGATGTTAAACAGCATAGGGGACAGCGATGACCCCTGTGGAACCCCACAAGGGAGTATCCAAGGAGCCGACAACTCCCCCCCATACTGAACGTACTGAGGACAGTCCTCCAGGAAGGATCAGAGCCAACTGCGAGCAGTGCCTCCGATTCCAACCTCGGAGAGCCGATCCAACAGGATACCGTGGTCGACGGTATCAAAGGCCGCTGACAAATCCAGGAGAACCAACAGGGTAGAGCAACCCCTGTCGGCCGCCCGGATTAGGTCATCTTGCAGCGCGACCAAAGCATTCCCCCCCACACACCATTTATCTAAGATGTATAATTGCACACCCAAATGTTGGAAATGTAAACATGACAGTGGTACCTTCTATCATATGTAGTGGACATGTAAAGAGGCAAAGGCATACTGGAGAATGGTAAAATTATTTATAGAAAGATTTTTGAAGATTAAGTTAGAGCTTAGACCAGAATTTTTTCTATTAAATATAGTAGATACTAATATCTCGTATGACCAGAAATGTGTACTTCATCATGTAATAGTTGCAGCAAGGATATTGTATGCAAAATTTTGGAAACAACCAGAAGTGCCAACAGAGAGAAACTTCCATGAAAAGATAAGAGAATGTATCGAAATCGACAGGCTCTCCGATTTTCTAAAGGGAGATTACGAAGAGATTTCCAAAAAAAGATGGCAAGAAGTAACAAACTTATTAGTATTGTGATACTATTTGGTGATTCGTTAATATGCTAAATTGTTATTTTTGACTTGATATATTCAATGTAATTTTTATAGTGTATCCCCCCTCCTCTCTTCCCCCACACTCCCTCCTTCCCCCCAAAAAACCAATAAAATTCTTTAAATGAAAAAAAAGAGAGAGAGCAGCAGAGGAGGCTTCAACAGAGGCAGTTGGATAGCTAGAGGCAAGACATGCACACACACTTCTCTTGTAGCTCATAAGTAGAGATGGGCACAAAATGAACTTATTTCATTTTTGTTATTTGTTATTCATTTCATTACATAATGAAACAAATAATGAACATTGTGATGAAATTGGAACGAACTGAACAGAACCACAAAAATTAGGTTCGTTATGTTTCGTTTTTCGTTAATGGCGATGCAAAATGAAATGAGCTGTTTTAAATGTTAAAAAACGCCCTGGGCATCCATAAAAACACAGCAATAATTATTTATACTGTCTGATAATACCTACTGGGGGATTTGGGGTCCTTAAAACATTTGTTTTTGTCTTCTCCCATCGCGATGTATTTTTCTTTTCCCTTTAAGGATGACAAAATGGATGTCGCCAGCCACAAAATGGAGGCAACCCATGTGATGGGATAATGTAAATTTTTGGGCAACTTCAACCAATAGCATGCCCAGGTTGCAGACTGGGCAGGTCTGGCAGCCACAGAGGGCATAAGTAGCTCTGGCAGTCCCCGTCCTCCTTGCAGTCTCCAGTGGGAGTTAGGGTGGGATTGCTGTCTCTGCGACTCGTTATTTTCACTTTAGGCCAGCCAGGCAGGTATGTGTCTCTGTGTTCCTGCCGGCTGCAGCCTGGCTCTTAGGGGAGAGAAAGAAGAGATTTCTCTCTAGCTTCAGTCCTGCAGCCTCCCTGTGTGCGTGTGTGCGTACCTCTCAGTGAGTACCCTCCCTTGTCCCGCAGTGCAGTCACTCTGCGGCTGCCTTGCACCCTGGGCAACGCCCGCTGCTGCCCTTGCAGCCTCCCTGCGTACCTAGTCTATACTGTGTCTCTGCCAGGATCAATTTTAAAAAGTGTTTTCCCTCTAGTCTGGGGTGTTGGGGGACGCCCGCGCACGAAAATGCTTTAAAAATCACGCAAAAAGCAGGTAAAAACAAAAAAATGAAAAACAAATAAACAAAAATGATTTTTTTTTCAAAAATTCTCAAAAAATGAAAACGAACTGAAACGGACCCCTCAACGAAAAACGAAAAACCGAAATGCCATTTTTTAGATTTGTGCCCATCTCTACTCATATGAAGGTCAATAGAAGAATCCTACATCTACCCTATAAGAATTGCTCTGAAATTTTTCCTCGTTGGAAATTCTTTTCAAAGAGAATTTCCCTTTTATCAAAATGAATGAGAAAGGTCCAGATTTCTCATTTTTTTTCTGCACAGGACTAGCCCATACATTATGATTTTCCTGAGCATGTTAATCCCAAATTGCCTAAAATCTACCAGGAGCCTGTGCTTCTGCCTATACATTCACCATAGTTCTCTTCTTTATTTGGTCTGCTGCTGCAGTTTTAAGCAATGCACCTGCCATATCAAGTGGAGTTGCTGTACAGTCATCAACCTACAGTCCATGGAATAATGCCACTGTATTTCATTTCACTGTAATACATGTGCCACTCTGACAATGCCTTGTCCTATCTCCCTCAGCATCCAGCTGAGTTTCTGGAGCAGAGAGCGCCTGTTTAAGAGGCATCAGCAACTGCGAATGAAACCTCCAGGTAAGGACATGAATTAGACTTAATCACCCTACCCTACAAAAATATAACCAAGGGGAAAGTGGCAAAGAGGTTTATTTGTCTTATATATATAGCCCCGGAATAACATTCTGAGTTCACTGCACGAACTACAATCCCTTGGGTTATGGTGAGTCCCATTCATGTCTCCTTACCTATGGAGGGCCTGGGGATCCAAACAAATGGGTTAAGATGTAATGTCCCATCCCCGTTCCATTTTCTCACTGGGAAAAAAAAATCTACTCTAGTCTTCTTCACCCCCAAAGCTGTTATTGGTTGAATCCTGTAGCTTAGCAAGTCACACTACAGCAGGGCCCATGAATCAGTAAGGATTTTGTGAATTGGTTCCTCTGCAGGTTCTGTTGATTCAAATGGACCTACTCAATTTGCAACTTACTTTAACAGAATAGGCCTGTTTGGATAATTGGAACGTATGGTGGAGTTGACTCACCAAATCCCTATTGAATCAATGGGCCAGATCTAATTCAGTTTTTGTAGCACAAGCAACATGAGTTTGGCCATGGTCTCTAAATAGTCAAATTGGAAGGTGATTCTCAGCACCAAAACAATTGCGGGAAGCAAGGGGTTAAATTTCACCCTAGTTTCCCCTACTTCTTAAGCTGTTGTTTAATGAAAGGACAAAATTAGCTTTAACATAGAATGTAGTTCAACTCCCAAAACATGAATTTTATTACCAGTACTTCTGAACAAAGTAAGAAAAATGAATTAAGCTCAGTCAAGCTAGATACAAATACATTAATGGCAAAAAGACATCTCCACAAGTCTGATAAACAGAATACATTGCTGTCGATGATGCCAATCATGTAAATATACAATGAATGTAAAGTTGCTAAAATTTATTTTTGATATGAGAGCTTTCCATGAATCCAAATGGTTGCTCTGGGTTTCTTATAATTAGGCAAAAAAGAAGTGTGATTTAGCTACACTAGAAACCGATTTCATTCAATGCAAAGATTATTTTTGTCTTTTTAACCTTTCTTCTAAATAACTGTGTCTCTGTTCTTTTCTTAAAAAAGAATGTCATTGAAAGAAATCTTTACCTAATATTTAAAACATTTACAGCAATACCCCAACAAGATGAATGCCTTGCATGATGAAAAGACAAGACAAAAAAATTATAGAAATACTGATGCTTCACAAGACGAAAATTTCCTATGAGATGCTTGGCAACATGAAAATCCATTACAAAATTTTTAAAAAAGTTCTCCTATGGGAAACCGCTCTTCGCAAGACAAAATGGTCATAAAAGGAAGTGACCTGTAGAATGAATTAATTTTGTCTTGCAGGTTTCCACTGTACTTGCCTGCTGAAGCCTCCCTTCTGGAGCTGTTTCTTTGTTTGAGTATCACTTAAAAGTTCTTGACAGGGGGGCTCTCACTTGACAGCAGTGCCAAATGGGAAGTGCCATAGAACTGAACTCTGCCCCCACAGCACACAGCAATGCTAAAAAGAAATCATGCTTTACAGAAGGGAATAAGAAGGTGTGGAAATGAAAATAAAAAGTCATTATACTAAGTGAGACAAGAGACATGCATGAAAAATGTCAATAACATTATTGCAGAACCCAAAGGAGAACAGACATTCTATCTGAAAGAGTTCTGAGAGGGGAAGGAGGTTTCTTGAATTAGTTACCTGACTAATTATAGTCAGCCTGGGTTAACGCAATGAGCTAGGTGATATGACCACACTGCATTGCCAATGCAACCTATTTATACAGATGGAAAATTCATTAAACTGAGAAAGAGAGAACAAGGGAAGGCAATGAAAACCAACAAGTAACATCTTTGCTACTAGTGACTAAATCATCAGAAAAGGGAATGCAAGTGTGTTTCTTTGTTCTATGTTTTGTGTTTAGCACTTCAGAAAATTCATCTTCTTGCCCCCAAAAATGATTCCCCCTCCCCAGCTTATTAACAAGGAATAAAATACCTCCTAGAATGGCTAAATATCATGGAGATTATGAGAGGTGTAAGATGCTAAATTTCATTCTGGATGGAAAGAGTTAAGCATGGATAACATGATAAAAATCTGAGTAGACTTCAATTAGGCTTCTTCAGTAATACCACATCAGAAATAAAAATATAATCTTGGAGAAATATATAATTAGCAGAGACCAGGAGAGAAATAGTCTTCATCAAACACCACAATGAGCACAGTTCAAAAGCTGAATATTCAAATTAAAATCCCAAATTCACTCAGTGACCTCTCTCTTTGCAGATCAATGGAAAGAGGAATACACTTCTCCTTTGATACATCTCTGCTATGTAAAGTGTCCTTTAACTAAACAGGGTCAAAAACCATAAATGATTACTGGAAGTGATTTGACAACTGCACAGCCATATTAAATTTAAATAGGCATTAATCCATTTAATAGAGTCGAGGGGAAACCATTCAGATCACTGTAAAATGGGGCAGAAAAGAAGGACACTTTTAAAGACTCACAATCAAAATTTAAGGAGAAACACCAAAGCACCTTTTGATGCAGCTACGATCCTTCAGAAAACCACAACATCTTTCTTAATTGTAGCATCCAATCAGCTGCCAGACATATGAAAGTTAGTAGTATATTTTATTGTTTCAGGATTGAATTAATCTTCATCCACATAATGAATAAACAGCTGCAACCATGAACTGAGTTACAGCACTAGGATCCATATATTTTATTTAATCAGCACACTTAGTGTCATTCAACAACCAGAATCCTGTTGACTCATCCTGCTCACACAATGGTGTGTTGCACAAGCGGTTTGTTGCTTAAGGTTGGTTCTTGAAGGATGCATCCAGTCTTTCCTTGCACAAGTGGAAACCTCATTTGTCACAGTAGCTGCTCTTCAGCATTGGGAATCAGATTTAATTTTGTGCATGGAGCTGCATGATCTGCCTGTGTATATCTATTACAGAAGTGGACAACAACAACAGTACATGAGACAGACAGAATGAAAGAACAGTCATTCACACAGCTGTGCATGCAATTAACGCTATCTGAAAGTTCACAGTTGGTGTCTCTTTTTTTAACTGCCCAGCTCTCATACATAGTGATAGGGAGTATGGATGGTCTTGGTCTCCTGTGACACATTTTTATATTTGATGATCTTTTGTAGCATTCTTAATCAGTCTTCTTCTAATATCCTGGCTGCAATCTCCCTTTAGACTGAGGATTGAACTAAAGTATACAATTTTTTCACTGTTTCCATTTCTTCATTGTCAACATTAAAATGGCGTAGATAATCTAGTAATGAGTTTTGTCTTATCAATGATCAGTTGTCAGGATGCATGACATACTGCATCCATTTTGTGTGGAATGTTTTGTCTCCCTGCTGCTTCAATAGCAGAGGTCGCAATGTGCAATGCAGCAAGGAAAGCAATTGGTAATGCCAAACTATGAGGGAAAAGTCAAAAATCCAATCCAATCCAATCCAATCCAACCAATCAGTCAATATGAGAAGTTCCAGAGCACTTCATGAATCTGAAACACCATTTTGAGATAAGTCCTTCATAGTCCAACCAAAAGTGTACAAAAAGCCTGCCATTTCATAAATGTTTCCCCTTTTGCAGATGAAATGTTCAAAGCAAACTGCAGTAGCAAGGGGAATGAAGGGTAGGGTGACCAAAAGTGTACCTCCCTAGTCCCTACACTACTTGATATTAGCACATCATTTGATCAAAGAAGCTGTTTTTGAAATCTTGTGAATTTTTGTGTGCCCCTGCACAATTTTTGTAGAATTCACTCTGTGTTTTGGTCTGCCCTGTTATAGAAGCTTCTCATGTTGCAGAAGCATACTCTCAAACAGATTCAGTACCTTGGATAGCTCCAGAAAAATGTGAAACAATACCCGAGTAGATTCACAATACAGTTCCTCCAAAATCGGAGGGACCACCAGCTTCCATTGACTCATTAGATATTTATAACTGTCATTAGCTGACATAAAGGTATCACCTCAATAGAGAATTTGATACTTATTCTGTACTATCATGGCTATTATTTTCTTTAATGCTTTAAATGAGCCTGGTTACCTTCCAAAGCTAGTTGGTGATTTATAATCATTGCATTTATTTAGGTAACTCATGGCACAGTGATTAAACTGCAGTGAATTTAGTATACAACTCAATGGGAATGGGGAGGGCAATGTGTAGCCTACATAATTTTTAAAAAATTGTAAATTTATTTATTTATTTATTTATTTATTTATTTATTTATTTATTTTGAATATTTTACCCCACCTTTCCCCTTGGAGAAGGACCCAAGGAGGCTTAAAATAATGAGCAGCAACAGAAAAGGCCCTTTCATGTGTTCTTATGAGATACCCCTGTGAAGGTAACAGGATGGAGAGAAAGGCCTCTCCTGATGACCTTAGCACCCAGGCTGGTGCATACTGCAAGAATCAATCTTTGAGGTAGCTTGGACCCAAGCCATTTTGTGCTTTGTAGGTTAAGGTCAGCAGTTTAAATTGTGCCCGATAGCTGATTGGCAGCCAGTGGAGCTGACAAGTTGAGGAACACTGAAACTCTCCAGTGCACATTTTAAAAGGCACCTTCCTGTATCACACCTTTTAGGAAGAGAACCAGTATCCCAGACTGCTCACAAAGCCAAAACTCACCTGTTTTTCTCTACCTCTCTCAAAACTCAGACTGTATTATCTTGTTTTTTGTTTCATACACAAACATCTGGCTTGCTACATCAACATCTGGGTTGCGTGTGCCATTGGCCCCTTTTTAGTTATTTCCTAGAAATCAAAATCTCACTTAACAATTTGTTCACATGAAAACACATTTCAAAACTACCAATACTGTTCTCAAGGCCAAAGCTCTGGCCAAATGGTGTCTCAGAATGGCCCACATTGACAGTTCAACTTGATGAAATCTGACAGGAACTCCACAACCACATATTCATAGAAAACATGGCTGAGCCGCTGACAAGGAAGACATTTCACAGATAAAGAGGAATATTACATGCCAACAATGTTAAGATTGTAATTTATTTTCCCCCTTTTCTTCCCACCTTAGCCTCATGCTCCACACACAATACTCTATCCAATTTGTCCTGCTCCTGATAATTACTGTTAAAAATCAAAACAATGTTCTACAAACAATTAATTAAAAAGACTAATTAAACAAGGAAGAACCCTTTGTCAGTGTTATGAATGTTTACACAGTTATGAGCAATTTTGTTCTTATGCATGGCAACTGTCTCTTTATCTCCGTGTGTTGACTTGGAAGCTTTTATGGAACTGACATGACTGATGGAGATATGGGGTGTTCCATTATACTTATAAATGTGCATATACTGCAGACACTAACAACTTTGTAAATAATATGATTTGAAGGAACTTCTATTCCCAACTATTGAAACTTGACAATGCTTATATATGTTGAATTATTCAGTAGCCGCATTGAACTGGGTTGGGGTTTGAAGGCTGTTTGCACTAAAGCACATATTCCTAATTGGATTTATTTTGTGTAGAGTAGCAGCAACTTTTTAAAAAAAACATGGGCAAGACCTTATAGTTATCACAATGGTTGCAAATAAATACAATACTACCTGATTTATCTTTGCATTTCAACTGTATGGTTTTCCATGTGATCAGGAACCCAAGTACCACTTTGTTAACTGGCAAAAATTTGATGCTACAGATTATGCTAAACTGCCTTTCTGCTGGCTCTCATACATTGTGCTATGATGTCAAAAATTCTTATTTCTATGTTTTCTAAATCAAAACCCTGGAACAGCAATGTAATGCCTGAAATCCTTGTATAGACACAGTACATGTACATTTTCTTACATGTAACTAACCATGTGAATGTACAGATTCAACAGCCTATATATATATATTGTTCACATTTTAAACATTGCATATTAGCAGTCTGTGTACGCTGCTAACACCTCTGAGACACAACATTCATTGCTTTAGTGGAATCAATGTGCTCCCCACCCCACCAGCTGCCAGACAGAACCTGAAACAGGATGTGTGATTATGGTGGTAGGGTGGGAAAACCCACTCCTTCTTACCTTCCATATTCATGACCAATAGCTTGTCACTGTAGGGAAGCTTTCACCAGGGAGTATGGACCTGTAACCAAAAAGTTGCCCACCATGCAGAGTTAATATTTGTATTTTAAAAATTGCCATACTAAAATGAAATTTTGACCCTTCTCAGTGTGTCATGGAGATTCACGTGATGGTAGCCTCCATTACACCCAATGCAACATATTACAAGCCATGTCATTACTTCTTTCATCTTACTTACATTATTTATTTATTTATTTATTTATTTATTTATTTATTTATTTATTTATTTA
>JAHTLZ010000379.1:22432694-22450454 GCA_023846285.1 Phrynocephalus versicolor | reverse complement strand
TTATTTATTTATTTATTTATTTATTTATTTATTTATTTATTTATTTAGAGTATTTTTACCCTGCCTTTTTCCTTTGAATATACAGTCCAGTACAATTAAGACATGTTCAAATATTGACAACAGGGAATTGAGGGACATTTTTCACAGCATTAATAGACAACATTACATTAAAGCTACAAGAGAATGCGAGCAGTTAAAAAGAGAGTTAAGTTTCATGTAAAGTTACAAGAGAACACAAGCAGTTAAAAGGAGAGTAAAGTTCCATGCACAGTTATGAGTGATGGAAAAAAACACTGAAAACATAGTGTCTATGTAATCACATAAGGTTATAAATAGTTATAAACACAAAGTCTGTGTGATCCTATAAAGTAATATAAAAGAAACATAATAGGTAGTCCATCATTCAGGGAAAGCTTGCCTGAAGAGAAAGGTCTTTGTTTCTGGAAATACAACAGAGATAAGGCAGTCCTGGCCTCTAGTGGGAGGGAGTTCTAGAGTCTGAGCGAGAAGACCCTTTCATAGGTCCTCACAAGATGTACCTGTGAGGTTGGCAGGATGGAGAGATGGCCCTCTCCTGATGACCTTAACACCTGAGTCGGTTCATACTGTGAGATTCAATCTTTGAGGTAGCTCGGACTCAGGTTTGTAGGTCAAGGTCAGTACCTTGAATTGTGCTCGATAGCTGATTGGCAGCTAGTTGAGCTGCTTTAATAGGGGTGTAATGTGATCTCTGTACCCTGCCCCAGTCAGCAGTCTGGCTGCTGCATTTTGGACCCATTGAAGTTTCCTGAGACTTTTCATTGGTAGCCGGGATGTCACTAGGGCATGTGTCACAGTGGCCAGAGCTGGTTTCTAAAGAAACAGATGTAACTGGTGTACTAGCCTTAATTGTGCAAATGCGCTCCTGGCCACAGCTGTGACCTGGGCATCCAAGCTCAAGGATGAGTCCAACAGTACCTCCAAACTGAGTACCTATTTTTTTCAATTTGAGGGTGACCCCACCTAGTACAGGTTGCATCCCTATCCTTTGTTCCCCCTTTCAACTGACCAAGAGCACATTTCTCTTATCTGGGTTAAGTTTCATCCTTATCCAGTTCATTACTGCAGCTAAACACTCATGTATTTATTTTATTTTATTTTATTTTATTTTATTTTATTTTATTTTATTTTATTTTTATACCACCCATCTTCCCAAGGGAACTCCGGGCAGTTAACAAAGAGGGTAACACAAACAAGTGTAAAACCCAATGTAAAGTTGAGATAGTAGCTCCCTTAGAATGCGGATGTGACAAGAAGTAGAGCTGGGTATCTTTGGCATACTGGTGGCAATTAATCCTCTGAGGAAGAATCTGTCACCCATGCAGTTAATCGATTCCCCTATTGAACTGCTCTTTAAGTTAAAAATCTTCTTTTAATGTTGAACCAAAAATTATCTCCCTGTAAATTAAGCCCATTTGTTCTAATTCTGCCCCACCATAATCAAGAAACATGTTTCTACCCTCTTCATTATGAGAGTTCTTCATATTTTTGGAGAGTCCTAATGAATCTCTGACTGAGATGCCCCAAAGCAGCTTCCTCAAAATGTAGTACTATGTGTCTAAAATTTAAATCTGGTTTTGAAAATGAGCACTGCACTCTAGTATGTCGTCTTATTTATTTTATTTATTTTATTTTAAGGCTTATATACCGCCTGTCTTCCCAAAGGAACTCCGGGCGGTTCACAACAAAACAAGGCAGCAAACAATTAAATGCAACATATGAACAAATAATAAAATCAATTTAAAAGACATAGTAGAAAAAGACATGGAGCCAGATGGCAGACCAAAAACAAAAAAATTAATTAACAGTCACCAAACGCCTCCCGGAAAAGCAGGGTCTTTAAAGCTTTCCTGAAGGCTGGCAGGGACTGTGCAAGGTGCACTTCGCTAGCAAGATGGTTCCATAGTGTAGGGCCAGCCACAGAGAAGACTTGGCTACGAGTAGACGTTTTTCGAGCCTCCCTGGGTGTGGCCACCCACAGTGAGTGCACCCGCGACAACCTAGTTGGTCGGGCCGAAGTTGACCGCTGGGGGATCCGCTCTGCCAGGTAGTCAGGTCCCAGGCCATGGAGGGTTTTATAAAATTAAAACCAAGACCTTGAATCTAATTCGGGACGCAACGGGTAACCAATGCAGTCGAGCCAGTACTGGGGTGATGTGGTCATGTCGATGCACACCCGCCACCAGTCTGGCTGCCACATTTTGCACCCGCTGCAGTCACTGAAGGAGAGTCAAGGGCAACCCCATGTAGAGAGCGTTGCAGTAATCTATTCTTGAGATCACCAACGCTTGCAGAGCCGTTCTCAGGAAGTCCCCGTCAAGGTATGGGCGAATCTGGGCAATTTGTCGAAGATGGAAAAAAGCAGTCCTGGACACGGCAGCCACCTGGGCCTCCATAGTAAGAGCCAGGTCCAGGACCACACCCAGATTCCGGACATTGTTGGCCAGCTAGAGGGAAACGCCCTCCAGACTGGGGAGAGGGCCTCCATATCTGGAAGGGGAAGTCCCAAAGAATATAATCTCGGTCTTCCCAGGGTTGAGTTTGAGTCTGTTGGCCTTGGTCCATGCCATGTTTGTTTGTAGAGCATGGCATGGAACTTTACGTAGACATCTAAGCCAGGCAACTGGGTAAAAAAGATAAAAGTACTATATTTGAAATGCAGAAAAATATGCATGTTACTAGAAATCAAGAAGAAAACCAAAGAAGAAAGAGCAGAGCTTTTAAACCGATAACTGGGGGCACAGCCAACAGGAAATGGGCAGCATCCGGTTCAGGAAAGTGTAGTGAGGAGGATGCAAAATTACTGAGCAGAGTGAGGAGCTAGTCACCTGCACTCTAGCAGAAGGATGCAAGAGCCAGTCTAATGATGCAACTGGACTCCAAAGACTGTCTCAGAAAAGGATATATAAATTCATTTATGCAAATGCCAGAAGCCTCCGGAATAAAATAAGGGAGCTGGAATACTTAGCTAAAAAAAAATGATATTATTGGCATCACTGAAACCTGGTGGATGGATGATAACCAATGGGATACAGTTATCCCAGGCTACAAAGTGTACAGGAAGGACAGGAAGGGGCAAACGGGAGGTGGTGTAGCCTTGTATGTCAAAGAAGTGATAAAATCATATGAATTGCAATATCTTGTTGATTTGGAGTCACCATTAGAAACTCGGTGGGTAAGAGTATCAGGCCACAAGGATGGTCTAACAGCTGTTAATCAGGGGAGGTCTTTCTCTTGATCCCACCACACTCTGGATAGGGACATGGGAGATGACTGGTTTTTTTTGGGGGGGGGCAGTGCATTCAGACTTTGGAACTCCTACAGGAGACTAAGTTGGCCTCCTCTTTGCCATTCTTCCACCAGCAAGCAAAGACATTTCTTTTCAGGCAGGCCGTTCCTTAGTGACTGGCTGTCTAAAAGACGAGAACCAGGATGGTTTATATTTTAATGTGTCTAAATCTGTTTTCTTTTAAAATGCTTTTACCTGACATTTTAAATACAATGTTGCAGCTTTTAAGGTTGTTTCTTTAATGATGTGTCCTTTTGTTTTGGAGAAAGGTGGGGTAAAAATATTTTAAACAAATAAATGAATGCACCATTAAGTCAGTTCTGACTTATGGTGACTAGAGCTGGGAATGTACCTCCAGTTCAGTGGTTAATGCTAGTTTGTCCTTCAGAGGAACAGGTTTGTGTGATTCCCATCCCCACCTTCTTCTGCAGAGGATGCCCACTCATAGGCACTGCCCCAAGCTTCCCTACCGTCGCTTCTTTGAGCACTGTGTCTGAGTGGATGCCTACCAGGGGAGGCAGGGCTGGGCGGTGCTGAACACCTGTTTATCTAAAAGACAAACTGGCATGAACCACTGAACTGGCAGCTCATGCCCATCTCTCATTGTGACCTTTTTTCCAGGGTATTTTGGCTATGAGTCCTCAGAAGGAGTTGACTCTTCTTTTCTTAAGGAGGCCGCGCCTGGAATATTGTGTACAATTCTGGTGACCGCATCTCAAAAAAGACATAGTGAAACTGGAAAAGGTGCAAAGGAGAATGACTAAAATGATCACTGGGCTGGGGGACCTCCCTTATGAGGAAAGGCTAAAACATTTGGGGATCTTTAGTCTGGAAAAAAGGCGCCTGAGGGGGGATATGATTGAGACGTACAAAGTAATTCAGGGCATGAGTAAAGTGGATAGAGGGACACTCTTCTCCCTCTCACAAAATACCAGAACTAGGGGACATCCACTGAAACTGAGGGTTGGGAGAGTGAGAACAGACAAAAGATAATATTTTTTTTACCCAGCGTGTTGTTAGTCTGGGGAACTCCCTGCCACAAGAGGTGGTGATGGCATCTAGCCTGGATGCCTTCAAAAGGGGATTGGATAGATTCCTGGAGGAAAAGTCCATCACAGGTTACAAACCATGATGGAGATGTGCAACCTCCAGTCTTAAAACCAGGGTAGTTCAAGGGCCAGATGCAGGGGTGTGGTATCAGGAGACAGATATCTAGTCATGTGCACTCTAAGATGCATTTGGTGGGGCCACTGTGAGATATAGGAAGCTGGACTAGATGGGCCTTTGGCCTGATCCAGCACGGCTCCTCTTATGTTCTTATATTTTTAACCCTGGGACTCTGCAGCTTGCCCAAGGCTACACAGGATGGCTGTTCTGGGATGCAGTGTGGCGAAACTGTACTCCCAACCTCTGGCTCCGCAGCAAGATGCTTAACTCACTGAGCTCTCCAGCCAGCCAAATGATATAATACCTCTGATTTACTGACAATAACCATGTGGGCAACCATTTGTAACCAAACATATAATAAAGATAGCCCCACTCTGAAAAGGAGTGATAACGCATCATTTAGTAATTTTTTGTGTGCAGCTGGTAATAATAATAATGTGATAATAATTTCTAGCTTGAAAAATCTGCAGTGACAATCCTTGGTGTTATTCACTTTGTGAATAAAAGACACCTTCCTCTTCGTGTCTGGTGATAAATTCCTTTTATTAAGGCCACTTATGCAGGACTTTATCTTAATAGTCTTACACATGGGGCAATCTCCATACTGAGGTTAAGTCATTTTTCAGAACAGGCTCCAACATTCAACAGAAAGTAAATAAATACTCTCTGCAGTGACAGGGAGACTAGCATTTGTGTAAACTGGGCTTTGGTGATAAAACTGTGGTTCCAAACTTAGATTCTCCCTAGTGCATATTCTTTTTCTGGATCTAGCCTGAATATTTGGCATGACTTCCTCAGTATATAACAAGCCTTTGTTGTAAAATCTTGGGCGTTGTTTACTTACACAGGAAATCAATGTGATGGTCCTGTAATTACTGCAGTTTTCTGCATTTTGGAGTGGGAAAGGACCTTGATGATATTATATTGAATGTTTCCTGTCTGTGAGCTACTCTTTTATTTCTCGATTGGTTGGCTTATTGGAAGATAAAACAAAACACTCAATATACATTCTAGCTCCAAACAAAGGAGGCTCCAAAAATACAGTAATTCTGGGGCTAAATCCAATTTTAGTTCCATTTAAGGACGACCTGATGAAGTTTATGAGACTTGCTTATCAAGACTAGTGAACATCCCATTGATCTTTACATCTCCTTTAATTTGAACTAAAATTACATTTAACTGAGTTTCCAGTCTTTGTCATGACAACAGCTATTTTTTTGTTAATCTCTATCATTTATTCTGTTTTCTATCTAATTTCCTATTTTGTTGTAATCACCATTTTATATAACATCTTTTGGTAGCTTGGTGCAAAGCAGATTGGTTCATTTGGTTAATTACCATGTTTTCAAATTTATCTTCCATGTGTGGCACATATCATAAAAAGGGATAATGTCTTTTACGAATTTCGCACCTATTGACTCAAAATCACATTGATTTCATGGAAGAAAGTCAGAAACTATCAAGGTCAAATCCTTAAACTAGACTTGTCTGGCCTCATTTGCTATCCTGTTTCATTTCCCTGTTGCTTATTTAGGCCATCTCAAGGCAAAATTCATCCAGGTTCATATCAAATTAAATAACAACAACAACAACATTTATTTATTTATTTATTTATTTATTTATTTATTTATTTATTTATATCTCACCTTTCTCCCTGAAAGGACCCAAGGTGGCTAGCTTAGAGTTTATTTTATTATTTTATTTTAGAGTATTTTTACCCCGCCTTTCTCCTCGGAAAAAGACCAAGGCGGCTTGCAGTAATGAGGGATAATACACAGTCCAGTACAATTAAGACATGTTCAAGTATTTGAGAAAAAAATTGAAGGACATCTTATAGCAATAATAGACAACATTACATTAAAGCAACACGATTATAAGTAGTCATAAACACAAAGTCTATGTCAATCCATAGATTCATATAAAATACACATGGTAGCCCATCATTTGAAGTATCAGGGAAAGCTTGCCTGAAGAGAAAGGTCTTTGCTTGTTTCCGGAAGGAAACAGTTTAGAAAAGCTAGGGTGTAATAGGGGAAATAGATCACAATTTTGACCACTTACAGAGTGACCCAGTGCAATTAATTTTCCTGTGATCACACAATAGATGAGGAAATGTGTTTTAGGGCCACCCTGATCTGTACTCCAAACTGGAACTTTTTGGTTCAGCTGTAGAATTTCTGTTTTGAGGGGCTCAGTTGAAGTGACTCTTTGACATACAGTTGGCTCACTTTAAGAGAGATGGCTACCATTAAAGCAACCCTTTCTGGTATGATCAAGCATGCATCCTTACAGCTTTCTGAGTGCATTTTTACTTTTTGGACTACTCATTTCATCAACTCTACACCTAAATGGCCCATGGCCATGGCTGGCTGGGAATTCCAGAAGTAATCCAGGAAAGTAATGTTTCCAAGGTCTAGTGTAGCTTGTTGCTGATCTTTTGTCTCTGTCCTTCCTGTTGATGGAACCCTATTTGTTTATGTTGGCAAAACAGAACTCTGTCCAACAAAGAGCCCAAAATCTTGGTCTTGCTTGCTTTCACTGGAGCTTTGGGACAGTCTTGAGAAAATGCTCCTAAATATGATGAGGATTTCATGTATAAAAAATGAACTCTTAGATTAGCTCCCCCTTTTGTTCTGGGGTTAGGGTCTGCCAATATGCTCCTGACAAACTTATATATTTTGTCAGTCCATAATAGAGATGGGCACGAAATGAACTTTTTTTCATTTCTGTTATTCGTTATTTATTTCATTACATAAAGAAATGAACAACAAACATTGTGATAAAATTGGAACAAATCGAACAGAACCACAAAAATTAGGTTCGTTACGTTTTGTTTTTCATTAATGGTGATGTGCAATGAAATGAGCTGTTTTAAATGTTAAAAAACACCCTGGACATCCATAAAAACGCAGCGATAATTATTTATACTGTCTGATAATACCTACTGGGGGGTTTGGGGTCCTTAAAATGTTTGTTTTTGTCTTCTCCCATTGCAGTGTATTTTTCTTTTCCCTTTAAGGATGACAAAATGGATGTCGCCAACCACAAAATGGAGACAAGCCATGTGATGGGATCATGTAAATTCTTGGACAACTTCAACCAATAGCATGCCCAGGTTGCAGACTGGGCAGGTCTGGCAGCCACAGAGGGCATAAAAAGCTCTGGCAGCCCCCATCCTCCTTGCAGTCTCTGGTGGGAGTTAGGGTGGGATTGCTGTCTCTGCAACTCGTTATTTTCACTTTAGGCCAGCCAGGCAGGTGTCTCTGTGTTCCTGCCAGCTGCAGCCTGGCTCTTAGGGGAGAGAAAGAGATTTTTGTCTAGCTTCAGTCCTGCAGCCCCCCTGTGTGCGTGCGTAGGTATCTCTCAGTGAGTACCCTCCCCTGCCCCACAGTGCAGTCACTCTGTGGCTGCCTTGCACCCTGGGCAACGCCCGCCACTGCCTTTGCAGTCTCCCTGCATACCTAGTCTATACTGTGTCTCTGCCAGCATCATTTTTTTAGTGTTTTCCCTCTGGTCTGGGGTGTTGGGGGACGCCCATGCACGGAAATGCTTTAAAAATCATGCAAAAAGTGGGTAAAAACAAAAAACAAAAAATGAATAAAAATTCGCAAAAAACAAAAATGAACCAAAAAGGGCCCCTCAACGAAAAACAAAAAAACAGAAAGCCATTTTTTCAATTCGTGCCCATCTCTAGTCCATAATAAGATCCCTGTTATCCACAATTTGATTGTGGATGAGCGGACTGACTTGGTTTGTCTTACTGAGACCTGGGTGGGTGAAGAGAGTGGGACTTCCCTATCCCATCTTTGCCCCCCAGGTTTTGTTACCAGTGTTACAAAATGTAAAAGAAAAAGAAGAAAAATAAAATAAAAAACAAACAAAAGAAAACATGCGGGGAAGGCAGAGGTAACCTCCCTCTGCCAGCCGCCATCTTGCCAAAAAAACTAAAAGTCACAGACATATGTATCTTAATAGTGGATGATTGAGTGGGAATCGTGTGAACCTGAGTTTCTGTTCTTGCAGTTTTATCACCCCCCCCCCCCAAAAAAAAATTATTTTGCTTCTCTTGCTGCCAGAGCCTATGGCTCTCAGACAGGAATGAGCCAAACACTGGCTGTGTTAATTGTCAGGTGTATGTTTTAAGTCTCAGAGCTGTTAGGTTTTAATATTTATTTTAGGAAATGGCAATACAAGGGGAAGTGGGGAGGTTCTATGTAAGACCCTCAGTTCAAGAAAGGGGGAAGATTGTTGCCTTTCTTCCCCTCTTAGTACTAAGGAAATGAGGCTTCCCATTTCTTCTTTCTAGCAAATGTTTTGTTCTAGGCAGTGCCTCATTCCTCAGAGGGCACAAAGAGCACAAAACTAGGGCCCATCTTGGCACCACAAAGGAGAGTTTTTGATCATGATCCTTGTTTCACGGCATGATAATGCAAGAAATTCCGGGTCATTAACCAAACAATCTTTTTCCTTTTCTGTTTGTGAAGCTGTTCTGTTGCACTGTACAGCTATATCGTCTTTACAATGAGATGTTCAGGACTTGAAACAGATGGGATAAACGGTATGTATTTGAAGTTTACTGTGTCTGCCAAGGAGTAAAGATGGACACAAAAATGGAAAATTGTAGTTCATATGGTTCATTGCTACTCACGGACTGTGAACCACAAACTTTCTACTGTCTAAAATTCATGGCAGAATTTTTCTTTGCCTGTTTTGAGAACTTCCTGTCTGGTCAATTTTACTTCCTTCCAAATAGAACTTGATATGGATCTCTATTCTCTATAGCGTTTAATGCTTCTCAGGTTCCCTTGTTCTTTCTTTAGAAGAACCCAATGAGTCATTAGCTATAGTGGATATCTTCCCAAAAGGGGTGTTTTGGCCTGAGGATCCTCCTCTTCCTTGAGATGGAAGGCTTCATGGTGACACAAAGCCACCGTCTCATTCAGAGAAAAGAATGACTAGGTCTAAAAGGTCTCAACCATGAATGAGGGAGTTCTTTGAGTACCAAAGCTTGTTGAGAATCACCCTCCAAATAACTGTCCATTTAATGTTCTTCTGGACTCCCTGATCATTCATTCCCCTTTACTGGGAAATAAAGCTATGGGTATACCACACTGCCTGTCTTGATATCTTACGCCAGCCTTTTGCCCTCTAATGTGATGAAAGGTTTTGTTTTACTACAAATACTTAATTTAAGTGTTTCCTTGTTTTAAAAATGACTATTGGAACTGCATTGTGTGTTCTGTTCTTTAACAGGGATTCTCAGCCAGTGGTGCAATGGTGGTAGACAGATGTCCTTCGGAATGAATTTACTGTCCTTAGGTCCTGAAGGAATGACATCTTGCAGAGGAAACAGACAGGTTTTTGTCCCATTTTGTGCAAAGCTTCTCACTGTTCCTTTCAAAATGTTTTCCACTGATTGCACTAAGTGAACACTAACCACACGTAGCTCTGAACATTTAGCATGAGTATGCAGGTACATTTTGTATGGCTGGATAGATTTAAGGAACTAGATTTGGTGGACAGAACACCTGAAGAACTATGGATGGAGGCTTGCAACATTGTACAGGAGGCTGCAATGAAAACTATTCCAAAGAAAAGAAAATGCAAGAAAGCAAAGTGGTAGTCCAACGAGGCCCTATAAATAGAGGAGGAGGGAAGGGATGCAAAATGCAAGGGAGAAAGTGAAAGATACAGAAAATTGAATGCAGACTTCCAAAGAATAGCAAGGAGAGACAGGGCAGCCTTCTTGAACGAACAGTATAAAGAAATAGAGGAAAACAACAGAAAAGGAAAAACCAGAGATCTATTCAAGAAAATTGGAGATATTAAAGGGGCATTTCGTGCAAAGTTGGATATGATAAAGGACAAAAATGGTAGGGACCTAATTGAAGCAGAAGAGATCAAGAAGAGATGGCAAGAATATACAGAGGAATTATATCAGAAAGATCTGGATGTCCCTGATAACCAAGATAGCGTAGTTGCTGACCTGGAGCCAGACATCCTGGAAAGTGAAGTCAAGTGGGCCTTAGAAAGCATTGCAAACAACAAGGCCAGTGGAGGTGACGGCATTCCAATTGAACTCTTTAAAATCTTAAAAGAGGATGCTGTAAAGGTGCTGCACGCGATATGCCAGCAAATTTGGAGAACCCAGCAGTGGCCAAAAGACTGGAAAATCGGTCTACAATCCAATCCCAAAGAAAGCAAGCACCAAAAAATGCTCCAACTATCGCACAATTGCACTCATTTCACACGCTAGCAAGGTTATGCTCAAAATTCTACAAGGCAGGCTTCAGCTGTATGTGGAAAGAGAACTTCCAGAAGTGCAAGCGGGATTTTGAAGGGGCAGAGGAACTAGAGATCAAATCGCCAACATGCACTGGGTTATGCAGAAAGCCAGAGAGTTCCAGAAAAACATCTACTTCTGTTTCATTGACTATGCCAAAGTCTTTGACTGTGTGGACCACAACAAACTATGGCAAGTTCTTAAAGGAATGGGAGTGCCTGACCACCTTATCTGTCTCCTAAGAAATCTATATGTGGGACAAGCAGCAATTGTCAGAACTGGATATGGAACAACTGACTAGTTTAAAATTGGGAAAGGAGTACGACAAGGCTGTATACTGACACCTTGCCTCTTTAACTTATACCCACAGTACATCATGCAAAAGGCAGGTCTGGATGAATCACAAGCCGGAATTAAGATTGCCGGAAGAAATATCAACAACCTCAGATACGCAGATGATACTACTATGACAGCAGAAAGTGAGGAGGAATTAAAGAATCTCTTAATGAGGGTGAAAGAGGAGAGTGAAAACAATGGGCTGAAGCTCTACATCAAAAAAACTAAGATCATGGCCACCTGCCCCATCACCTCCTGGCAAAT
This sequence comes from Phrynocephalus versicolor, assembly GCA_023846285.1. Lineage (NCBI taxonomy): Eukaryota > Metazoa > Chordata > Lepidosauria > Squamata > Agamidae > Phrynocephalus > Phrynocephalus versicolor. The sequence continues at coordinate 22,439,076 of JAHTLZ010000379.1, read as the reverse complement.
AGAAGGGGAAGAAATGGAGGCAATGACAGAGTTTATTTTCTTGGGCTCCTTGATCACTGCAGATGGCGACTGCAGCAGCGAAATAAAAAGACGCCTGCTTCTTGGGAGGAAAGCAATGGCAAACCTAGATAGCATCCTAAAGAGCAGAGACATCACTTTGCCAACTAAGGTCAAGATAGTCAAAGTTATGGTTTTTCCAGTAGTGATGTATGGAAGTGAGAGCTGGACTATAAAGAAGGCTGATCGCCGCAGAATTGATGCTTTTGAGCTGTGGTGCTGGAGGAGAGTCTTGAGAGTCCCCTGGACTGCAAAGAGATCAAACCTATCCATCCTGAAAGAAATCAACCCCAAATGTTCACTGGAAGGACAGATTTTGAAGCTGAGGCTCCAGTACTTTGGCCATTTCATGAGGAGAGAGGAGTCCTTGGAAAAGTCCCTGATGCTGGGAAAGATTGAAGGCAAAAGGAAAAGAGGACAGCAGGGAATGAGATGGTTGGATGGTGTCATCGATGCAACCAATATGGATTTGACCAAACTCCGGGAGGCAGTGGAAAATAGGAAGGCCTGGTGAGCTCTGGTCCATGGGGTCACGAAGAGTCGGACACGACTGAACGACTGAACAACAACAAAGTGCTTTTACTCACATTACTTTGTCTTGCTTTTCATTTGGGTGTATATTAGTCTTTTGGGTGTGTCCAGATGGCATCACTGATAATGCACAGGCTACATAGACTGCTTTTACATGACCCCTAAAATCCAAGGCAAAGGGCTCCCAGATGCAGAGCTTAAAATTGTTTTCCCACAAGCTGTGGACTTTTAAAAAAAATTAAGTACGACCATGCCCACCTAAGCGCGCCCCAGCACATTTTACAAGTACCTGATCTCCGGAGGTAAAAAAATCCTGTTGCGGATTATAAAGCTGTGCCGGGCTCTCCTCGTCTTCTGTTTGTTTTTGTTGTCCTCCCGCCCCTTTAGGGCTGCTCTGAGGCAGGCGGAGATGAGCCTGCATTCATTTCTCCCTTTTTTTTCTCCCTCCCCTCACCGCAGACAGGAGCAATGGAGTGTGTAAGGGTAGGAACACGTGAAGCAGAACAACCCCCCACAATCTCTGGTCCAAATTTAAGTTGCCAGCGGATTTTATAGGTCATGTAAAAGCACCCATAGTGTGTGAGGAAACTGTCTTTCCGTCTGTCTATTTTAGGTGCATATATATTTCTAATTTTAGTGGAAAGCCTTATTCTGAGAGCTTTGCAATGCAGCAATGACTCATCAACCCCAAACAAATATAACAAAACAAAATAATTAAGGACCCACATAAGAGCAGAATCACAAACATAGGCTGACTTAAGAGACGATGTCCTTAAATGCTTCTGGGAGATGTCCAGTCTTTAGCATCCTCTTAAAAGATGGGTGGGAGGGGGCCTGACACACTTCTAACAGCAGCCCATTCCACAAAGATTGGGCCATGACCTTTTGCCTACCTTCTGCTCACATTGATAAGGACTAGGACTGTGATGCAATTTGTAATTTGTATTAGAACTTATACAGCAGTAAACCAATACAGCATTAATTCAAATACTTACCGTGTCTTGTCAGTTCAGCACTATTTCACTTGCTAAACTTTTTTTGAAAGAAGAGATTTGGATGTTGGTGGAAAAAAGGTAGGAAAGAAGGCAGCAGAGATGGGTGAGAAAGGAGGAAGGTTGTGTGACATGTGGACTCTTGAAACACCACTTCCCAGCCTGGGATAAAATTATGTGTGGTCAAGTTTTCTCCCACTAATCCCACCTGCTACTGATTAGTCACCTATGCTCTTTCACCACACCAGTAGTAATTTTGGACCCTTCTCCAGAGTTACACCCTACCTGTTTACTGATATGAACAGAGAATATAGTAACAAAAAGCACAGCAAAGCAAAGTGTTCTGCTTATATACCGTCCCATCCCACTTCAACTAGTCTCTGGCTGGTTTACAGTTTTAATTACAGTAATGCAGGCTACACATTGCGTGCGCGCGCGCACACACACACACACACACACACACACACACACACCCCTAGCAAGCTGGATACTCATTTTACCGACCTCAGAAGGATGGAAGGCGAAGTCAACCATAAGCCGGCTACCTGGGATTGAACCCCAGGTTGTGCACACTCTTTTACCTGCAGTACAGGCATTTAACCACTGCGCCACTGCTATACACACATATAAATGTCTCTGTAAGAAATACACAACTTTTGTTTCTATCACAGGGGGAAATCACATTTTTTTTTATAGAATGCCTGGTTGGATATAATACACAAGAGGTTTAGAAGCACTATAAAATGGTGACGTGGGTTATTGTTTGTTATGCCTTAAAAGCTAGTACATCTGAAAAATACTGGTTTGAATTTCAGCTTGGAAAGACTTCTTTAACAGCCGGCAAATTTGTTTGCTGAGAATGAAAAATGTGTTACCTTGCAAGTGTTACTTTTGTTTGTGCTGGTGGCACAACTGGAAGCTGGTAGCAACACTGAAAGCTATGTTTGTTTTTGTACGACAAATGTCCAATTTGTTTTGCAATGGCTGGTAGCTAAACAGCAAAACAGTTGCTAGTACTAAATAGGTCAAAAAGCTAATTCAGGTTTATTGCTGCATTCAGGTTGGGTACCTATAATTTCAGTTGAACAGGCATGGTGTATGTGTATGTGCATGTTTCTAAAAATTCAGGTCTTTTCTACATAATTCCTGAATGTAGGGCACCCAACAGTGACAACTGCACACCAAAGCACAAAGTACATGGATGATTTTACAAAGCAATGGCACTTTCTACATTAGACTCCTGCCCCGTCTTCATTCCAGCAATGTGCCCTGACCTCAACTTTTCTAGAACTTTTTCTAGAACTTACAGAAGCACTGACTATTTTGAAATCCCATGGGTGGCTTTGAGTACATGCATGGTGCCTGAAGAAGGAAATAAAAGCTTCATATTATGTGAAAGGGGTAGAGTAGGGGAGATTAAGATCCCTATCAGAGCTTGTGGCTGTGGCGATTAGCGTGCACTAGGGCTTTCTCTTGTTGTTGACAAACAGTGCCCCAATTAGGAATTAGTTCAGCATGGCATCTGATACCTTGACCACGGCTGACCTGCTTAGAAGACAGGCCCTTTCGTCCCTTCATTTGCCTCTGTCTTTATGGAAGACGACTGTAGAAATGCCCCATTGCCCCTCCCATACAATTTCATAATGATTTCAAAGTATGACATATAGTGCATCATATGAAAATAAAATTTACAGAGGGAGCTGATTTTCTTTTTAGAGGAAAAAAAGGCAGCTTTTAGGAGCCAGGAAGAGCAAGGGTCCAGCAGACATGTGGTAGCCCTCATCTCCCCGAATTCCTGACCACATCCTTAGGCTGTAGGAGCTGAAACTCATCCATTAACACAGGGCAGGCAAGCGGGGACAGTTTTATTTATAGGCTCTGGATCAATAGCAGTATCTAAGTCAGGCCAGATTTGTACAATTTTGGCTGTAAAGTGTTATGCAAATTCTTTGCAGCTAGTTACAGAGTGCACTGTGTTATCTATTTGTGGGCAGAGGTGTATCTAGAGTTTACAGCACCTGGGGACAAAGTCAGTTTTTGCACCCCTTCTCCTGCCCCCTACTATCTGTTTACCCTTAAAGTTGTATGTCCGGTCCTCTTTACATCTCACCTTTTTCCAGCTCTAAGAGGGGAATCAATCTTGTTTGGTTTTGGCAGGAGGGAGTCCACCTCAGCATTACCTCAGAGCATGTCAGCTCAGAACTCCTATAAGTTAGGAAAAGCGGGGGCACAGAGTGGGGTGGAGTGGGGGTTAGGAAAGCTGAATTCCACACAAAGGGAGCCACAGTCAAATGGGCAGCCATTTCCTGGAAGAGTTTCTCCCCCTCCTCTCTGCAGGGCTGAGGACTGGGCATGAAGGCATGGCTTGGGCAGGTTCTCTCCCCACCCCCACCCCATCCCAGGAGCCCAAGAGCGACAATGGGAAGGGCACCTGCTACCACCGCTACTCCTGGAGCCCATGGGTCTCTTCCTTCCTTTCTTCCTTCCCTCTTGCTGCTTTTGTATCTAATCCTTACCAGCCGCCACTGCTGCTGCCACTACACCTCTTTCTTGCCCCTCCTTCTTGCCCAGCCCCCACCCGCACCCCTCGGCCCAGCAAAAAAGGTGCTTGCATGCCTCTGCCTGTGTGTGGGTGCTTGTGTGTGTGCATGGATGGCATGTTAGCCCCTAGTAGAGGGAGGGAAGGAAGTGGGGAGGGAAAGAGGGTACCCAGACTTTCAGCCTTCACGGGGCATTAAACAGCTCACAGGCAGTTTCTTTTTTCCCTTACATAAGAACAGAAGAAGAGCCATGCTGGATCAGGCCAACGGCCCATCTAGTCCAGCTTCCTGTATCTCACAGGGGCCCCACCAAATGTGTCTGGGAGTGCACGAGACCAGATAGACTATATCCACCAGTTCACCCAAATCCACATGCCTGCTGACCTTTTTAAAAAATTCTAAAAGATTTGTCAGACAAGACTTACCCTTACAGAAGCCATGCTGATTTTCTCTCAGCAAGGTTTGTTCTTCTATGTATTTTATGATTTCCTCTTGGATGAGGCTTTCCACCATCTTACCTGGGACAGATGTAAGGCTAACTGGCCTGTAGTTTCCCAGGTCCCCCCTTCCTTTTTTAAAAATTGGTGTGACATCCGCTATCCTCCAGTCCTCCGGCACTGTGGCCATTTTAAGATACAAGTTGCATATTACTGTTAAGAGATCTGTAATTTCATTTCTCAGTTCCCTAATAACCCTTGGGTGGATGCCATCTGGGCCCAGTGACTTGTTAATCTTCAATTCATCAATTAGTCCTAAAACACCCTCTCTTTTAACCTGTATTTGATTTAATTCTTTAGTCAAGTGTAGCAACGATATGACATGAAAGGCCACAAATTCTAACGGAAGGGCAGACAATGAGGCCTAAATGTGGCCTCACCACCCCACTTTTCAGCCGCCGCCCCCCCCCCCCCCATCAAAACATTATAGAAATACTGAAAAAGTCTTCCTGGGCTTCTAGAACATGTGGGAAAAACTTCACCACATATTGAAGTAGTCTCAAATTTATTTTAAGCTATGGGAGGAGCTTTTCCCAAACCAGAAGTTACTTAGTAGATCTTTGGAGCACTCAAATATGGCAAAATTATTTCCTGCAAACACTAGAGGGTATAGGACCTTTTTCAGTTTAAAAAATATTTTTATAAATAATAATAATGGCTTGTGGTGGAGGGGGCACAAGTGCAGCTTAGGGATGGGCCCAAAATGAAAAAAAAAAGTTTTGTTTGGTTTCCTTTCCTTCCCCCCACAAAATTTTCAAAAAAAAAAAAATTCATACAAAATGAACCACTAATTAAATGATTTGTGTGGGGGGGGGGCGGTGGAAAGTGGCAGAGGGACAAAGCCCAGAGCTTTTTAAAAAACCATTTTCCCTCCCCCCAAGCCCCACCTGCCAGCTGCTTAGCACTGGGGGGGGGAGAAGCTTTTTGCCCCACCCTAGCAACGGTCAGCTGGTGCAGCTTGGGGGAGGGGGAAAGTGTTTTTAAAAAATCCCAGAACTTTTACAAAAACTTTTCCCCTCCCCCAAGGCAACAAAAACACCATTTCGTTTCGTCTGTAACAAAATGCTGCTTCCTTGTGTCGTTTCATTTCGTTTCGTTTCCTTATGTAATAACATGATGAAACAGCATTTCATTTTTCATTGTGTGCCGATCCCTAGTGCAGCTGGAGCCCCCCCCCCCCCCAACCCCCACACAAAGTCCAGAGGTATATGCAGCCTTGGAACCTCTGGAAGTTGTCCACCCCTTACAGGAAAATTTCAACTTTGCTGCTAAAAGTAAAAGCAGAGACTAGCATAGCAAAGCCTCTGGGGACATTAAAAGAGCTTCCCTGAGGAGCATGAGGGCAGTGAATGGATTCAGGTGCCCCCCTAGGCAATGACCACATCCTGCTAGCTTATCCCTCCACTCTGAAAGTGCCACTGGATTGCTTCTGATGAAAACAAAGAAGAAGAAAAGCTTCAAGTGAAAGAGAATCCCACTAGCCTCTTCCTTTGTATCTCCATAGTCACCCTATCAGGAAAGTCTGTGGGTATTAGAAGCTGCAGCTGTTGTTTGAAGAATTCTTATGAAACCAAACGGCAGTGGAAATCTTCCTTTTTCAAAACCTTATGGGCTCATCCAGATGGGTGCTTGTCCTGCTGCTTGTTGTGCTGTGGAGGCAGATTGGTTCACTCTTTTCTCTGGTGACCACATGATGAGCAGACCAATTTATCTCCAGGGTACCCCAGCCAACTTTTAAAAGGGGTGCAAGCTGATGTGCTCTAAT
>JAHTLZ010000379.1:22404998-22432684 GCA_023846285.1 Phrynocephalus versicolor | reverse complement strand
TCTCTCTCTCTCTCTCTCTCTCTCTCTCTCTCTCTCTCTCTCTCTCTCTTTGTGTGTGTGTGTGTGTGTGTGGGAGGGGTCACTGAGAAGAGACTAAAGTCAAAATTTCTGGAGGGGCAGCATTATTAATTTTCCCCCATCTGTTAGACCATTCTAGCTGCACTGAATGGGTTATTAATTTTTAAAAACGTCTTTTTGCCTTTTTATGAAATGCCAATCAAACCTGTGGCTATGGGCAGTTTCGTGATCTAGACTACACATAAGGCAAAGAGGTGATTTTTTTTTTGTAATTAATCTAAGTGATTCCATGCATCAGTAAAATAATTATTTTACCCCCTCTGACCTTTCACAGAAAACAAGGGAGGTGTTCAATAGGTTGCTGCTGAAGGAGGCACAGGGTCACTTGAGGCCAATATGCCATTTGGGCCAGAAGATTTCATCAAATAGCATATGGCTTCTCGCTCTGACCCAAGACAACCCTGTTTAGACCTCCCCAGCCCACATCAAAAGGACCAGTGTAGACATGCCCTATGTTACATTGCACTCATCATCTTCTGTCATCTCTGGTTACTTATCAGGGAATGGTCGAAACAAGCTAAATGGAATTAATGTACAGTGGACCCTTGTATAACATACAGCTTGTATAACATAAAATTTGTACAACATAATTCCAGAGATAGGGGAAATCTGCTTAACATAATTGCCTATGGGGCAAATCTGTACAACATAAAAATGGGATCACTCTGTTTTTAATGCATTCCTATGGGAATTTGTATAAAGGAAAATTTGCTTAACATAATTTCATTTGGAATGAATTAATTCCTTTATACAAGGTACCACTGTATTCTTGAAGACTTTCACGGCTGGGATCTGATAGCTGTTGTGAATTTTTCGGGCTGCTTGGCTGTGTTCTGGAAGTTTTTCTTCCTGACATTCAGCCAAACTCTGTGTCTGACATCTTCAGAGGGCAAGGAGCTCAGGGAACTAGGAGTTCTCCTAGTTGAAGCAGAGGAGTTGGAGAGCTAGTTCTCCTAGTTCCCTGAACTCCTTGCCTTCTGCAGATGCTGGCCACAGAGCCTGGTGAAACATCAGGAAGAAAAATTTCCAGAACATGGCCAAACAGCCCAAAAAACTCACAACAGCTCAATGGAATTACTTCCTGAGTAGATATCTGTAGGACAGTGGTATAAATTCTACTAATGCCACAGTTATAATTAGGTGCAGTTCTGTCTGTAAAGGCCACCATTCTCAGCCTTCCCAAATTCTCATGAAAAGCTCCAATAATCAAATGTCTCTTCCTTGAGTTTATTTGCAGTGCTTCTATACATTTACAGTGCTTCTATTCTGTCTCTCATGCATGAAAAGGAAGTAAAAATGGAAATGCTTTATTAAAATTGAGACTTTTTGTTGCTGGGATGTGAAAAATCCTGTTCTAGTAGGTGGTAGCTTTGCTTGCCATGTTCATCTAGCTAGGTTGTCTGTATGAGCTTGATTGGTGTGAGGGTTGCCTTCCTGTAATGTGCAGATGGTGGGTGAGTGACATTATGAATTGTAGTGTCAAACACCACAAAATGTGACACATGGAAACACCTTAAGGATGAATACTGGGATTGTGAAAGCCTTTGTGCCCACTTCTCTGTTCCTTCCCAGTGTTCTCAGACAACGTTTTTGCTCCACATTCTGTATTCGTATGCATTTCCATTAGACAGAAGGAACCAGGCCAGGGGCAGGAATGGGGGAGATTGTGCACCCGGGTAGGTGCATCTTTCTGAGCCAGTGGAAATTGATAGGGTTCATCTGCATACAAAAGGCTGAATGGAGAGGCAGCAGGGTGAAAGGGGTCACACACCCAGATGGATTTTTTAATTCCAGAAGGAAAATAACACTGTACTCTCAAGTGATAACTGAGCCTTTCTTCCCAATTCGGAGGAAAATATGATTTTTTTTTTCATTCATGCAATGAAGGGGAAGCAAATTATACAGAACTGCATTCTGCAGAATAATAAGGTTTCATGCTGCATAAAGCTCCCATAAGCCAGTGTAATTACTGAAGAGCAGGAAATACAGTTTCGGTTTATATCTAATCACAATGCCATTTTGAGCACAATAAAAGAGGATCTTGGGGGCCAGAAGGCTTCCAGGATGTGAACTTGCCTTTGCTGCCAGACACTCTTTCAGCAGGACTGTAGTCATTCACAAAGGGAACTGGTGGGTTCTTCTCCATGTTGACTTTCAAGGTGGCTCTACCTCAAAGCTCCAGTCTGTGTTTTTAAGACCAGACACTTTGTCAAATACCTCTCATTCCTGCTCTACCTGTAAATACTAAAGTAGAACAAGTGATACCTACTCTGTTAACATCAGAAGATGTCATGGTGTTCCCTCGGCTTTTACCAATGGCTGCTACTTTTCTCCTTCCTTCTGGACTCAACTCTGGGCTTCAGTTCAGTATCTTGGACAAACACTTTCACATTCTTCCCTGATGGAACTGATGCCACTATCAAGTTCTTTAGATGACCCCACCTCTCAGCATCAAAATTAGATCAACTTGTGGAGCTATCTGTCACCAACTCCTTGAATGGACTGATACAGTCTTTATGTTAATCAGCAGCAACCTGCTGTCACGGTTTATATCATTTGCCTTACCCAACTGTGCAACAGCAGTAGGATTCTCAACACTACCTTATCATATCACATTTCCCTCTCTGGGGCCTGGAATTGAGATCACCAGGGCAGGCTTTTCTTTCAGTCCCACCCCTTTCACAAGCACACTTGGTGGAGAATACTGGACAGGGCTTCTCTGTTGCTGCTCCCAAACTCTAGAACTTCCCCCCACAGGAAGTTAGGTTGGCTCCTTCCTGAAGTAGACAAAGACCTTTCTCTTCAGGTAGGCTTTCTCTTAGCGACTAGCTGCCTGAGATGATTTTTTAAAATGGATTGTTGTGCTCTGTTGTTTTTAAATGTGTTTTATGAAAAGGCAATAAATCATTATTTATTACATTTATTGTCACTATCATTCCTACCACTGGTGGTGAGCAGCAGGATATATCTGTGGCATTCTCAGGCATGGGTTAAACAATTTAATTCACCTTGGGTATTGTGCATCTTGGCTGGGGTGGTGGAGGCAGGAGTGCCAATGACAACCTCAAGTGGGTCCAGAGGAGGGCGACCAGGATGGTTGAAGGTCTGGAAGAAATGTCTTATGAGGAATGGCTTAGGGAACTGGGAATGTTTAGCCTTTCAAAAAGAAGGCTGAGGGGGATATGATTGCTATGTTTAAATATTTGGAAATATGTCATATTGAAGAGGGAACAGGCTTGTTTTCCATGACTTCAAAGACTAGGACTCAAGGCAATGGTTTCAAACTACAGGAAAAGAGATTCCATTTGACCATTAGAAAGAACTTCATGACAGTTAGAGCTGTTTGGCAGTGGAATATGCTGCCACAAAGGGTGGTGGAGTTTCCTTCTTGGAGGTTTTTAAGCAAAGGCTGGATGGCCATCTGTCAGAAATATTGTGATGGGGTTCCTGCATGGCAGGGGGTTGGACTGGATGGCCCTTGAGGTCTCTTCCAATTCTATGATTCCATGACATCATTAGCCAAGTACCTTCAGTTAGCCCTCCAAACTAGTGACAAAGCAACAGAATCTCTGTAGGTTGGCTCTTTCCTAGATATGGATAACTGTATATGGTCCCATGCAATTGATACTTAATAATATCTTCAGGCCAGTCTTGCTTTCCAGTAATGCCCATATTAGTTTTATCATCTCTGTTGCAGTTACAATAAACTTTGAGGAAAACCTCTTGGCTTCAACAAATTGCCAGACAGATGAAACACGGGTCAAAGCTGTTGTTTAAATTTTCTCCTGAAATTCTAAACTTACCATTGCAACCTTCAAAACCTAAGTGGCGTAATATATTATAGACTCTTACACATGCAATACTAGTTGAATAGTGCTTATCAGCAAATCCAGGTCAATAATTAAGAATTTTATGCTGATTTTATACTGGTAGAAGTACTATTGAAAGCACCAGAAAGTAGCAAGGTAAAACCGTTCCCAATGAGTCAGAGTGTGGGCAAGTGGTGTGGAAACAGTGTTCCAGATCTTATAGAAGTTTTGTTCACCAAAGCCTCCCCTCTTGAAAGCTACTGATTCCTTCAGTCATAATTTAAGAGCTTAAATGAAAGATGACTTTCTCACATTACTAAGTGACAGTAAGCTTAACCCCAATACTGTTATTCAAGTTCAATTTATTCAAGCTAAATTACTTTTGAAGGAGAAGTGATGGCAAAATCCTATATTTTGCATGTTTTTAAAGCCACCCCTTTTCCTGTAGATTTTTATCACTGAAAATAACGAGACATATAACAGTTTTCAAAAAAAAAATGTAGCTGTGTTACTCTCTTTTAGCATGTGAAACAAAAAGAACATTTTATTGGTTACAGTTCTTCTAACCATATTTACCTGCCCTTTTGTTAATACGATCTGTACTGTCCTTCTCCAGCAGTGCCCTTTGGCACTCTTCAGAGGACAAACAGAACAGTTTCTATCCAAGATAAAAAATGGACACAAAACTGCCATCAGAAATGGCAATACACAAAAGTCTGCTTCAAGATCCCAAGATAATTTATTTCAGAACTCAAAGCAACTCTTATGGAGAAAATAATTTTAAAATGAAGATTAAAGAGTGCAAGAGGGCAAGAAGCTGAAATGCATAAATGTACACATTTTAGTGTACACCAAAAGGGTGAAATAAGGACCAATGAGCCATAGCACACTGTATATATTAATACTTTGGAATCATCAATAGTCTTAGATATAATTATAACAATGTGTTAACTATGCCATCCTTGGGTCTATCCCTTCGCATAGCACACTTCCTGAAAGTCATTTGATGGCTGATAACACAATGATCGTGGATTTAACACTGTGACTCTTTACTGTTTTAACCACTGTTATTTCCAAAGCCCACTAGCAATGTCACCCTCTTTTTTACTTGGTTCCCCTCCCCCTACCATGTCCTCTGTGTATACACACTTGTGGTTCATGTGTTCAAAAAAATGGACAAGAGCACACTGAAATAAATCTTTGAAGATGCTACAATTGCTTTGTTTTTGCTATTGATACAAAAACAATAACCGACACCAAATAAAAACTTACTTTAGAAAATTCTTTCTTGGAATACAGTACTTCAATTTTAAATGGCAGTATCCTAAAACAGTGAACAATTTCCATAGATTAATGTTTCTTAAATTAATTGGACAAAAATCCCAATTCGATCTCTAATAAAATTTGCACACTCTTAGGGGTTTCGCTAACTACCGCTTTATGAAGCAGTCTGCTTCCATATCAACTTTTATGAATATTCAATCATACATCCATTTCTGCATCAGTTGTGGTTTTAACAAAATACTACAGAACCTTAGAAATCAACTTACATGTACAGCTGCACACAAATTCCTCTGGCATTTGTACATAACCTTTTCTAAAAGGCACATTGTTGCATGTATTTCTGATTTGCAAACCACACTGCAAAGACTCTGAGCAGTGAATAACCTGATGGATTTTTTTAAAGTAGTATCAAATTTAGTCCATGCCCATTTGGCTACAAGGCTACTCTTGGCAGTTCATAACAGAGAGAAACAGGCCACACAATAAGACAATAACAAGTGAACAATCTGATATCAAATAAATCAATATATAACTACAGGTTTAAAAATCAATAAATCAATATATAACTACAGAACAATATAAAACAGGTTTTTAAAAAATAGAGAGCAGAGGCAGTGTTAAGATCTTAAATAAGAATGAAGTGCTAGAGTTCAGTGCATACTGGTCTGGAATTTTATTTATTCATTTCTTATTTTTACATCCCTCATTTCTTCCACAGTGCTCAAGATGACATATGTGGTGTACTTCCTCTCCCATTTTATCTACACCACAATCCTGTGAGATAGGTCCAGGTGGGAGGGTGCAACTACCCAAAGACAATGAGTGATTTTCAGAGGCAAGTAGATGTCTTGAACCAAGTTCTCCTGAGTCCTAGTCAAACACTTCAATCACTACAAGTGTGAACTAGGTCAGTCTGCTTAAAAAGGCAGGCCAAACTAAATGTTCCTCTGTCTATGGACCTAAAAATCGTATTACTTATGCCTCCTTGTATATGTCAACTGGCATAAATCACAGGGGTGAATAGCCATTTATTCAGAAGCTGGCATATATATTTCTCACTGCACACCAAATCAAAAGACAGGCACATAATGAGGAATATAATCTTAAAATTCTTAACTAGTGGTAGTTTGCCACTGCAATTTATGCCATTTGCTGATGTGCATAAGTAACCGGATTCTGTCTGCTGACATTTCCATGAAAACAACAACAAAGCAGGAGAAGGGATTTTTATGTCCTTGATCACATAAGACAAAATCTAGAGCAAAGAGAAAGAAGTATGATCTTCAAGATATTGTTAGATTCCAGCTCCTGTTCACTCTGTCCAGTCAGACCAATAGCGACAGATAACATAAGCTGCCACCAGACAGCCATGGATGCCCATCTAGTTTGCAGTTCTACTCTACATTCTCCTGCATGGAGCTCAGCTATTGGTGATATCATAGAATCCACCCAACATCTGCATTATACTCCAGGGAACTGCTAGAAGAACCTAGATGTTCTACATCCAGTAAAGTGGAAGGCTATTTTAATCCACCAATTCCAGCATTGCACTCAGACAGAGGTTAAAGGTTAGAGGGGTTAGAACCAAACACAATCAACCCCACCCTGAGACAAGACTTTTCTTAGAAGAAATAAATGTAACACATATTTAATCCATCCAATGCCAATCCCATTTAGCAAACACCTACTAATAAATAGTAGAGATAGGCACGAAATGAATTTTTTTCATTTCGTTTTTCATTTTTCATTGCATTATAGAATGAAAAGAAAAATGATGTGCCCTTAAAAAAATAGAAATGAAACAGAATTTTTCATTTGTTCCATTTTGTTTTTGTTTATTATTAATTTTGACAAGTGCCAATCTCAGCACTTGTCAAAATAAATAATAAAAATAAGCACTGACCAGCTGCCCCCATGCTGGACTTTAAAAAAAGAGCGCTAGACTTAAAAAAAATAGTGCCGACCCAGCCTATGGACCAGCTGGTTGGTGCTAGGAAAAATAAAAATAAAAATAAAGCGCCGACCCAGTCCATGGGCCAGCTGGTTGGCGCTAGGAAAATAAGAATAATAATAATTTTTAAAGAGTGCCAACCTGGCCTGCGGGCCAGCTGGTCGGCACTAGGAAAAATAAAAATTCTTTTAAAAGCACCGACCCGGCCCGTGGGTCAGCTGTTCTCTGCTAGGAAAAATAAAAATAAATAAATAAATAAGCGCCAACCTGGCCCATGAGCCAGCTGGTCAGCGCTCAGGGGGGAACAGTGAACCAACCCGCGGGCCAGCTGATCGGCACTAGGAGGGGGGGAAGTGCCGAATGGCAGGGCTGGTCGGCTGTAAAAAAAAAATAAAAAAATAAAACAAAGAATGAAATGAATTAAAACAAAACAAAATGATAAACAAAATGAAATGCCATTTTGGTGTTTCATGCCCATCTCTAATAAATAGGAGTTATGTCCATCTCTGGATGTACTCTAGCCAGGAATTAACATTAAATTTAGCCAATGTAAAGCACTTTTTTTAAAAAAAAACACCCTTCTTTTAAGTTCTTATGGGACAAATGCACGGTTAGATGAGAACTTTGAACCCTTTCTTAGGCCTGATAAAAACACAAGATCATTTCCATATTAAAACCAATAAATTTGGAACCGAACAATGTCAACTCACAACCTAGAAGAAATAGGGGAAATCTAAGTTATGTCCTTCCTTATTTTTTTCCATTTTGTTTTTAGGGTTGTATCTTTATTTCTGGATAATTCTCTGTGCTGCTGTTACTGCACCTTAGGAATGACAGCCCAGACGTTACTCTTTCAAGCTCTGGATTTACAGTGGTACCACGACTTAAGAGCAGCTTGACTTAAGAGCAATTTGACTTAAGAGTGGAAAACTGTTGGTGTTTTAACAGCCGCCTTACAAATGTTAGATATGGTCTGCTCGACTTAACAATTTTTTTTGTTTTTTATTTTTTAATTTATTTTTTCTTTTTTCTTTTTTTGATAGGTTCCCTGACTTAAGAGTAGTTCAACTTAAGAGCATGCATTCAGAACAGATAAAATTCGTAAATTGAGGTGCCACTGTACTTCTAAATGTGTGTTCTTAGAATCTAGTAAGGCCTCACACAGAGAAAATGGCTGCACTTCCAAGCTGAGGAACATCATATTCAAGAGAGAGACACTTTTCATTCCATGCAGCACTGCGTCTAAGCAGATCTTTATAGGCCTCTTCTTAAATGAAACCCCCACATACCAATGCATCTTTAGAGTGTGTCAACCACTCTGTGTGGATGCAGCTCCACAGTTCCTGCACCCGTAAATCTAAATCATCTTCCCCTCTCCCTCCCTTGAAAGCACCCTAAGGCCACCACCTTAAAACATTCTTAACATTCTCTGGATTAGGTATGCACCCCCTGGTTCTTAAAAACCACTAAACCTGATTCACCCTCTCACTCACCCATCCCAGAATTAGTAATAATTGTCAGCTCTTTCTAAAGGGGCAGCAGGTGGAGAGGCGAGGGGCAAAAAGAGTTCCTCAGGTTTAAAACTTGTTACTTCAGTGTGGATGTTAAAAGAGAATTGTAATTTAAACAAGAATCCTGATTGAAATGCTCCTGCTGGGCCTTTATAGTCACATGCTTCGCGATAATGTGCAATTAACAAGCTACCAAGGGAGCTCTTCTCAATTTGGTTCTACTCTCTCTTACCGTGGAGGAAGGCAAAAAACGTTAGCACCAAGATGAGCCAAGAATGCCTCTTCCCTGTTTTACATGCAAATAAATGAATATGCAATTAGTGAAATGAGAAACATTTGGGAGAGCTGGTGTGTGTATATTGGGGGGGGGGAGGTGTCTTGTCTTTCCAGTTTCTTTATGACAGGCAATTCTGATCACTTCTGTTTCTGGGCCAGCCTGAGAACCATATTTGCTTTTATGAAATCCTCTGCTTCTGTTTGGTTTTGCCTCCAGCTCTTATCCACTTCAGACTGAAGTGCAACTGTTTTGTACTAAGCAGTTAGCTGAGGGGATTCAGCCCGCCCAATCAGCACAACTAAAGCATGAAATGAGGACACAGAATGAGAGAGGGAAAGCGACAGCCCTCTTCCCCACCACCGGAAAGCCTCTGCATTAATGTCTGTGCTCAGTCAGGACCACAAACAGTATATTTGTATCTATCTCCACAACTCTTTCCACCCCCGGTTCCCCTCCTCCTCCTCCTCCAGACAAAGTTCTTGAATCAGCAGATTGTGAGCTCAGGAGAGGTAAAGAGCTATTGAGGGACAGACTCTGATAGCATTACCGCCATACATGGAGCCATTTTCTGTGGCGAATCGCTGAGTTCTACCTGGTTATCTCCTGCCTTGCACATCACTTCCAAATGACATGCTCTCAGTCTGGGCAAAAATGAGACTTTTTAAAAAGAGCTGGGATTTCAATAATATGTGACGAAAGGATGAGATTACTTTCTGAGGTGGAAGATGGAGGGAGGGAGAGAAAAAGGGAGAGAGCGAGACAGACACACAGAGAGAGGAGAGATGAAGAATAAGTTCTCTGTCCTTTATGGAGTTTCCTAGCCAAGGATTCTGTTACATGCAGATTCTCCTACAATTCTCAAGGAAATAGAGGGAAAGTTGGGTTGTTTTCAAGTCATCTTTTACACATACTGCGGAAAGTGAGCCCAGAGGCCAAAGGAACTGCACACACCCAGGAGGTTCAGCAGTATCTCTTCGTTTTTGCCTACCTTCCGCATCATCCCCTCACAACTCAACCAAAAGGTTTCTTTCCTTTTCTGGCTCAAAGACTCAAACTATACAACCAGAGTGATCGGGGTGAAGGTGAGAGAAGACATCTATTTCATTTATTTTGGGTTCAAAGTGTGGATTAATGTGTATCAGCCATTAATGTCTATCAACCAAGATTATGACATAAACTATTAAGCCATTCTATTGTGCATTAGCTCAAGCAAGTAGGGTAGGAATTGCATTCTAAGAGAGGTAGGGCTTTGACCCAAAATATATGTGATCATATTTTAAAGAGAGGGAGCCCTCCCCAACAAACATGCAACAAATTGTCCATCCTCCCTAAGCAAACAATTATTCTAAATTTTTGCCTTGATCAACAAGCAATGTTTTGCAACACAAGTAACTGGAACAGGTCACATGATCACAACTGAGCCAATGGTGTCTCTCCCCCTGTTGGATTGTGATTGTCTGCCATGTTCCCTCTCAGGCAGCCTCCAAAGCAGAGGGAGGAGACAGAAAGGGAGGTCTCCTCTGCACCAGCCAGGAACGTTCTCAAAGGGGAGTGCAGATTAGGGTTTTGTTTTATTTTTCTTTAATTTGTTTTCAGCCTCCTTTCTTATTTTTCAAATCATTTCTAGTCACGGGGCAGTTAGTCAAGTGTGTATATGCCTAAAAATTTCATTTTATTATTGTCACTTTAAAAACACAGAGCAAATACCAGTTGTTAGTCCCAAGCAGAGGAGGTTCCGCAGCCATGTGCCTACATCATGGTGTGGACATGGACCTCTAGCCAATGTCTTTTGTGAGTTTTGGCATGTTGTGTGTCCAGTATGTGGCCCATGGGACCCCAAAATGAATCATCTGAGTTTCCAGTATTTCTCATGATGAAATTTGCTTTGATATACAAGTGTTTTGGTTTACAAACATGTTTCCGGAATGGATTATGCTCGTAAACCAAGGTATTACTATTGTCACTGATCTCAAAGGGAACAGCAAGACTCCCAATTTCATGACCCCTGTTTTGGGTAAGCCGGACCCGTACTTCCGTGAAGTCAGGCCTCGCTTTGAAAAAGAATGATTCTCTATTTGAAGCCTCCTATTTGTCAGATGATGGTTCTCTAGTTGAAAGGTTATGCATTCCTTGATTCTTTAAAGATTATGAACAACTGGAAGGGGCAGGAGGGGCACTGAAATAGCCCACCAAGAACACCTGGACAGCATGCCCAAGGTCACTTGATCATAATCTTTCCCACTAGATAATGACAGTTTTTATTCATCTTTAAATGTATAGTAATGACTTCTAAATGTACATCTGAAGTAACGTCTGTAAAATTAGCACATGCAAATTGATGTTTTCTTTTCCTTCCTTTCTTCATTTCATTTTTCATGATTTATAAGCACAATCCATATTTTCACTTAGCAAAACTCAAGATATCTAAACAGGGAGCACTTTGGGACGTCTTTTTTCTTACCCACTGCATATTTGCCCCTGTGTTTATCACAGGCCAGAATAGATGCAGGTACCTGTAGCAAAGATCTGCCCTTCATCATTCTGACTTAAATATCTCTTTTACAGAAATTCACACCCATATATCTCTGTAAAACTCAGAACAGCTCCACCATCTCTAACCAAATTTAGTCTGGAAATCTTTCTGTTTCTTCTTGAACTTACTTTTATTTTGCATTGGGAAGAATATTCCACTTCTCTACCTCCTGCTTTAAAGCCAGGAAGATGCATAGGTCTTAAAATGCAAATGTTTCCACCCAGGCTGTTTTTGATGGCATGGCTAATAACATCTTTGCAGCACCAACTATTTGTTCTGCTCCCTTCTCTAAGCAGCCAATATCTGGGATGCAGGAACAGAGGCAGCAGGTGAGGGAGAATGAAAACAGCCCTCTCCGGAGAGTCAGATGCAATCAACCATTTGTCACAGCGAGTTGCCCGCTGTCTGTGTCAGGGAACAATCTGACGAAGTGTGCTAGATGAAATTTTGCTGGCTTCTGTCTTTAGATAAGAATGCTATCACTGACTCAACATATTTTATGTACAACATACCAGCTGCAAAGAGCACTCAGGCATCAGGCTTGTTTAAATATAGTTGATGGTATCGGTAAAACCAGTTAACATGTCTCAGCTCCACACAGGACATTTTTATGTCCAGTCACTATGCTATGGAGGCCACCGTGCTTCTCCTCAGAAACACACAAATGTAGCCACTAACCAGGGGCATGAAGCATTAAAGGGGGCTGGGCAGGAATAAATCCTTTTGGATTTATGAAACCGTGGGGATCATTTGCTTGAGGCGGAGGCAGGAAATTGGGGTACCTCTCTCTTTTTAAACTAACTGCAGAGAACGTATCAATTATCGCAAATGGGAGAAACCTTTGACATTTCTCAATTTACTGGCCAGAAACCTATTGGATTTTGCATAAGATATATGTAGCTTACTATGGCTAATAGTTGCTAATTGATGTGGCAGGAATGCCTTAGTTGCATGCCCAAGCCTGAATCTGCAAACGTACCCAGCACTTAGTCAAGTACTCAAAATATGCTGTGGCAAATTATATGGCACTCACATAAATGCCACTACAATTTCAGCCATTAAAGTAATGTATAATACTGCCAAGTAGTCTCAGAGATGCAGGCTCAGGAATTATTGGATCAACACAGAAACTACTGAAATAATTATTCCTGGAGTATTTCCCATTCTGCTTGTTTAAAGTGTTATATTAGGAGTGTGCACCATATGAGTCTGAATGCTGAAACACTAACCAACTCATGGCTGTATTGTATGTCTCTGGGCACTTACAAGGTGGAGTGGTGATGCTCCTAGATCTCGCATATTAATCCAATTTATGAAGTTAAAAATATATTTAAAAATAATAAAATGAGGGGAAGAAAAAATGTAAAGAAGAAACTGAGATTGTATCAAAGAAGAAGGCTACCTGCTCCACATGCCAATGAAACCAAAGACATTTCCTATAGGCAACACTCTCTGAGGCTGGAGGAAGAATATCTGAGGCCACCAGTCTGTAGCATAAAGTCTGGGCTTTGCCTTCTCTCTTCTGGTTGGTATGATCATATCACTTCCAATCGTCATAATGGCTGCCTCCTGTTTCTCATTTTCTTGGGTTCTTTGGGCTGGAATTGGGCATATAATTCTGGCATGAAGCATTCCGATGGTGCTTTGAAAGTCTCTTCAAGGAACAGACATTTTCAATCCATCTGTGGCATGTTTTTTGTTTTAAACAGAGATCCAGAAACATGGAAGTACTGGTGTGGGTGTGAAGAAGAATTAGGATAGAATATCTCCAAATTAAAAGCACCATTAGAATTAGTACTAGGATCAGGATTCTAAAACAGGCAACAAAATAGCAATTCAAACATTCATACATACACAAAATACATTGCTCAGTCATGAGGTGGTGCTATAGTTTCCTGCATTTCCTGGGATTTCAAGGCTCAAACCTGAGGCCAGACCCATCTGCAACAATGTTGAAATAATAATGTATTTCTGTTTGTATGGGTGTGTGCGCATTAGAAAACAAGATATTGTTCATTTCTTGTTAAGCAATAATTTGTTTCTCCTAAACAAACAGGTAGGCAATGCAAGTTCTGGTGCCAGTGAGTCCTGGCAGTAGTATGGGCTACAGATAAGCATGAATTACAAAATGAATTGCAAAAAAACCACCAAAAATTGCAAGTCTGTCAATTCGTATTCATCCAAATCAGTGCCCCGATAAACAAAAAATCAATTACTTTTTAGAGATTTTTGATTTGTCAGTTTGTTTGACTATGAAATGCCACTCTAGCACATAGAGAAACCAAAATGACAAAAACAAAGCATTCCCCTGGCACTCCTCTACAGTCCTTCCAAGTATGGTGAAGATTGGGTTTTCTAGAACCCTGCTACTAAAGGGCACTTTTCTGGGGGACCCACTTTGTCAAAACCAAAACTTCAGTAGAATTGCTGAACTTGTAGAAAGAGTCAGGATAAACTTCGTTGTAATTTTAGTGTCCGGGTGGCCCTTTTAGAAGCAAAAATGAATCAACTAAACAATTCGTCAATTTGTAAGAGGAAAAATCATAATGCATTAATTGTAATTTGCCAACCTTGAGTGTTGCTGGATTTGTGTCCATTCTAGTTGGGATAGAGAAGAGATTAAGCTCACCAACACTAAAGCCCTAAAGGCAAGTCACACAGTAGCGTAGCTAGAGTTTGGAGCGCCCGGACACAAAGTCTTTTTTTTTTTGCACCCTCTCCTCCCCCCAACCGTGTTTCACCCACCCAGCAAACAGGGAAAGATCCTGGGGGAACAGTGGGGTAGGGGAAGAAGGGTCTCTCCTCCTGCCTTCTTTGTGGTTTTCCTTTCCAGTTAAGGCTCTTCTGTGCAAACCGCACAGAATGCAGATAGCACTAAGCAGGCAATTTTTTTTCCAAGCATCACCTCCGTAGCAACCTTCCCCCTCCTCCTTTCCCTTGGATAAGGCTTGGTGATTGTTAGCCCAGGGAAAGGAGGAGAGGGAAGCAGGTGATGAGACTTTTTTCCCCAAGCAGCACCTCCATCGCATGCTTCCCTCTCCTCCTTTCCCCGGGCTAATGATTGCCAAGCCTTGGTGGGAGAGGAGGAGGGGGAGCAATCAATGGAGGTGCTGTTTGAGGAAAAAAACATTGCCTGCTTCCCTCTCCTCCTTTCCCCTGACTAAGGATCACCAAGCCTTAGCGGGGCGAAAGGAAGACTGCTGGTGGGATGACATATGGCTTCCTCCTCCTGCTCTCCTCCAGGTACCCCTAGATTGCTGTGCACCCCAGGACAAATGCACTCTTCCGCCCCTCCCTAGTTACGCCAGGGAATTCAGGTAGATTTTCCAATATGAATCACCTTAAAGACTGCCTCTCCTGGATACCTAAGGAAGTATAGCAACTTTGTGAGACTCCCTCCAGCAGGTGTCTTCACTTGTGGACCAAACAGTTTTGCCCCGTTTGATCCACAAGGCATGCCAGTGTGTGTGTGTGTGTGTGTGTGTGTGTGTGTGCGCGCACGCATGTGTGTGCATACATATCTATCATCTGTCTGCATGTGATCTCTGCATTCATGATAGTTACTACCCCAACTTAACTTTTCTAAATTTTTTACTGAATACCTTAATCCTGGAAGCACAACTTAGAATGCTTCACTTAAATAAATCAGAAAAAGATGAAAAAACCCAATGCATGCATATTCTCTGTTGCTATTTGTAGTGATAAAATACATTTATCAATGTATTGATAAATACATTGGAATAAAACTACATACAGCATGGTAAGTTGAACAAAAGTGCTAACATTGAGATAAACGATGTTGGGTTAGTTGCTACTATTTTTTTTCAAACAGATCCATTGTATATTTCATTAATTTTGCCACAGTTCCCCCCCCCCCCCGTATGTAAAAATCCTTTGTAGCACTCTAACATTCCTTTTGAACTTCAGATGGACAAATAACATACTACTATTAGAATAAAATACAAATTGTACGTGAGGTATCTGTGTAGATAATCTTTTTGAGTCAATAGTAATTCAGCTGAATAATATGAAGTTTATATGCCATCCTGGTTAATTGTGTACACTTCTGTAAATAGTCTGCCGAACATACATACAGAGTATCATAGATCATTGATTGACCTGTAGATTGATTGGTGTGCTAGTCAATAGTGAAATATACGACAACCAACTGCTGATGGCTGTAGTTGTGCCATAATCTCTGGGCCCAATGTCATTGCTAAATGGCTCCATGGTTCTAGATCAGTGGCTCCCAGTCCGGGTAACCCAGATGCTCCTGAACTACAGCTCCAAGAAATCCCAGCCAGCACAGCTGGTGGTAAAATCTTCTGGGAACCACAATCCAAAAACACTTGGGTTATCCAAGGTTGAGAACTGCTGTTCTAGAGAAATAGGAATCACAGCACAGAAATGAAACGAGACACAGATGTAATGGAGTACATTTTTATATCAAAAGATATTCTATTCTGGCCAACATGGTGGACTACTAGGGCATAGGAAGATTCATGGCTCAAAAAGTCAAGTTCTTGGGATCTGTTAACCATGTAGGCTTTGGGATACTTGGATTTGTCATCAAAGAATTGCTGGTCCTAAGCTCCGGTCAGAGTTTAGTACTCTAGCACATTTTGCATGGGGAACGCATTCACCTGCAAAAGATTTCATAATTAAATGAACAAATTATTGTTATCTATGTTGGGTAAAATAACTGGCAGTTTCAAATGTATGGAAAGGAGTGTGTGAGGTTTTGAGATGCTGAATGACAACTTTGAAGGAAGAATATGCCAACAGGAGAAAGTATTCCTTTATATTTCCAAGGAACAGAACTAAAAAGTTTGCAGTCTTGTTTTTGACTCATGGCTGTGTGTGTGTATGTGTGTTTCCCCTGAAATGGATACACTCATAGCCTTTATTTAACTAAGAGTTTTTTGTATTCTTCGAGGAACTATCGCTGTTGAATTTAATGCACTGTGCAATTAAAAGGAAGTGGTTCCTGTTTTGCAATTAAGCCATTGCCAAAACTCTTCTCCCTAAAATGGGCATATTGATCATTGATGTTTCTCATTCGGAAGGCATTGGCCCTCTGCACATGTTGAAAGATACTCTTTCTTTCATGTGCACCATGGGAATCTTAGCATGGGGCAAGCAAGGTGGCAGTCACCCATACAATTTCTAATTTCTTCCACACAGCTTATTTCTGCATTGCATGTTTTTGGATCTGAGCGCAAGTACTATCTTCAGTTAGGTCCCTTATCCTTTCTTGAACGAAACAAAGGTGTTTATAGCAATTTTGATGCTACGATTTAAAGTGCAGCTCCTTGCTTTGTAGGAGCCAGCTGGGCCATGCCAGGAGGGGTGGGGGTGGCAGGAAGATAGATCCTTTTGTAAAGATCAGCAGTTCTGTGGGCTTTTATCCCAGGCAAAGATTACATTTTACTCCCAGGGGTCTTAGCTGCTTCAGATCCTTTTCAGACTCAGGCGCTGTGGCACAGCAGATAGTTTTGGGTGTCCTTTCATTTTTTTTTCCTTGACAGTATTAAATACATACCCCAGTGAGCCATAAATCAGGGGTTTATCACAGAATAAATCATATCTGTAATAAGGGACCACTTCCTTTTAATTGGACAGTGCATTACATTAAACAGATATACTTCCTCAAAGAATACAAAAATGTGTCAGCTGGATCTCTTTAGTGAATTTTAATTTTAAACCAGAATTTCTTTTGGAAGAAAGGCTTTCTTCTCCCCACCCCCACCCCCAACCACTGTCCAGCAAATAATTATATTCTAACGGCATGATTTGCTGACTTTTGTAGGTTATTGTATTCCCTTTGCTTTATCTTCTCATTCAGTATAACATAGATAGCCTTTTCTCTGTGTGGAATGGAAGTATCTGAGGCTATGTATACATGCATGTTCATCATGAAACATAGATGTG
Source organism: Phrynocephalus versicolor (assembly GCA_023846285.1). Taxonomy (NCBI): domain Eukaryota; kingdom Metazoa; phylum Chordata; class Lepidosauria; order Squamata; family Agamidae; genus Phrynocephalus; species Phrynocephalus versicolor. Next base: position 22,415,310 of record JAHTLZ010000379.1, on the reverse strand, counting down.
AAGTAGATGCCTCCTTTGCTACATATAAATACACTTGCACAATCCACTTTAAAAAAGATCATCTCAGCCAATACTTTGATGCCCCCAAAGTTACATTATTTCTGATTATTCCTGTTGGTTAGTTGATTGGTTTGGCTGTGTGTTTATTTGGTTGGTTGGTTGTTTAGTTGATGTACTGTCCCATTGTTGCAAGCATTATAAGGGGGGGGGGGGTTGTAACAGAATTAGGATGATGGGACATACTCAGGTAATTCTTGGCCAGAGATGCTCCTACTCCTGAGTTTCCTTACAGGGGGTTTACAAGATTACAATTTACAATAATGAAACCCAATAGTCAAATAATGCAAAATGCTCTAGACTCTTTACAATTTCATCCAGAGTTTCAAAAAGCAATGTTATAAGATCAGAACTGACAGAATCCCCCAGCCATCATGTGTTTTGTGAGGAACTGGGGCTTGTAGTCTAAGATCTGTCTCCCCCCCCAGTTCTGTTTTTTCCCCCCTAACTATAAAATTAGTTTCCTTATTTTTTTTTCCTAAAGAAAGGCAGGGCACAGAGTGACAATATACATTCCTCCAAGGCTCCTTATGAAGTCTGCAGATGACCCCAATTAAAAAAAAATCTAAAAATGCATGGACTATCAGCAACACTGTTAATGGTTGTGCTCTATCCCATGGTTGGTGCTTCCCTTATTGAGGTAAAGAGTGGAAAACTGGCTTCCACCACCCCCGAAGCTGCCCAATCTTTTGGGTGAAAAGTTCATAGCTATATTAGTTATCCATTGCTGACACTCAAAACCCATGGTTCACTAAATTTCTTAGAAGCTTCTTCAACCTTTCATAATTTTAATGAAAGCAAGAATAGGGGAACTTTGGGTTCGTGAACTGTTTTTCCTCTTTTTCATAGTTAAGAGGAAGAGGTATGAGCTTCCCCTTTCATCTGAAAGCAGAACATGGGAGTTTCCGCAAGCCAGATGGTGGTTCCCTGATTACATTGGTGCATGCACTGGAGATTTCCAAGATCAATTTTCATGATTTGTTGCTTATTTTTACTGTTTTTAGTTCATTTGTAAATCATTTAGAATAGAATAAGTCACTGGTATAAATGTACGATTTATTTATTTATTTATTTATTTATTTATTTATTATATACCCCCTTTTCCACTAAAAGACAGCGCTTAAAGCAGCTCACAAAATGGTAAAAGAAATAAAAACAGATAAAACCAAAAAAACCCCACAACCAAATATGTTAAAAACATTTATAAACATTAACATTACAAAGAATACAGATACAGATCAAAAACAGCATCTGATTTGTTCTCCTGCTTTATTTATTCCACCACTTGGAAGAAATGCAAAAGAAAATCCTCTTCTATTTACAATCAGGCTGGCTTGTTATACTCAAGAGGACTTCTCCTGAAGACCTGAACATCTAGATAGGCTTAAAATCATGCTGGTGGATCTATAATAAAGTGTGTTTATCTGAACCTTTTCCTTTTGTTTCCATTCCATTTTTATTGTTACCTGATTATAATCATGCATGGCTAATGATAAATATAACCAAATTCCCATTTTATTAAATTAGGTAAGTCTGAGTGACAGCTCACATCTCTTTTTTACATGTTTCTGAGGAACAACCTGAAGATGGCTCCTGCCTTCATCCCCTTTGCACAGACTTCTCAAAGACATCTGTTACACTCATGTGGGAGGCAGGAATATATAGGCTGGTCTCCTTCAACACAGCCCGTGTTATGTCTTTATTTACCTGATACAAGTATGTTATGCAAACACATTATGTTGCTGTACCTATTGCCAAATTAGTTAATATTTTAAATGCAAGGTGGCAATTAGGGATTGGATTTTCAGAATATGGGAGCTATAAATCCCATAATCCCTTCTTCTTGGAGTTCTACCTGACACATTGACACCTTTATTATGGTAAAAGGCTTCAGTTGCAAATTCTTTAGGTTCAGCCCTGCCTAGGGCTGTCTAAACTTTCTATTCTGACTCTAGTGCTATCTGGGAGCTTTCTTTCTGAACAGGAAGTTAGGAGCGGCTAGGCCTAGCTTCGCCTTCCTGATGAAGCCTTTTTTCCAGGCAAGCAACATTTTATGTGGCTGTAAGGTGTCTGTCCAGATGGAGTATTATGGCATCTGTAGTCCAAAAAATCAAAACAAAAATCTCATCTCTAGTGATAATTGCCTAATTTTCAAATGTCTCTAAAGATCAACACAGAACATAGGATTAACAATTTGTGCAATCAGTTTAGAGAGAAAAAGCCTCAGATATCTGCAGACTCTTTGGGATTGGGAATAAACAGTTTCACATGTAACTACTGCACTCATCTTATATTTTGATATTTTCAAGCAAGTAGCGAGGGGGAAGCCCTACAACATGCACTGTTGTCTTTTAAAACAAAAAAGCTATTGTTTTTAATTGTCTGATGCCCCTTTCTGAGCATCTTCAGCTATAATCATACAAAGCACAGCTCATTTCCCCTTTTATTCCTAACCTGCTGCTTGCACAAAAGTTGAACTACAAAGGATCATCACTAACAATTTGTTTTATTATACAAACCATTTGTATAGGCAGCTAAAATTATATTGGAGTTCTGTGAGATTGCCATTGTATGTTTCTTTTTCTGATGTCACCCATGGCTCTCCTTTAGCACCAGAGCTTCCAATGTTTTCCTCCACATGGTCAACGTATGTGCTTGGGGACTATTTTTTCCTGTTCTCAATGGCAATTTTCCAACGGAAATCTCATTTGATTGTGTTCAGTCTCTGCTTCTAATCTTTTTCTATTCCCTATGGATGATTTATCGCGCCTGACTGGTACTACCCTTGGTGATGGAAGCTGATAGCTGTTGAATTGCTTTCAGAAAGGGTGGCATTTTTTCCTGTACATAAAGGTCTGTGTACATACACACTTTCATTTGTCATACATGTATGTATATATATGTATGCATGTATTGGAGAGGATTATTGTGTTGCCTTTTTGCCCTTACTGTTGCTCATGTCAGTTTAAAATAATTTTACAACTACTAAGGCAATCCGGCAGGTCATTTTCGGATGAGAGAGGCTAGAAATAGTAGCTCAGATGCAAAATAAAATTAAATATGAATACCAACTTATGTTCAAGTATCTGATTGAGAGGGGTAAGGGATTCCAGAAACGTATATATAAATCCTGCAAATATCCCTACAGTGCATTGGGTATCCTATACTTTGCCCTTAGAATCATAAAATAATGAAATTGGAAGGAGCCTTAAAGGCCATTAAGTCCAGTCCCCTGCTTAGTACAGGAGTCCAAATCAAAGTGTATCTGACTGATGCGTGTCTCATTTATTTATTTATTTATTTATTTATTTATTTATTTATACAACTTATATGCCACCCACTACCCAAAGGTCTCTGGGCGGCTTACAATCAAAAGAATTAAAACAGTTAAAAATAGAATATCAATAAATAATCAAAACCATAATAAAAACCTTACACTAAAATAATTACACTAAAATTGCCATCAGAGGACCCACAGTCTATATTGTATCAATTAAAAAACTTCTGGAACAGGAAGGTTTTTACCTGGTGCCGAAATGTCATCAATGTTGGCACCAGGCAGATCTCAATTGGGAGGGCATTCTATAGCTTGGGGGCAGCTGCCGAGAAGGCCCTATGTCTACAAGCCATCCCTCTCACCTCCTTGAGGGATGGCTCTTTCAAAAGTGCCCCCTGGCTCAATCTTAATTGTCGGGTAGGTTTGTATGGAAGGAGGCGGTCCTTCAGGGATCTAGGTCCTAAGCGGTTCAGCACTTTATATGTCAAAACAAGCACTTTGAATTGGGTTCGGGCAGCAACTGGTAACCAATGTAGGTTATGCAGAATCGGCAACTTAGCAATGACTAGGTGTTCACTGGATAGAGCTCTCAGGTGGATACACAGTTGGATGCAGAAATGTATTCAGCGAGTGCTTATCAATGACTCCTTCTCAAACTGGAAGGAGGTAACTAAAAGGTCTGAGCCTTGTAGTATTCTGTTTGTTACAACCTCCCAGTCTGAGTAGCGCAGTGGTTAAATGCCTGTACTGCAGGTAAAACTGTGTTCACGACCTGGGTTCAATCCCAGGTAGCAGGCTCAAGGTTCACTCAGCCTTCCATCCTTCCGAGGTCGATAAAATGAGCACCCAGCTTGCTGGGGCGGGGCAATGTGTAGCCTGCACACTGTAATTAAAAAATTGTAAACCACCCAGAGACTACTTGTAGTGGTATGGGGCAGTATATAAGCAGAACACTTTGCTTTTGCTTTAGTTAGATTGCTAATCAGAATATCTTGGGGCACTTTGTCAAAAACTTACCTGAAGTCAAGAAATACTACTTCTACAGCATTCCCACCATCTACCAGAGAGGTTACCCAATAAAAAAATGAGATATGATTAACCCAGTGGGAGTTGTTCTTGACAAATCCTTCTTTCACTCTACCTATTACTGCATTATTTTCAAGTGCCTTTCACGTGCAGAAGAAGACAGCAACTGGAATGTCTGCTCATTCTGCAGTGGCTGGGCAATTTGATGGTCCCTGATAGCCCTCCTTCTTTCTCTTTCTCTTTAAACTGGAGTGAGCAGCTCTTCAAATGGAAGCCACTTTCTAAAGAAGGTCTGTGCTCGGACAGCTATTCAAATGAAGGGGTGTTCTTTCTCTAAAAGATGGGGCTACACTACTCTGCTTCTTAGAGCTCTCAGTCCAACATGGACCAGAACGTCTTTCAAAGCAAGTGCTCCTTCCGACAGGGGCCCATGCCTCTGGTAGCCCTTGAAAGGGCAGGTGTCCTCATAATGGGTGTCTTCTGATGGCCCCTCAGGAAGAGGACTCTCCTCTGCAAACAGGACATGTGGCTCCTTGAGCAGCTGCTAAAAACAGGAGGAAAGGGGGCACAGTTATCTCGGGATAACATGACATGGACTTCACACCAGGCTGCCTCCCTTACTTTAACCCAACCCCAATCCTAATCCACCCTTGTCAAGGAAAAGAAAAGTTGGAAATTGACAGGCCAGCTTGGCAGCAGGCCAGGGATGGCCTTCTTGTGCGCAATATGCTCTTAGTCTGTATTTAAAGCAGTAAGACGAGAGGACAGTTCAGAGCACTGGATTAATCCCACTTTCTCCCTCTCCCTTTCTCTCTCTCTCTCTCCCTCTCTTTATTACGAAAATAAAAGAGACTTTGAAATATTAAGAGATAGTGGGATTAGAGCCCTCTCCTGCTAGCCCCACTATTTCCTCCCCTATTAATTTCCACTTGATTAGAATTCTTTTTGAAGTCTTTAAATATGGACAATAGGAAAAGGGGAGGGTGAAGTTATTGAATATCAGTTAAACTGTATTAATATAAGCTCAGTTCCTGCTTTTATATAGATACTTCATATGTATGGATAGTCTCTGCAAGGAATAAAGTAGACCTAGCCCTCCTCCCCACCTCAAGTAATTATGATTTTATATATATATAAACTATAATGAAACTCTTAAACTTTAATAGCCCATTTATAAATCCCTGGCTTAAAATTTAAATGCTTCTTTAAAAAAAAGTTCTAGAACTGTAGAAATATGATTTTTCCCCACTTAAAAATATTTTCCCACATAAGAGACGCATTTAACATGTAAAACTTGTGAAGTAGCAAGTATGATAGGAATGCTCACCCATTGCCCTGATGGAAAATGTGAAGCCAAAAGGTTATCAAGGAGTTTTAATGGGCATCTGTTTGTATAAGGGGAGGGTCTGGTGCTCCCATGGGTGGGGAGCAATTGTCAGACAGAAAAATCAGACTCCTACCCCTTTCTGTTTGTGCAGTGCTATGATCCTACTAGGACATAAAGCTTCTCCTTTTTAATGAAGGCTAAAGCAGTTGCAGGCTATAGGACCTAAACAGGGAGTTATCTCCCCAGCCCCTGCTTCTTTGATTTTTGATGGACAGCAGCATACTGCCTTGTCATGGCCATTTTGTACATCCCGACTCATCATCCACTGTGTGTCAAGCTATTCTTTGGGGAGCTTTATTTCTAAATCATTCCTTTTAATAAAGCAGATTTAGATCTCCCTGTTTAGATGCATAAATCCTTTTTAAGCGTGTGTGCGCGCACACACACACATACACACACACACACACACACACACACAAGCTAAGCGCCACATTTTGATTTACAACCCATGACTTTTAGCATCAGATTTAACTACCTGACTGACTTCTGAAACATTCGATTGACTTATGAGTCAAGGAAATAGATTTACAAATCCTAAAACAGATTTACAAATCCCGCAGCATAATCACAAGTCATGCCGCTGAGTTCTAAGTGAAATAAATAAATAAATGTAAAGGTGTTCATTTACAAATCTCTTCTTTGCATTTGGAACACAACAGGCTGATTTACGCATGGAAATTCTGAGGCCCTGTCAGTATTATGACAGGCTTTTATAGATCCAACACTCACTTTTTAATGCCAACTTCTGATCTATAAATCTTGATCTGCTTTTCCGTATCTGATTTCATCTGCTCCATGTACTAATGTTCTGATTTACCAATGAGTTCAGTAGTCATCTTTTTGTGCCTGATTTCTGTTTCATGATACGATTTGGTACTGTGTTAGCCAGAGGTAAGGCCAATCACAGCCTGCCCAATCATTAAGCAAAGTGAGGTGGTTCTCTTCAGGTATGATAGGCCAGCTCAGGAGAGCCATTTATACACCATGATCTCCAGCAATCTTCTAGACCTCACTTCTAGACATGGGCACGACCAGAAAAAATGACGTTTTGAGTTTTCGTTTGTCGAACGGGTCTGTTTCGGGTCGTTTCCGTTTGTTGCGAAATTTTTCAAAAATTTGTTGTTTCGTCGTTTCGTTTGTCATTTGTCATTTCCACCATGATTTAGCACGATTTTACTTCCCAGAGCATAGGGGTGTCCCGCAATCAGGGCCGGCGCGAGGTGTTTTTGCGCCCTAGGTGGCGGGGGGGTGGGGGTCGGGCGGCGGGGGGGAGATGCAGGCAGGCGGCGGTGGCGGGGGGCCATGGGCAGGCGGCAACAGCGGCAGGGGGAAGGCGCGGGCAGGCGAGCGGGTGGCCGGTGGCAGCGGGCGAGCAAGTGGGCGGGCCGCGGCGTGGGCCACAGGCGGGTGGCGGTGCGGGCGGACGGGCGAATGGGCAGTTAGGATATCACTTAGGATAGAGGTTCTGTTCTTGGCTTGCACCCCAAATGTGTGTGTGTGCAAGCAAATTGAAGTTGGGAAAATAGAAAATAAATGGTAGTATATAATATAGTTTTAAAATAAATCCACACCTCCCACTCCCAGTCGAACCTCCCCCTTTATCCAATATCAGAAAAAAATCCTCACAAACTGCCAGAGAAGAAATAAAGAATAAACTGCTATTCCCTTCAGCAGACAAAGCTGCAGGGAATCGAAGAAATTATTTTCTAAATTCAATTCCCTCCCTGCCTGCCTAACTTTAATCCTAAAGCCTCCAGCCTCCCTCCTCAATCTCAATCAGATCACACCAGCACCAGCAGCCAGCCCTCTTCCCTCAACCACATCCATACATCCGACTGCAATTTCTGGAAGGTGCCTCGGCTTTTTATGCCCTCCGAGACATCCAGAGGTGTCAGTCAAAAACCTGGTGATGCCATTGGTGGAAAGGGTCAAAAAAATTGCATGGTCCCATCCCATGCCCAGCCCAAATGGGCAGGTCTAAAAAAATAAAAAATAAAATAAAATAAAATAAAATAAAATAAAATCAATACGATGTTTTATTGCTATAAAAAAACCCACTGCTGCTACTATTAAAATTCAGGCATTTAAAATAAATAAATTTCACATGTTTCTGTGGTGATTTGGTGTGTTTTTTTACCACAATTTCAAAAGAAAAATTGTGGTCGCCATTTTGGATCCCCCCCCACCGCATGGCATGGCGAGACGAGGAGGATACCCCCCCAGTCTGGTGCAAGCAGCCCAGGACAGGAGAAGAGGGGGGGAAAGGCCAGGGACCCCCCAGAAACCACCCCTCTGGTAGGTGGCAAAGCCTCAGGCAGGCATATTTTCACCTGCTTTTTCGGCCGGGAGTCGGGGGGTTAAAAAGCTTTTAAAAACTTTTCCTGTGGTTCGCATTGCGCGATCGCCGCGATGCCACAAACAAAAATGAAAAACCCAACCAAATTTTTCTTTTTTCGGTGCGAGTTCGAGTTCTGATGGCTTAATTATAGTTACCGTTTTCATTACGTAACGGAAATGAAAAACGGAAACAAAAACGGAAATTTCACCGAGTTGTGCCCATCTCTACTCACTTCCATCTGCCATGACCTGCTGCCTGTGGTGGGATTACCACTTCACTTTGCCTAGTAGTGAGTTAGGCCCTGATCACTTGTACTTCTTACTAACAAAGTTACAAACCATATCATGAAGGATGAAGTCACCATCTTTTTCTTCAGTTCAGGCACCAAAATATCTCAGTGCAGCCCTAGGAATGATAATGCAATGGTAGGCACAACTCGCTTCCTGGGAGATGTGTGATATCCTTGCAGCTGTCTAGCAAATGGCATTGCCAGTTATCACAATAATTTGCATTCCCCAACATGAAAAATAAATATCATGCAATTTGTACACATTGTAAAGGTGTACAGTTTAATTTAATTTTTATTTTATTATGCTATATACTTGCTGATTTCAAGGAAGCCTGTACACCTTGAATCCAATGAGTTAAACCTGGGAATGGGAAATATAACATTCCCCCACCTCCATGGTCCACACAGCACAAAAGTTTCAGAAGACACCCTTTGGGTTCTAAGGGTAGTGGTATCAGAGACCAAATCTTTATTGGGACTCTGTTCTGTTCCCATGGCTCTAAAGTTACTCATGGTTTCCCTGAAGAGACCAGAGTTTTGAAATGTTCTTGTTTTGGAGTTACCCCACTCAGAGCTTCCTAGTCAGTATGGCCATTATTGATAGAATCATAAATGTTGCATGTTCACTGTCTTCACAGCAGCAGAGGAGTCATGATTAAAGCCAACATGTACCTACCACATCAAGTAATAGGCAGTGATTAATTAACCCAATGCCTGGAAGAGTGAATGGCTGCAGGTCAAGGGGCTTGATCGGGATGAATATGGAGCTTTGAGGAACTCAGTTGCCTTCCAACCCCACCTGGATTTGGGCAGCAGCAATGTCAGTATCAACCAAAAGGCAAAGGCAAAGCATGCTGGTCACATTTTGGTAGAAGAAACTGAAGGCATGATAGCAGCTACTATAATAAGTCATCATATGATAGCCATTAGAATCAAAGAGGGCAACAGAAGGCCATCATATCATATCTTCCAAGTATACGTGCCATGGCTGGACAGAAACGTAAAAAGGCCCTTAGCAAGCTTTACATGGCCTAAGAGTGATTAGAATTTCCAAGGTGAAAGTCAGATGGGAAACTGTAATATATGAAACACATATCTGGAAGGAAACACTGCAACACAGTAGTGAAAAATAGGAATGGGTGAACATTCTGATCCTTGGAGTGAGAAAAGATCCAGCTATGTTTAATTCAAGATATAAAGACACACATAGCGCCATTATGGAATTCCACAAACATGCAGCCATTGCAAACTTTGTTCCTGAGGGTGCCAACGCCGAGGGAGGCCCGCAAGATAATGACAGAGAATTGAGCCTTCTCGATGGCAGCTCATAGACTGTGGGATCAACTCCCCTCCGAGATCTGTCAAGCTGCCATGTTGCTGATCTTCAAAAAACAATTGTAGACTTGGTTATTCAAATCTGCTTTCCTGGTTATTGATTGTTTTGCTGCTCCACTGTTTTGACTTGTTCTTGTCTGTCCTTAGCCTATCTTATCTATCTCTGACTTTTATGAGTGATGTTTGATTTAATTATGTTTTTACTTGTATTATTTTTTGTTTTTGTTATGATTTCGTTTTGTTACATATTGTAAGAGTCTGATTTATCTTGTAAACCACCCAGAGTGGCTTCCTGCCAGATGAGCAGTATACAGTGAACCCTTGTATAACAAACAGTTTGTATAACATAAAATCTGTACAACATAAAAATTTCCAGAGATAGAAGAAATTTGCTTAACATAATTGCCTATGGGGCAAATCCATACAACATAAAAATGGGATTACTCTCTTTTCAATGCATTCCTATGGGAAATTTGTATAAAGGAAAATTTGCTTAACATAATTTCATTTGGAACGAATTAATTCCTTTATACAAGGTACCACTGTATAAATAAATAAATAAATAAATAAATAAATAAATAAATAAATAAATAAATAAATAAA
>JAHTLZ010000379.1:22387914-22399993 GCA_023846285.1 Phrynocephalus versicolor | reverse complement strand
AGAGAGAGAGAGAGAGAGAGAGAGAGAGAGAGAGAGAGAGAGAGAGAAAGACTAGAAGGAAACAAAAATTCTTTCAATTTCAATCTGTGTGTGTGTGTGTGTGTGTCAGAGAGAGAGAGAGAGAGTTAGCTATTAAGAATCCCACATAGCCACAGGCAAATTTTCTCCTCGCCTTCTTTTGGAGGCCTATTTTTTAAGCAGAGATTGCTCTGGCGGTTCAAGGTGCTATCAAGCACCAACCGGGGGCCAATTACAAGGCTCCAGTTGGAGTGTCTGAGGCGATGCTTGCATCTGATAAGGTTGAAGGGGAATAATGGGAAGGAGGGAAATGATAATGGGTTGCTGAATGGATGGGATGAGGTATCATTGCCAAAGTGCCTGGAGACAGAAGCAGCTGCTAATGCAAGCAGGGATATTCTTTCTCTCTTTCTCTCTCCCATTTCTTTTCCATTTTCCTTGCATAAGAATATACCCTGTTCATACACTTCAAAAATGATTCTTTTTCTTGCTCCAAGCTACTGCACTAATAGTGCTTGCCAACAAGTTTGATAGCAGGACAGTGCCTCCAGGAGGGCCCTCTCTTCCTCAGCAGTCTCAGAACGGGTAGATCTGACCTTTCATCCTCTTTCTCCCTCCCTCCTTCTCTTGCTCATTTTAAAACGTCCAAAGCAATAAGATGCAAGGGCAGGCCTATGCCAAAATTAATAAAGGATAAATAGTTCATCCGTAGGAGTATTACCTGGACCCCAAAGTGCTGGGTATTGGACTGATGTTTGACAGTAGGCATGGGGAATGTATGGGTCTCCAGGTACCTTTGAGCTGTACCTCCAACAATCCCTCCCTGCTTCCTGGACTAGCTGAAGCTAATGGCAGCTATAGTCTACCACCAGCTGGTGGCTCACCATCGCCCATTCCATTTTGCCCTAAACAGGCCTCTGGGATCTCACTGGAGAGTGTGAACATTGTCAGCTTCAGATCAAGAAGCCCTTGGTGTCTTCAAATGAAAGAGGAGGTAAAACTCAAAAGGTGCAAGTAAGTCTTAGGTGGGATTCATTAGGGTATCACTGAAGATGGAAAACACATCCAGGATTGCTTAATGGGGAAAACCCGGATTTTTTTCATGCTGACTCCATCTACCATTGGGTCTACCTCCACATACAGTTTTGTTCATATATGGCATCTGAAATGGCCATTGTTACTTAACTTAGTGCAAGCCTCTATCTGAATGAGGGGGCATGAGTATTGTCAGCTTGGAAAAGTAGGTAACTGGCAGCAAAAGCAAGAAAGCAGTTAGGGATTCAATAGTGAGTGCCCTGCTGGACTGCAGCTTTAGCTCTTGGCTCTGGTGATCTAGTTTCTAAATGAGCTCTAGAGATGCGCACGAAATGGGAAAATCCTGTTTTGTTTCACTTTTTGTTTTGTTCCCCCTTGTTTCATTTCATTGAAAAATGAAGGAAAAAATTAAACAAAATACAGTGGTGCCTCTGATAATGAATTTAATTCGTTCTCAGAGGCAATTTGTTATCTGAAAAATTCATTATCCAAAACGTGGTTCCCCACTGAAATGAATGGGAAACCAATTAATCCGTTCCAGAGGTCTGAGAAAAGGCAAAAAAGCTGCAGGTGGGGTTCCAGGCATTTTTAAAAAGTGCACTTTAAAGGCCTGCAGTGCTGGAATACCCCCTCCAGAACACTTCCCCTGCAGTGCAATGCAAGCATGGACAAGAGAAACTAGCAAGACTGCCCCAGCCTATTTCTACCCAAGGTGCAATGGGGAAAAATGCAAACGGACAAATATAAGCAGCAAGATAAATCCATCCTGTTCTTGCCTGCAGAGCAATGGAAAAGATTGCAAAGATGAACAGAAGAAAGCAGCATGACTACCCCAGCCTTTTCGTACCACAAATACAAAGAAAAGCAGTGCAAAGATTAATAAAAGGTAGCTCCCTATCTTTCCAAGTTTGAAAGGTCCAAATCCCTCAACAAAACATGTCCAGAATGGCTAAAAAACATGAAAAAATACTCTAACTCCTCCCACCCCTCCACAAATTACAGGGGGTGCAATACATCCTGGTTACACTTTTTGGAAGGCATTATAGACATTTGTTATCCGAGGCAACCCATAGGGAACATTTGTTATCCGAGGCAGCCCTATACCCAGACATTTCCATTCGTTATCCGAAAAATTTGTTATCAGAGGCATTCTTTATCCGAGGGATTAATGTAGTTTCATTTTTTTTTCATTGTTCATTTTTAAAAGTGTCCAATGGGAAAGCACGGGCTTTTAAAACGCTTTTCACCACCAAATGTATCCTTGGCAGCAGCAGTGGCGATGGGTGCTGGGAGGCCTCCCTGGGGTCTCATAAGGCCTCCCCGTGGGGGCTTGTTAATGGCAGTGGGAGCCAAGAGGCCTCAGGTAGGGACCCCTTTGCACTCAATTGGGGGAACCAAAAATGAAAGGAAATGAACAGAAATTTTTCTGTTCATTTCATTTCATTTTTCTTTTAAAAATCAGTTCATTTTTCATTTCATTCTGAAATGAAACAAAAAACAAAATTAAAAAAATCATTTTGTGCCCATCTCTAATGAGCACTGCAAACACAATAAAAGTTGCAATGGTTTGAAATTTTAAACTGAAGAACTACTATTACTACTACTACATCAGCTCAGTCCAAATTGGGACAAATATGCATTACACGTTCATGAGATCCATGCATGACTAAGGCAAAGTAGGAGTCACACACAGAAACCAAATCCCAAAATGTCTCTCTAATCTATACTGTTTTCCACATCATACCCCTTGTTCACACCTTCTCATGTTGATCAAGGGAAGGGACAATTAAAAGCCTGCTGCTCACAGCAAGTAGAAAATGAACATAGGCAAGGCAACATATGAATGAGCAATCTGGAATGTTGAGTGACTGCACCCTCTTTCAGTGGTATACAACACTGAATAATACAGCCACTATCTCTGTGCTATAATCTGGTCTTCATTATGTGCATAAGAGTAATTCTTTGGGACATAAATCCAGTTCCACACTAATTATAGTGGAAATAACTATAATTATTTTTTTAAAAAGACCCTTTCACAACACAGGAAAAATGGACTCTCTATGACACACAGTGTAAAGAGTCTACGATGGTGCTTCTGAGCATGTCTAAATAGCATGTCATGAAACCATGAGAATGAACCCTAAAATGTAAGGTTGCCAAAATGGGATTATCCCATTCCCTGAGATATCTCATCCATACCCTGAGATTCAGAGAATGACATCCAACCCCAGAACATCAGGACCAAATTCTGACACTTGGCAGGTCTGAAATAGGGATATTTTCAAAAATGGTTAAACACCTGAATGTTTCTGTTTAGGGGTCTTCAGATAAGAGAAAAGTGAAAGTGCAAGGCAATTCAAGAGGACACACCTTTTATAAAAAATAGATTTTTTTAAAAAGGCTGCCATTGGTTCCAGAGGAAGTATATCCAGATACTATGCAGGAATCTTAAGGAGATAAAGTACAGATCAAGAAAAATCAGTCAGTGGTACCCTTTGAGGGGTGGAGTTGGGGAAAGGGAGAGAGAAAGAGAGAGAGGAAGAGAGAGAGGAAGGAAGGAAGGAAGGAAAAGAAAAAACTTGATTTTCTTTCTGAGCCTTGAAAGTGAATCTATTTGGTACAGGGCTGAAAGAAGACAGCTTGTAAGTAACTGGAGAAAGTGTTTACTCAGTGAATTAGTTCAGCTTCCATTGTGTAGAGCGGATTAGGGCCTCAGCAGTGGATCAAGCTGCCCATTTCAAGCTGGAGTGGAGCCCTGTTAGCTACCTCCAGGGCAGGACTAATTATCATAGGGTTTAGGCCATTAAAGGGCTTTAACTACCAGTGCTCTCTCTTCCCAGGCCTGGATTAACTATCTGCCTAAGGCAAACTTGCTAGATAACCATTCTTCCTAATGGTCTGCTTTGATTTCTCTGCCTCTCCCTCCCTTCCCTCTTGCCTTTAGACTTGGCCTTACTCTCAGATCCACAATATAAATCCAAGCTTCACTCCTGTACTTGAAAACATTAGGGGGCTTTCAGGACATCCTTCTTCCCCATTGCTAACAATATCCCCCCCAAAGCACCCAGGGAGGAGTTTTGCTTTTCTTTGACAAACCCAAACCTGCACACTTATCAGTTTCATGTGAAGTGCCATGGCTTGCTGAAGAGGAAAGCATGATTTCCAGTGGATCCTCATTCTTTTTACAGGGTTAGATGCATCATGACACCTCCAACCCCCCATGGAGAGCCTCTGATTCAGTGACTGTACAGATCAAAGGGAAAGAACCATTGATTGAAGATACACATTCCAAAATCATGTTTTTCTCACCATCAAAGTCACCCATGACATACATGGCAAGAGGTGCTGGATAAGTCAACCAACGAAATGCTAGATTTTTTTTTTTAATAATAATAGATTAGCCCTTTAAGGGATGAATCTAGAGGCAAGGACAAAAGGATGAATTAATGTATATAGCAAAAATAAGTTTACAGTAGGGCTAATGCAAAGAACATTGGCTATGCATGTTCTGTGTGATCTTGATTTGTTTGAAACATCATTCCTGTCTTTCTAAAACAAGTGCAACTTTCAAAACTATAAATACAATAATTGACTGCCTCCTCTTCTCTCCACTAAGCCCTTTAGGAGGGCTCGTGAAAAACATTGGAGAATACAGAAGCCATGGTTATTGGAGATTTGGGGATTTGTAATTGCAAAAATAGTTTTCCCCCAAGCTCTGTTATTTGGGTATTTGCTCACTCTTTAACCAGAAATCTTAGTTCACCCCCTTCCTTTCAAATTACATGTCTGTGTTGCTGGCTGGAAGCTAGAGAATAGGTATTTGGTTTTCCAACTTTATTCCTTCTCCCTTCCTTCCCCAAATCTCCAGAATGGCCAATAACAGTCACTTCTCTATTGTAAACCAAAGGTACACACCCCTTTAAAAATAATAATGATAATTGTCATAGTGTTGAAATGTAGAAATCAGTACAGGGCAAATTAAGAGTTTTGTATTGAACAGACAGTGTAGATAAACAAAAGAAACAGCTACTAAACATCAGATTTACTGTGAAAAGCAAACTATCTTCTCCCAGCCAGTTGTAGACACTAGCTAGATCTCTAAGGAAACCATGCTCACTCACAAAAGAGGGGACATCATTTAAACTTTTCTCATAAAAATAGGTTGTACACACTACAAGATGTTACTAATAAATTTGCCTTCCACAGAGTGCTGGTGTGCTACTCAAAGTGTTCCCTGGGAAACACATTCCTGTATCAGATGGTTCTTCCAGAAGCAAATCACACCAGACACTAGAAAACCGCAATATTGACCCCATAAATGCTGCCATATGGTGTTCTCTTGGATAAAAGTTACAAGTAAGAAACTCAGTCTTCCAGGAGATGGCAGGATTGAGAGAACAAACTGTAGTATATAATTAGCAAGTTGCTGAAAAGAGAACAAAACTGAATTATCCCCACAATTTTTATTTATTTTTAATGTTGGCAAACACTATGGACATCATTATTCAGCCACAACAGTATGATGGTCAGAATCACGCAGTAACAGGGCCAAACCTACTGTTAGAGAGAATGAGCAACCTCTTTGGAGATGGATGTTGGGATACAAATGACTGTGCCAGGTGTCTCTCATGGCCTGCCCCCAAAGATACCCTACTGCCATGAGGTCTGGTTGAGGGTCACCAGTCTCCTTGTCAGAACAGATTCCACTGCCAGATTAATTGACCTCTGTTCATGGAGGTGGGAGTTGCCATCTTGTCTTTTGCTCCAGATAACAATACAAATGTATTGGGCTGGATGACCATCCCCCATGTATTTAACAATTTCAATAGACTGACCATGATCTCTTTCCTTGGCCAGTATACCCATCCTTTACTGTGCATGCATGGAAGTTTTCATCTTATCTCTTTTGAATGCACTTGTGAGTATACCTCCACTTATTTTTCATTGCCCTCTCATTTCAACTGTTTCCTATACTGCTAGCTACTTGGCAGATTCTCACATATATTCTACCCACACATCCCCATTTAACACCCCAAACTGTAATTTCAGTAGCAGTTTGCCACACTCTGTGTACACACGCCACTTGAGCTGGGCAAGCTGCTGCTAATGCGAGGAGAAAACAGGTGCAGACAGACAGTGACCAAACAAAGCACTTCATTGTGACAAATGAAAGAAAACATGAGAAAAGGTCCCTGACTGGATTCATCTCATCTCTGTGCTGTCTTCTGAGAGAAGAGTTATAAACCTGGTCTATTGTAAAATGTATTAAACTGGATTACAGTTTTTCAATAGCCTACTTCCATCACATGAACCATTTTGTTTAGACAAAACTGGCCAAAAGAGGATGGGTTGTGATTTTGCTTTGTGACACTGGCAGGAGCTTAATTTCCTTGCCCAGTTTCTTTTTTTACATTCTTTGTGACAGTTTTCAATTCTTTTTTTTTAAATAATAGAACACATTTTAAGTTTCCTAGATTTTTGTTGTTGTTGTCAATTTGGTTTGGTTTCCTTTGTTGATCTTTTGTGGCCGTTTTTGCAGTTTTTCTGAGTCTTGCTCTACTTACTCAAGAAGCTCAGGAGCCAAGCCAATGCCATTCACCATGGTCTACTGATTGAGGCACCCAATGAGATGTGCTGTCTGTTGCTGATCAGTATTCCACACCCTTTCCCAAAAGAACTAATTGTGCGGGTAAGAAAGAGCAAAAGGAAGCCATGGGCTACAGAAGGACATCTACTCAAGGGCTGGAATGTGAAATGTGGTTCTTGGTCACTCTGTTGTGACCTAATTTTATCTCCTCCAACATGTTCCTCTGCAACCACATATATTTTTCCCACCAATTGCGCTGACGTCGCCATCCTCTGTTATGTGGAACAAATGTCTCCTTTAGACCATGAGAGGTTGGCTGAAATGCCGTCGCTGGACCCTGGGCTGCTTTTATTTTCCATTGAATCTTGATAGAAACGCATACACAGCAAGTCAGGGCCTGTTCTTTTTCCCTTTGCGCTCCTTCCCCCCCTACACACACACTCTCTCTCCCTCTCCCTTTCTCTTTTTTTTATTTCTTCCAGGAGTGCTGATGATAAGGAAAGCAATGTCTAAATCTTCTTAATGGTGTTTATGCAAGCAGTTTTGCTTAGCTGCAGTCTATGCCACCCTCTTCTTCATTCCCCCCTCCCCTCCCATCTCCCTGCTAATATCGCTGCTTCATTCCTTTCCCTGTTGGCTATTACTATGGACTACAGCGAATCTAAAACTAAATAATCCCCTTAGTGTCAAGTTTTCTGGGCTGAGCAAATAAATCTAACCAAATGCATTATCTAGGTAGAGAAGGCTGTTGTAAGGGAGGGGGAGGAAGATAAAAGCTATTTTACTTTAAGGCAAAAGAGTAAACCTCATTCACATTGTACTTTTCAAAGTTTTTTTTTTTAATTTTAAACTTTGCTGCCCTATCCATTTTCTTCAACTCACACAAAAACACATATCCAAATCTCATTAAAACAACAAACAGAGCCCACCATCCTTTGCATTAAAGAAAGACCCTGGATTCTTATGGAAATCCATTTACCAGGCAGGTACTGGTTAATTAATAAAACAGTCTAAATAGACCTGGTATGGGCAACTGAAGCAGCCCCAAGGGTAGTTTTATGCTTCCAAGATACATATGCCCCCCCCAACCAAAGAAAATCAAATAACAGCAGCAAGTTAGAAGTCCACTTC
This sequence comes from Phrynocephalus versicolor, assembly GCA_023846285.1. Classification (NCBI taxonomy): domain Eukaryota; kingdom Metazoa; phylum Chordata; class Lepidosauria; order Squamata; family Agamidae; genus Phrynocephalus; species Phrynocephalus versicolor. The sequence goes on along the minus strand of JAHTLZ010000379.1, from coordinate 22,392,222 downwards.
TCCTGTTGTTGTTTACTTAATAACATTATGAAATGTTCATTGGTGCAGAGACAGGCTGTGACCTATTTAAACAGCAAATACAGCGGTACCCCGACTTAAGAGCAGCTCAACTTAAGAGCAGAATACTGTTGGCATTTTAAATGCCGCCTTACAAATTTTAGCTATGGTCTGCTTGACTTACAATTTTTTTCCTTTTTTAAAAAAAAAATTAACTTATTTTTTTCAATTTTTTAGATAGGTACCCTGACTTAAGAGTAATTTGACTTAAGAGCATGCATTCGGAATGGATTAAATTCGTAAGTCAAGGTACCACTGTAACCACTCTTGGATCTTCTAGGAGCCAAGAACCAACTCCCTCTTTTCTTTTTAAGAGGGGAGTAAAAGAAGCCCAAGGGGCAGGAACACAGCTTTAGAAAATGCCCAGCAGACTCAGGGATACACTGCACTCAGCCTTCAAACAGGCCAAGGTTCTTCCCATATTTTCTGGAAGAGTTTGGAAGGGGGAAAATTAAGAGGACAGAATGCAGGATGGTTCTTCATTCTCAGTAACATGACTGAAAAGTCTGGTGGGTTTGTCAGCACTTGGGATTCTGTATTGGTACCTTAAAGAAAGCAACATGACTAGTTGAGCACACTAGAGAAGTGGGGTTCCATTGCAGAATCATAGAATAATTGAGTTGGAAATGGCCTATAAGGCAATTGAGTCCAGCCCCTGCTCATTCAAAACAAGTTATGATGTAAACATGTTTGTATCCCTGCTATGATATTATTTGTGGAGTTATATAATTATGTGAAATGGCAACACCATCAGTGCAGGGCCTGGCAGATTACTTTTAAAGACGAATAACATGCTAAAACCACCCACAATAGAATTGAGAGGAGGCTGCTCTGATTCCCACTATATGATCTAACCCTTGGTCAACAATGGATGGCTTCAAGATGTTGGTATCTGAATTCTTCTTAAAAGTGACTTTCCAAATTCTGAAGGCACCAGAAAGGGTGGCAAATCTACATGGTCCAGAATACTATTAAAAAAACCCTGCACTCTTGTGGAACGATTATGTTATTAGATTTTAATTGGGCATCTTTTATTCTAGCTTAAAACTGGAGCCAGCGCCACTTGATCTGCAGAAGAGACATGTATTTTTTCTATTGGCTCCTAGAACATTGAATAAGCAAATTCAGTTCATATGACCTTCCTGCACCCTGCCCTGGTCATATGGGACTTGCTTGAGTCTGTTAAGTCCCCTGGGATCTCCCTGAATTTATATTGTCAGGGACATGGAATCAGTGCTGCACGAGTGCTCCTTATTCCATTGGGGCAAAAACATGGCACTTCAATCTGATGCTTTGATTCTTCCAGCCTCCCTACTTGCAGAACAATAGCACAAAACCCAGGAATTGCTGACTTGATGAGACAGCCCAACAAGTTATAGATTCTGGGCATAAAGATTATATTAACTATTTTCTTTAAAACTGGGTTTGGATGGGAACAAAAATGTTTGCACTATCATGTTCCGTGTGCTTGCTCTGCTTCTAAGAGAGAGACTGCAAAAGCTAAGCATAGATTTGTGTACTATTTTAGAAGAGAAACCAAGGAATAAATCCTGAGGCAGTGATTACAGCATACTGTAGAGCTAGAAAAAAAACTGAATGAGTATGATCTAAAGCCACTGAAGATCTGGCTGATAGAATTCTCCACGTGTATATATTTGAATTGGTGAAAAATAACAACTAACCTTTAAGCAGTAGATGTTCTTATGACCATCAGAACATATGGATCCTCTTTCACATAACTTATTTTTGATTATAAAGGTGAAAAGGAACATAGCAGCATGGGGAGTTCCTTCTCTGGAAGAGGGAAAATCTGGGGAAGGAGATGAAGGAAACATCCTTGGAACTATTCATGTCTATCATGAATAGTTGAGATTAGAATTCCACTTGAGCTGCCTAGATGCCCTAAGCACATCCGATTTCACCTGATTTCGGAAGCTAAGCAGGGTCGGCCCTGGTTAGTACTTGGATGGGAGACCACCAGGGAATACCAGGTGTTGTAAGCCCCTGGAGTAGGAACTGGCAAGCCACTCCAGTATTCCTGCCAAGAAAACTCCATGGACATGGGGTCACGAAGAGTCGGTCACGACTGTAATGACACAACACACACACAGAGAATTCCACTTGAGACTCGTTCTGGTCACCAACTGAAATCTCAAGACTGGGGATCTGGAGAGACAATTAACTCTGCATACTAGTGACTCAAGCCAGGAGTAGGAGCCCTAGCCAATGAAAATCACCTTTAGATGTAAGAAATTTTTTTTCCTTTTCCGTCCTGCCATCTCACCATTTCGTTATTGATTTTTTTTATTGTTTATACTGTTTTATTGCGATGCTGTACCTCATTTTGCTTATTGTTTGTTTCCCTTTGTTGTAAACCGCCCGGAGTTCCCTCTGGAAGGCGGGCGGTATATAAGCACAAAAATAAATAAATCAATAAATAAAAACATGCTAACAGCTTCCCTGGTGGGGCATTGTCTCATCTTTTCATTCTGGGTATTTGACTGTCATTATTAAAAGTAGAGAATCTACTGTTACATAAATGAAGACATTGTGCATTGGGATGTTTAACAAGAAACTTCACCAATGTCTGTGGAGGCCAGGATGTTTGAAGAGAAGATAAACATGAATATTGGTGACAAAAGCAAAAACCACTAGTGAATTCAAGAGATAGAATGCAATGCAAAGCAACACAACACAATGGAAACTATACAAAATCTGACGGTTGAGCTACTTCCATCAGTGGCAATGCTTCTTAAAGCTAAGTGTGCAAGACAGCTGAAAGATGTTTCGTTGTGAAAGAAAGACAATAAATAAGTTTAGATGTTAATATTTACAGAAAAAAATACTTACAAAATGTGTCTAGTGTACATAATTTGGGAAAGTGCATTCCAAAATGTGTGTGTTTGGGGAGCCATGTACAGAAATGTGTACATTTTTATAAAAGAATACAACCATTTACACTGAACATGCTTGGAGAACATGTCTACCTATGAGATGTCATAGCTTCCTTTTCTACCTTTCAGGCAGCTGCGTATTAAGAAGCTGTTGTGCTTTGCATCCTATTTGACACCAAGTTTTAGTGGATCCTTGGACATGGTGCCACCAATGGTCGGTCATAGCTGTTTCCTTCTCTTCTCTGCCTTGAGGCACATGATGTATAACCAACAGGCTGAGGCTGTTACATTGTCTTGCTCCAGTCTTTGCTTACTTCCATAGAGGGAAGAGGTGAGCAGGAGTTGGTGGCAGCAGGGAGAAAGAGACATAATGAAGAATGGGGTGGGGTCATGGCATCCTTTCCTGGATTGTGGGCTCAGACAACAACCCAACAACAATAGCTTTGCTTGCTAGTCCTCTTGTCGGTGAATGCAAGGCAAAAACAAGCTAGGGACACCGAACAAATGAGATTTGGCAGGCAAACACAATCTAGGAAAGGAAAAAGGGGTATTTTTTAGGATGCTGATTTAGAGAACTATTAAAAATGCTGCCCACATAGCCTTTTAACCCTCAAAGATATCAGATAACTTTTTCCCCCCTACTGCGAGATGAAGTGGCTGTCATTATCTGAGAAGGTCTGTATCATATTGGAATCTGTCAGTGCAGGTCAGGGAGTCCATGGTGCTCTGGTCCCGGCTCCGCCACTGAATTACATTTCCGCGGCACAATGGCTGCAGAATGGGTGGATGCTTTGTCATTTAAACTGCATAAAGAGGCAGAAATTGATTTTTATTGTGGATCTTCATATCTAATAAAGCTCTGAGGGGCTCTTTTCTTCTCCGATTGAATGGCCATTGAATGCTTTCAATCTAGTTCTGTGTTTCATGCCTAAACTGAATAGTGGCAGGAGGAAAATAGATGGCGGGAGAAGAGGCCAAGTCACTTTCCAGATTGAAAAGGATACCGCAGAGAAAGAAATAAATACAAAAAAATAAAATAAAAGTAAAATGAATCAGAAAAAGCATTTAAGTGGAAAGGGGAACTTTTCTGATGCCGAGGAAAAATTGCTTTTCGAGGTTGCTGCGAGCAAGCCTGTTGTGTGGCTGCGTCAGCAAGGGCACCAGTGCTTCTATGCCTCCCTGTGCCTATGTGCTGATGGGAATAGAGTCACTGCATTTGGAAATATGACCACAGGAACCTTAGGTGATCTGGCTGCATCATACTGTGCTTTGATTTGAAGTTTTCATTTCTAATGCACAGAGAGAGAGAGAGAGAGAGAGAGAGAGAGAGAGAGAGAGAGAGAGAGAGAGAGAGAGA
>JAHTLZ010000379.1:22343646-22387904 GCA_023846285.1 Phrynocephalus versicolor | reverse complement strand
AGAGAGAGAGAGAGAGAGAGAGAGAGAGAGAGAGAGAGAGAGAGAGATGTAATAGTAGCAGCCTCTCTACTACCTGTATAACCATCTTGCAAAGGCCGGATATTGCCTTAGATTATCCAGCATTAAGTCACTTTTCATTAAAATTAATACCCAAACTAATTTTAGACAGCTTTTACGTGTCTGCCAGAGAATTTATTGAGTTGATTGGGCTGGCTCAGATCACTAGGTAATAGAAAGAGGCATTTTGGTATTTGTTGACACCAGATTTTTTTTTTAAAAGTTAAAGGACTCTAATAAATAAGATGGCTAAACTGAGACCAATTTGTGTTACTCTGAGTTTACTGAAGAACTTCACTTCTCTCCACCTCGATGATGCTGAGCAGGCACAGGAAAAATTATAACATGAATTCCAGGAGGAAACTATAACATTTGTTGGATCTATTCAGTGTACAGTCAAGAATCATAAAAATGGCAGATTCTAATTACAAATTGAGTAATTTCATCTTTCGGCAGCATTACTAATAACAGAAAAGGGTCAAAATACATGTAACATTAAATGTGGTGTTCTATCTTTTTCAAACTGTGGATATGAGCATCTGGAAGTCCCAGTCTGGGCTCCAGGGAATGTGTGCAGCATAATTCTCTCCCATCCAGTGCTTTGGTCTCAACAAAACCTCTTCTTCTGAAGTTGCTGTTTATAGACTGGCAACCAAATTCCATTTTGTTCAACAAAAACTACCCTTTCTCAGGCTCAAAAGTTGAAAGACAGAGTCACGTATTTCCAGGCATATTCCAAAGCTAAATGGACTCTGAGAGCATCTGGTCTGCCTGGCCTTCAGAAACAGATTACATTGATTGTGTTTTTGTTTGGGTTCATTATCCATGACTAGGCTAAACCAAGTATATTGGGAAACCAATTTTATATAAAAGAACAAGATAATAATAACAATATTGTTAGCTCAGTACAGCAGCATCATATTATTATAATGAAGGAGTCCACATTTCTTGGTTGAGAGGGGTTTTTCAAATTGAATTGTTGTGCTCTGTTGCTTTTAAATGTCATTAGTGATGATTTCATTTACTGTTTTTAATACGTTACTTGTTTAACTTTTTCAATATTTGTCTCATTACTGTTTTTAGCTTTTAATAGTGTTCTTTTAATGATGCAACCTTTAAGGAGAAAGCTAGGATAAAAATATTTTACATTTTAAAAAAATAAAATATGTCTTACATCAACAACTATAACTGATGAAATGTCCTTGCAAAGGGAGAACAGAACAGAACAGAACATTTCCTTTCATGACAATGTACTTGCTGAAATTTCCTCTTCTTCACAACACTTGAAGGTAAATGCAGAGAAGTTGAATATCTACTGAAAAGCACAGTTTTACATTGTGACTAGATTGTTCCTTCAGCAGCTTGTTTTATTCATGATGATCAGGGCATTTAAACATATCTCCGGAGAAAGAGCAGTGCCTAGAACAAGACTGTAAAAATATTTAACCACAATGTACCATTCAATTCAAACCTATTTCTAAACTCAACTAATAGAAAAATGTTTTGCATATTAGATTTCTTTCTTGGAAAAAAAAGAATGCTTCCAAACCCACTCCTGCCCAATAAGTTTTTTTCAAGTGCAGGTGGATAGACATCCCATCCTATAAGGCAGTGGTGGCCAAACTTCGGCCCTCCAGATGTTTGGGACCACGACTCCCACAGTCCTTTGCCACTGACATTCTATGCTTAGAATTCTGGGAGTTGTTGTCCAAAACATCTGAAGGGCCGAAGTTTGGACATGCCTGCTATGAGGCAAGTAGGAGAGCTGAGACATTTTAGGTGAAATCCTATGGATGCCTAACAAGAAGTAATTCAGTTTGGAAATATTTGGAATTCACTGAATAACACCATATTCAAATAGTTCTGCATATATCTCAATATGGAGGTTCTCAATTAGAGTCTGGTACAAATTGGAAAAATGGCACTGCATTGCAATTAATAATTCATCAGTTTTGACAAATCACGAATCAACTATTTTTTCCTGACAAACTGATAAATCAGCTTGTCAGTTAATCTTGCCTTTGCAAAACACTGCAAAGCAACCCCCCCCCCCCAAGCACTTAGAGATCCCAAAATCACAGAGACGTTTCCACCGGCTTTCCTCTGCAAGTTTGGTGAAGTTTGGATTTTGGACGTCTAAGATATGAACCCCAAATAGGGCACCCCAGAAAAGTGACAGAGGCTGCAGATGGCAAGAGGGAGGACACAAAGGCCAAAAGACCTTGACCAATATAACAAAAATTGCTAAATATCTATAGATTTATATTTAGTGGAGGTCAGTGTCCTTGATGAATGCAAATCAATAAATTACCAAATTTGTGACAAATTTTCCCAGTTTGTTTTTAAGTTCATGCTCATCTCTGTTTTCTCCATCCCTGTAATAATAATTCCTAATATTTGGAGTCCTGTTTACTCCTATAAATTAGTAAGCAAAAGTCTAGGTTCCTGCTTCTGAGAGGAAAATGTGAAAATGAAACTCATTTCTCAGGCAATCTCGTGTGATCTCTTGAGAAATGAAGTTTAAAGAGTATTGTGGTGGTGGGGAACTCCCCTCCAGCCACACACAAAACAGACATGGGAGAGAATGAGGGGACCAAGGTGTGCACTGTTTCAGAACCATGGGACACTGAAATCACCCATGCACCTCCAACTGCCCTTAGCCTGCCAGTTGCTAGAAATGGTAACGAATGACAAAGTAACATTCTCTTTTAAGAATATGAAGTCAAAAACTAATGCTCCCAAGAACTCATGAGTTTGGAAGCAGTTTCAACAATGTGCAATAGATGTTCACTTGGCTGAGTGCATATAGTGTAAAAAAAATGCTCAGGCATGGGCAAGATTTGAGCTATCTCTCCAATAGTAGCATGCTCAGTCTCCTGAAGACTCAGCACTGGGCATTGCTGCTGGCAAATGAAGTCAAACCTGTGAGTGCAAGTGGCTTCCTTAGTGTGAATGGTAAGAGTCGCCCAAGGGCAGAGGTTGAGCTACCATCCCATGGAAATAGATGAGTAAATAGCAAGATGTGGGAGGCAACAAATTTCATCTAAAGAATAAGTTCCAGGCTAAATGGGAAGAGCTTGGAAGGGTGCAGGAAAAGGCCCTCAGAAACTGTAAAGATGCCAGAATTACACATTGTAATATTACCCCATAGGATAAATATTTTTTCATATTTCTTCCATAGGAGAAATAATACCCCTGGATTTGTGGATTTCCCTCCAGCTGGCTGAGAGAGTGAGAAGTCTGGGCGTGCTACTGAATCCAGCCCTTTCCCTGGAGACCTGGGTGGTGGCCATTTCCAAGTCTACCTTTTACCAGCTTTGGCTTATTGCTCAGATTTACCTGTTTCTGGATGAGGACTCCCTCAGGGCAGTTGTCATGTACTGGTGATCTTGAGGATCGACTACTGTAATGCACTCTATATGGGACTTCCCTTGGGCTTAGTTTGAAAACTGAGCAGATGCAGAATGCAGTGGCCAGATTGGTGGTTGGGGCTAGCAGATTTTCCCGTGTCATCCCCATTCTGGCCCGCCTGCATTGGCTGCCCGTTGCCTCCTGAATCAGGTTCAAGATATTGTTTCTGGTTGACAAAACCCTTCATGGCTTGGGCCATGATTATCTGGGGAATGTATTTCCCTCAGATCACCAAATGCTCATCCCACAAGAGCTTCTCAGGCCTTCACGCTTCAGGCCACCAACATTAGAGAGGCCCGTAAGGTTTCTACTCAGAACTGGGCCTTCTCAGTAGTTGCCCTGTGGATTTGGAATTCTAGCCCAAGTGAGATCCGCCTTAAAGACCTGGCTGTACCATGAGGCCTTTGGATAACTGTTTCTGGGGTTGTCGTCTTTGTTGTGTTTTACCCGGACACCATTAGTTTAGTTTGTGTCTATGTTTTTTCTGTTTTAATGGGTATTTGTTATATTGTTTTTATTATTTTTACCTGTTACTTTATGCTTGTTTTTGTGTCTCTTTACACTGCCTTTAGTTGTTTTTATACAAGCAGGCAGTATATAAATGCCAAATAAAGTAAGGTAAAGTAACGTTTTGCAGGGTATGGGAGACAGGTGTATGACTTATATAACCAAGAGGGTCAAAAAGTGGCAAGGTATTTTCACCAAATTGTCAGGAGGTACTGAAATGTTGCAGCAGAAGTAAGAAAAAAATAGCATTGCCACTGCACCACTTAATCTACTTTATCAGTGGAACTCCACTTTCTACCTCATTGAAAGAGTACTGGAGCAGCAAAGGACACACCATGCTTTACCACTGGAGACTTTATTGATCTGACTGCTCCTTTGGGCAGAGAAGAGTAAGACATTATGGGTCAAGTTGTCTATATCCTCCAAAGTTTTGAGACTGCAGTATAGGAGCTTAGAGGGGAGATAATTGTCCCTAATCAGGTGACCCCAGTGCTCTAGGGATTAGCTGGCACCATGGAGAACATAATGAGGTGACAGTCTAGGTGGACGGAAGAATTCCATAGAGGCAAAATAGCCTGAAGTGGTTGACCTGGCCCGCAAGCTAAAGGACTAGCTCTACTACGGTGCATTCTGTCAACCACGTTGGACCCCAAAATTAAACAGCATGCAGTGGATAGTAAGTAGCAGCAATGGGACTGGAAAAATGCCAGCCAACTTTTTATCGCCAGCAGCAACAGCAGCTAGTGTAGAAGGTCCAAATGGGACTGAGAGGTCATGGCACCCCAAACAGCAGTTCTAACAGTTGTACTCTAGAGTCCAAGTGCTTCATGCCATCTGGAAGAGGGAATGCTTTGCTTGACAAGCATGGCACCGGCTTGACAAGCATGACAGACACCTGTCCTCCAGAGCTAGCACCCCAGAGGCAGGACGTGGCAGAGGTAAAGGTCCACAGGAAACAGATCTCTTGTCTTACTAGGCTGAGAAGTTGACTATATGTGGTTTGAGGAGATCTGGTCAAGTTGGGACTGTTGTCTTGCCCACCAACTAGAGTGGCCATTGAGACAGAGAGCAATGTGACTCCACACTGATTACACTTGGAATCTGGATCTGTAGAAAAATTTCTTAAGGGCAATCTACCCCTGCTGGCTTCTCTGGCATTCCGTTTAAGTAAGAGAGAATGGCGTACCCTGCTCTCATGGTACTAGCTATAGCGTGCTTCAGTCTGCTGTTCCCTCCTTTTTCACGACTTTCCTGCTTCCAACTCCTACTCAAAGTTTGTGCCCACTCACTCAACTGTGCTATGCCCCATACTGTTGGCACAGTTCCCACTCACCATCGACTATCTGCTGCTCCAGTCTGTCTGACAGTGCTGACCAAGTGTGTGACCTGTCCTCTGCTTCCACAATGCTGCTGGGTTTTCCTACAGTCATTCCCACTATTAAGATTCAATCAGTATTCCCACAGCAATCATTTCCTCACAGCAAGGCACTGATGATTGTTGGTGTGCACTCTTCTTGTTTGGCACAGTCATGGGGGAAAGGTCAGAGAATACAGGGAAATCCATGAAAAAAGGGTTTTTTCTGTTGGTGATTTTTTTTTTAAAAAAAGAGAGGAAACCACATAACTATGTAGCATTCCTTAAATGAAGGGCTCTAATTCTGAACTCAAAAGCTGAGTTCATCATCTGAATTTTGGTGCTAGTGCAAATCCTTAGTTTTAAAGCCTCCAGAATGTACTGTGTAAAAATAGGTGAGCTATTTCTGGAAAACACTCATTCAGTGAAACTGGCAGCGGTTGCACCAAAAACAGTGTCAGGTATACTAGCAAAAAGTATAAAGAATGTATAATTACACATATAGTAAGCTAGGTGGCACTAAAGGATACTTGCATGTTGCTTCTATGTGACTGGAATGCATTTCCCTCTCCTGCATTTAACATTTCCAGGGCTAAGGATGCTAATGAACTTTTCAATATTCCTAGTTGTACTGTAATATGAAAGCAACAGCCAAACATGTGTCTGCATATTGCACTGAGGAACCAAAAAAGCAAACACTTTTCAGGATAACAAGTGCTATAGCCATCTAAGGTCCATATAGCTCCTAGCAGATAACAGTATGCTAAATAAAGTAAAGTAAATGTATATATAAAGTGTACTTGGTGCTAAGAAAGGATTGTCCTTGGCAACTCATTTTCTGGTACAGCTATACGTCACACATCCGATTACTGTTTCTTTCAAATCAATACTTCTTTCCAATTTGTAGAAGACAGAATGTTATGCCTGGGAGAGGGAAGAGGAATTTAGGAGGCAAAACAGAGCTCATATTGGTGTCAGACTAGGAGGCGAAGTCATTTAGAAATATTACTCAGTTGTAGAGGATGCTTATATTCTTTCACTACTTCAGAAACAATGGCTTTAAAGTCCCTCTCTAACTTTAGCAAGTTTACAAAATGTTAACATTTGGCTGTTAGCTTTGAACACAACACATACAGATGGCTGTGGTTGCCTACATTTTGAAAGATGGCAATTTCTGTGTAAAATCTTTAGCCAAGTGGCTGTTTGAACATGCAGGGGTATTAAGGGACTCCAGATGGTAGTCAAGAGAATGTAGTGGTGTGAGGGTGGGTGTGAGTGACTACATGCAGATTTGTCCTGCCGTTTGGCCTGCTCCGGGGATGGGCTAGTTCATTCCTTTGTCTAGTAACCACACAGTGTAATTGTAACTAAGTGTGAACCAGCCCACCCTCAGAGTGTTCCTATCTACTCTTTTTTGACTCCCTCTCATGGACTATCCTTTTCTTTATGAGGATAGTAGCACTCCACTTTGGTTGGATTCCAGTGTTGTGACGGCAGGGATTGAACCAAAATGGCTGGCTGATTGTCCCTTTGCTGAAGTCTCAATGATCCTCAGAAATAGAGAGCCTGCTTGCCACTTGCTACTTACCTTCGGAGGACAAAGGAGAAGATGTTTGAGATTTCTTTTTCACTGTGCCTAGTACACCTTTTTTTAAAAAAAAAGCTGTGCTGTGTGCACTTAAAAAAAAAGATGCACTGGGTTTGTTTGTCACAGTTTAGAAATTGAAAGCTTCTTCTCCCTTCCCCACCAAAGGTGAATGGCAAGGAATATTTAAAGGGAAAGCTTCCCATTTATCAAGATTGTTAAGAGCTTCCTCCTTTGTGCCTTGCCTAAGCTGCATAATGGTTGAGAAATGGGAAGCTTTCTCTTTAAAGGGGAAAAGAGCTTGCTCATGCTAAACAGGGTCACTTAAGGAATGGTGTGTCTATCCTTGCATGTGGAGGCAATGATCACCCCAAATTACATATTGCACTTCAAAGCAACCCTGTTGAGCACAATCTAGACCAGTGGTTCACAACCTTTTTGATGTCTCGACTAGTGACCCGCTTTGATAATAACCAAGTAACCTGTTAGCCCTGCCACATTAACATAAAAAGGGATTCATCCCTTTTCAGAAAGTAGAGGCTTCTCCCCTACTCCCACTAGGCCTCTCTCTCTCTCCCTTTCTCTCTCTCTCTCTCTCTCTCTCTCTCTCTCTCTCTCTCTCTCTCACACACACACACACACACACACACACACACACACACACTAATTTGAACATCCCACTACAAAAGTCAAAGAAGAAATTATTTAACAAGGGCTACAAGATGTATAAGACAACTTGTGATCTACCAGAGAAAATTTCGCAATCCCCTTGGGAGCCATGACCTCCATGTTGGAAACACTGATCTAGAGACTGATCTGTGTGCAAATTCCTGTGCACTTACCAAATGGAAATATAACCTGGAATTTATTTAGACTATGGAACCCACATTTTCCAAAAGTTTATGATGTGGCTGTATCACAAAACTGCATTCCTTTGAAACAGCATGTACAACAAACACTCGTTTTGTAAAACAACATACATTAGTACTTTATTGGATGAACAAAAGTCATACAATGATGCATACATTTGAAAAGTATATGCAGAAGTGTATCTAAATATTTATTTATTTATTATTTATTTATTAAATTTATATACCACTCCATCTAGCTACAGGGCTGCTCTGGGCGGTTTACAAAGCTAATATTTACAAATATTAATTTACTTTTTCAGATTATATATAGAAATATATATCAATTTACATGCAGAGGAGGTGAGGTGTAAAAACGAAATTCGTTGTGGAAATGGGACAACAACAGAAGACTGAGAACTGTAATGAAATTGAGCCTGACAGATTTGCCCATCCCTACTTTATGCTATGGGATGGTTTTATTTGGGATGTTGTTGATATGCGTCACTCAGGATAGATGGATTTGTCTGAGTTCCTGTCAACCTGAGTTTTTTCCTTCCCTCCTCACATAGAAATCTGTTTTGCTAAAGGAAACTGTGTTATTTTCCCTGTGTGGCTTTGACAATGGCTGTCCCCATTGCTAAGGTGCTGATCAGAACTCCTTGCTACATCTGTTGCTTCTTAGCCATTAACAGTGCAGTGCTCCCAGTCCATATTGCTGGAAAGCAAATTGCATTTGGTGTACCTCACTATACATTAAACTGAATGATGCTTGCTATATTCTTAATAGCAGTTAAAACTTGTTTAAAACAGCTGCACACTGTGACTTCCAGGCAAATTCTGAAATGTTGCTTTTGACTGAGTAAAGCCCTATCCATTTATGTCCCTTTAACTTTTCTTTTAACTAGATCTTCTTGGGCAGTAAGTCTACAGCTGGTCTGGAGAACATATGGCTTGACAGACCTAGTTTACCTGGCCAATGATAAGGCATGATGGGCATAGTTGTTCAGCAACATCTGGAGAGTTGTAAGAACTTCCGTTCTCTGGCCTGTGAGAAGGAAGTCTGTCCTTTGCAAATTATTTCATAGAGAAAGCCCCAGTTCTTAAGTGTTGCATATATTTTTATTATATTGTATTTTAAACCAGGAGTTGTGGGGTCTGTGGCCCTCCAGATATCATTGGGCTCCAACTCTGATTATCCACATCTATCATGTCAAAAAATGAGGGATGGCGGATGCCACTGGTTCACTGCCACATCTCTGAATAAATTAGACTGAACATCTATTTGGTCTAGATTGGTTATTAGTCACCATAGAGGATACTACTGAAAAGTTAGTCCATGCTGGGATCCTTCTCGAACACCAGTCTTTCACTACTTGGTGTCCTTGAAATGTGGAAAAATGGTTTCCATCACTCCAGCTACTTCCATATTTGCTGGGGATAAGTGACTTTGTTATAAAGCATATTTTGGGGGGCATCAGACTGAGATATGTGGAGTTGCATCTGGATTAAGCAAAGAAGCATTTTTCTTGAACTAATCTATATACTATAGGGGTCTAAATAGATCACCCCACACAATGAAATATGTCTTGAATTCTAGTAGAAAGTGCATTAAAAGGCCCCCACACCATGTGCTGCAGTAATGAATCAAACGATACAGTAAGGAGTAGAACTTTATAAAGAAATATTGTAAAGAACAACAAATATTGCATAAAACAGGGCTGTCCAACTTTGAACAGGCCGAGGTCTACTTTTTCCAGACGAAAGTGCTTGAGGGCTACTACACTAAAACCTCTACTTATGAATTTTATCTATTCTGAGCATATGCTCATAAGTAAAAAAAAAATTGTAAGTAGAGGAGCGGTTTCCCATAGGAACACATTGAAAATCAATTAATTCTTTCTGGAGGGAACATATTTCAGTGCATTCCTATGGTAAGGCTGACCATGCACATGCTTCCCTTATACCTGCTCGAGGTAGCTGTGGGGGTGGGAGGAGGAGGAGGAGGAGGAGGAGGGGAAGAAGGATTTCTCTGGGGGGGGACATCACCATGCAAATGAGGTGGGCACACCCATGACCCTGTCCCTCACTGTTGCCTCCCCTCCCCTCCCTCTGCTCTGCACCAACAACTCAGTTGGTCATGAGTCAGTGGCATGCTGATCATCTGGCCGGTAGGGAGAGCAGGGCACGGTGCCATGGCCCTTGAACTGCTCCACTCGGCTGAGACAGTGGGCTGGCAGACCCAGAGCTTTGCTGGGGCAGTGGTGGTCCTTGGGATGGATGGAGGGAGGGGCGGAGAACTTATCCCCTCACTTTTTTATGGGTGACCGGTGGGCTACTTTTGAACCCTTTGCGGGCTACTGGTAGCCCCCGGTCTACCTGTTGGGGAGGCCTGGCATAAAAGTTCACCCATATTTGCAACATATGCTGTAGTTCTGATAACTCAGCCTCTGAAAGGGCAATTAAAATGATCAAAGTGGGTGGAGTAACTTCCTCGTCAAATAATTTCAGTACCAGAAGCTCCCAGATGGCTTTGAAACTACCAAAATGACTTCTCCCTGTTCTGACTACTGCTGGAACCTCTGACAGCCTCTGCAATCACAAAGTAATCAGCTTACGTATGCTGGCTGAGCTTTCTGTAGTTCCAGCATTCTACAGGATCCTGGCCGCTGAGTCCCAAAGATCCAGATGAAACTTACTTTTAGTAGTTATAATACATGTTGTGTGAGTGTGTTGTGTCGTTATACGTTATAGTATAATTATATACTTAATTAACCATGTGGTTATCAATCACCAAGTGACTGGGAATGTAAATTTTTGTTTGTCTTATCTTCACAGGAAAAAACCTACAGATTTTCTTTCCTTGTAGAAGGTGATCTATTTTCTGGCTTTATGTTGCACAGATCTCCAGCAGCTGATACTCTGTTTCATAGACTTTTCAAAATCTGAAGCATTGGATCGGTTTTCTGCATGCTTTATTAAAAAGTGAGTCTTTTGGGGCTTGTTTTGTGTATGTGATAATATTTTTGTTTCTTCTTTGTTGTTTGTTTGTTGTTTCTTTTGCTTATGAGATCAACGACACTAGTTCTGAGTATCATAGAATCATAGAATCATAGAATCATAGAGTTGGAAGAGACCTCAAGGGCCATTTAGTCCAACCCCCTGCCATGCAGGAATCCCCATCACAATATTTCTGACAGATGGCCATCCAGCCTCTGCTTAAAAACCTCCAAAGAAGAAGACTCCACCACCCTCTGTGGCAGCATATTCCACTGCCGAATAGCTCTAACTGTCATGAAGTTCTTCCTAATGTTAAAATGGAATCTCTTTTCCTGTAGTTTGAAACCATTGCCCTGAGTGCTAGTCTCTGAAGCCATGGAAAACAAACCTGTTCCCTCTTCAATATGACATCCTTTCAAATATTTAAACATAGCTATCATATCCCCTCTCAGTCTTCTTTTAGAAAGGCTAAGGATCGAATAATTAATTGATTGCAAAATGTTTTTTGTGGGATAAAAGAGTGTTTCTTGTCTTGCACTCATCCTGGAGGTGAAAAATCTCGGGCTTGAAAATTCCTCATTCCGTTCATGACAATCAGAACAAGAGGTTGGCAAGTATTATTTCCACCTCTATCAATTTCTATAAATGTGTACTTGAGAAAAAAGAAATGTAAAACAATGAAGACTAGATAAAGGAATTAATATTAGACACTTAAAACTAAAAAAAAGCTGAACTTCCATATACAGAAGTATATTCCTACATAGTAGATGCTATAAAAAGCAACATTGAAGGACAATTCTCCTCCTCCAGGTCCTACTGGTGAACTTGGGTGTTGAGATGGATGGATTTTTTTAAAATGTACTTACCTCCTTCATGATCTCATTCACACACTGTGATGAGTCGTGTTCCCTTTCCTTTCCTTTACTTCTTGTGTGAGTTCCATGGGGTTGCGCTAGGATTAGGCAGGATGTTGAGTTGGATAGCACAGTATTGTACTCAGCATGTCTCTGTGCCTATAAAGACTTTAGATCAGAGAAGTATCTCATAAGAAATCCCATGTATGCAAAGCATGATCTCTTAATGCCGTTGAGCAGGTAGCAACATTAATGCTGTAATTCTAAACCTACTGTAGTGAGTATGATAAGTAGTTTTCATATTGTTCTCATTATATTTGCCTGTGACAATACTTCGCCTGTTGGTACATGCTCTTTGAAATAAACTGCCATATCCATTTGGGATTATGCTCTACTAATATCAAAGAGCACTTCTCAAAGCCCCTAAAAGGCAGCATGGCCATTATTCCAATCGGATCCTTATGGAGCAATTGCTGCTGCTACTGCTGCAACCAGCTCAGCTGAACAGACACCCGTTCCAACAGTCTCCTCTCAGTGGCAGAGATCTTGCTTACAGCCGGTGCACAGAATACTGAAAACCCACCCTCCTTTTCTATTTAAAATATTCAAATATCATCTGAAGAGTAGAAGTTTGAGTTAATTACAATTTATTCTCATTTTCACCAGCATTTTTATTAACAAATCCACATTAATCCAGTATTAAAGCAGGGTGGGATTATAGGATTTCTATCATCTGGCGCTTGGAGCAAGGGAGTGCATATAATACAACCACCCCCTATTCATTTGACACAAAGCTCTCCTGTCAGATCTACCATACTATGTAGCACAGTGCTGCTGCCGCCACCCTTTTTTTAATGACATGATCTGCCATCTCCTACAATAGAGCTTGTGGTCAAGACCAAATATGTGGACATATGCAGACATTCAATAAAGATATGTGGAGTAGAGCAGTCACAAGCGGTTCCCTGAAAGAGTGGTCTATCACGGCCATTCTCAGCATAGGCCACATGGCCTCATGGAAGCGGGGGGGGGGTGTCCTGCCAGATTTGAAGGGGGCACAGAGTAGAAGCAATTCTTCATATGTGGTGATACGTGCTTCGTTATGCAATTTATACAATCCTGATTTGGCCCATATTTCTTTCATATTGTGTTTAGGGCTGTGGCAAAAAAAAAAAAAAAAGATTAAGAATGGCTGATTTTCGACACCCATCAACTGGCTGAATAAAGCTGAGATGTGTAACCAGCAGGTTCAAGGCTTGAGCTAATGGGACAAAACTGGATTTTCACACAACTTATGGTAATTAAGGTACACTTGACAACATCAATTTTTAAGGGAGCTAATAATACTTTGATCCTGTTGTGGGAAGAGACAGTGTGATATCTCAAATAGAATGATAGACTAGGACAGTTGGCAAACATTTGGACTACAGCTCCCAGAATCTCTAGCCTGCATTGCCATTGATAAATGACTTGGGGGGGGGGTTGTAGTCCAAATTATCTGGAGTGCCAAAAATGTGCCACTCCTGGATTAGGATTTAAGAGGCATGGGTTCAAATTCCCACTCACCCATAGAAACTAACTGGGGAGAATAAGCACATTTGAGGAGTATTTATCTCACATACCTTGACCCTTATTTGGGACACTATAAGTCAGATGTGACTTAACAGCACATAGCATATAAACAATACTGAGTGACCTCTTAAGTCTACCATAATTTAGGGCCTTGTCTTCCTCCAGCCCTGGGAAACATAGATGGAGGCTCCCTGAAGAGCAGAAGGCTTTGTAAATTAGAGATGGGCACGAAATGAACTTTTGGTTCGTTTCGTTATTCATTTTGTTACATAACAAAATGAATAACAAACTGCCCCCTCTAAGAGAAACAAAACAAAACAAAACAGAAATTTCCATTTCATTTCATTTTGTTTCATTTGCCAGTGTCTCCTACCTGGTGCTGCTTGTGGATGGTCCTTCCTGGTCCAGTTGGTACTTCTGGCTGCAGGGAGGGGGCGTCCAGGAAAAAAAAAAGCTGACCAGCTGCGCTACAGCTGGTAGGTGGCCATGTGGTCAGCAGTTAAAAATAAATATAAATACAATAAAAATGCAATAATAAAAAAAGATCCAGCCCACAGACCCCATTACCGGCCTGCGAGCACCAGATCCGACCTGCAGGTCACCAAACCAGCTTGCGGGCCACGGAATTGGCCCATGGGCTGGCAATTTTTTTTTAAAAAAGCCAATCAGCCCATGCTACAGCTGGTAGGTGCACCACATGGTCAGCACTAAAAAATAACAAATAAAATAAAAATAAAATAAAATAAAAATAATAAAAATAAAAATAAAAATAAATTTAGTGACAATCTTATTGTTTTAATTATTTATTGACATAAATGTTTTAACTGTTTTAATTATCTTTTGATTGTAAGCCACCCAGAGACCTTTGGGTAGTGGGTGGCATATAAGCTGTAAAAATAAATAAATAAATATGTTTGAGAACAGGGAATTGAGGAATATCTTACTTACAGCATTAAAAGACAACAATTAAAGCTACAAGAGAATGTGAGCAGTTAAAGAAAAACTGTGAAAAATGTAATCATGCATGGTAGACCATCCAAAAGTTATGGTGGATGGAAACTAAAATTGAAAACATAATGTCAATGCAATCACCCAAAGGAGATATAAACACAAAGTTATAAGTGGTTGTAAACACAAAGTCTATGTAATCATGTATGGCAGAGTAATATAAAGACACATAATAGGTAGTCCATCATTCAGGGAAAGCTTGTCTGAAGACAAAGGTCTTTGCCTGTGTCCGGAAAGACAGCAGAGATTGGGCAGTCCTGGCCTCTAGTGGGAGGGAGCTCCAGAGTCTGGGCACAGCAGCTGAGAAGGCCCTTTTATGTGTTCCCATGAGACATATCTGTGAGGGTGGTGGGATGGAGAGAAAGGCATCTCCTGATGTCCTTTGTACCTGAGTCAATTCATACTGTGAGATTCAATCTTTGAGGTAGCTTGGACCCAGGTCTTACACTGCTTTGTAGGTTAAGGTCAGCACTTTGAATTGTGCCCAATAGCTGATTGGTAGCCAGTGGAGCTACTTTAATAGGGATGTAATGTGATATCGGTACCCCGTCCGACTCAGCAATATGGCTGCTGCATTTTTGACCCATTGAAATTTCCTGAGACTTTCTATCAGTAGTCCCACATAGAGCACATTACAACCATCTAGCTGGGACATCACTAAGGCATGTGTCACTGTGGCCAGAGCAGGTTTCTCAAGAAATGGGCATAACTTGTGTACTTGCCTTAATCGTGCAAATGCGCTCCCGGCCACAGACGTGACCTGGGCGTCTAGGCCCTATTGTTGGATCTAAGGAGGGCCTTTTAAACAGTGGTCTTACTATTGCCTCCTTTAAGCATGCTGGAATCCTGCTCTGTTGTAAGGAGGCATTCACTACTCTTTTAAACCAGTCTGCCATACCTTTTCTGTCAGCTTTTATGATCCATGAGGGGCAACAACAGGAGGAATTTCAACAGCCATAGCAACATTTCAAGCTCTGAACACAATGATGAAAATGAAGCCATTATAAAATGGGCTGAATCTTATTCAATGTATTTTATACATGATCTTAAACTACCTAGTTCATTTAACAATGCCAGGGAGGCTTCTCTTTTATTTGTATGGATGGGAGACCACCAAGGAATACCAGGTGCTGTAGGCGCCTGGAGTCGGAACCGGCAAACCACTCCAGTACTCCTGCCAAGAAAACTCCATGGACATGGGGTCATGAAGAGTTGGTCACGACTGTAACAATGCAACATGCACACACACACATTGCCCCACTCCAGCAAGCTGGGTACTTATTTTACTGACCTCAGAAGACTGAGTGAACCTTGAGCCTGCTATCTAGAATCGAACCCCAGATCATGAGCATAGTTATAGCTGAGTATACCAGTATAACCACTGTGCCATAAGGCTCTGTATAAGATCGGTGGTCAGTAGAGGTTGCCATATTTTCAAGAAATTATCATGTTTTATCTCTCTCCTGTATAGTTTAAACCTACTAGTCAGTTTTTCCCTAACTACTGCTTCCCGTATTCTGTTTACAAAATACCCAGGATCTCTCAGTCTCAAGATTTGTAAACTACTATATGCTTTTTTTCAGAAGCCTCTCCCTGTGGGCTTTCTCAGGTGAAAAATGTTAGAGGACTCCTTTTAAAGGTGGCTGGCTATTCAAAATCCAACACTGAAATCTTCTCTACCTCCTTCTTGCCCTGCATCACCTTCATTTTGGTCTGCGCTGTTTATGGCTGACGGCATAGATGGCCTGTCTCTACGGCCCTCTGGAATGATGAGTAATTCAAAATAAAGAACTCTATTGTGTTGGATATTTCAGGAGCCCTCTGATAAACAGGGCTAGAGACGAATGCTGACTTAAATGGATGAAGCTCCTTAGGTCCTTAGCCAGTGCCAACATGCTGGGTAAAATGTGCCATCTGCAGCAGAGTGCTATTAGGCAAATGAATGTTTTGGAATTTGGTGTGTGTGTCAATAATAATTGTGGAAAGTAAACAAGGAATCCATTTTCCATTCAATAAGGATCGGCAAGAAAAATGGTGGCAATCAACTGGCATTCCAGCCATATATCACCTTGGCTGTTCAGAGAGGCAAGTCCCCCCCCCCCCCGACACACACTTTTACTAAAGGAGCAATATGCATTCAATGAGACATTTCTTTTTTATAAGTAAATATTTGTGGGATTATTGCATTCCTTGCTATTTTCCTAGAAGAAGAGCAGAAGGGTGGCCAAGAAACATAAAGGAGATCAAGGACCTTGAAACTGCCCATCCACAGCGAAAGCCTGGCCAGTAGGCTCAGCAGGAAGGCACACAAGCCATCTTGGTGCATTCAAATATGAAGCACTGGAATAATATTTACCCATATTTTCCTATCTAAAAGACGCCCCCACGTATAAGATGGCAACCCCCCCCCATGTTTACAACCCATAATTACAGTTTCAGTACTGTGCTGTTCTCTCCTTGGCTTTGTTCCATGTATAAGATGACCCTCAATATTTAGTCTAACAATTTTAGACAAAAAATATAGTCTTATACACAGAAACATACTGTAAGTTATAAATATATTTTCTAATTTTGCACCTGTGTGTATAAATTAGCATACACAAGTTCATGCAAACGAATGTCTTCTTTCGCTTTCTATTTTTGGTAGTGGATGTCCCTTTTTCAACTTTAGATCCCTAGCAATGATGAACATTGCTCTGTCAGGAAGACTGTCACCAACAAAAATATGCATCATTCAGCAGAGAATACAGTGCACCACCTGGTTGCTTCTCAGATGCTCTGTGCTATAGATAGACAACATCGAGGCTCCTGTTCCCCATTCTTAATTGTTCTTTCTTTTTCAAGCACACTCAGACGGGGGTGGGGGAGGAAGAGGTCTTCAAATAGACTTCTGATAGGGATGGAGGAAAAAAATTGATGGATTCAGCTACAGCATCCTAGCACCTCCTAAGACTTATGAGAAGAAATATACTTTGCCTTAGAAATGTTTACGTTTGTGAGCATTTGGAAATAGAGGAATAAAGGAGACCCAAAGCCATATGAACATTTAAAACTGCAAATGGTTAAAATGTACAGAATTTTAAAAAATATGATCCGCTTTGGTGAAACAAAATGTGTAAATTAGGTACGCCAGCAAATTCACATCGAATAGGAACGGCAATGAAATGATATAACTGTAGCGGAAAACTGCTACTACTTAATGAGCCCCCCCCCCCCCCCGGATATATGTTTACTAGAGATGGGCAAAAAACAGAAGAATTCTGTTTTGTTTCATATTTCATTTCGTTTTTGTTTTTGTTTCATAAGAAATGATTTTTTTAAAAAAACCATTGTTTTTTATATTTTTTATTTGTCCCCACCCCCACCCCCACCCCCACCCCCACCCCCACCCCCACCCCACAAGACGCCCGATCAGGAGAAAAGGAGTGGGATTTTTAAAATGTCTTGGAGCCACTGAGGCAGCCTGAGTGGCTACAAGACATTTTAAAAACCCTGCACCTTTCTCCCCCGATCGGGTGCATTAGGGGGGAGTGTGGGTTTTTAAAACTGTTTTTTAGCCACCAAAGGAAAGCAGTGGCCGTGGCCATTGACGCTTGGTTATGTAGTGAAATTTTAAAGCCTGTACTCCGCCCCCCCCAATCAGGTGCAAGGGGGGGGAAGCATGGGCTTTTAAAACTTTATTTCACCACTGAACCAAGTGCTGATGGCCGCCATCGGCACTTCGTTTGGTGGTGAAAAATAGTTTTAGAAGCCCACACTTCACCCCCAATCGGGCACCAGTGAAAGACACCAGCACGAGAGCCCTGAACTGGCATCCCAACCAATTTCAGAGGGATCCTGCTGTGCTGTCATCGGCTGGACCCCTTTTAAAATGGCCCATTCGGCACCAGGGGGATCCCCAGGTGGCAACTGGCAACTGGCTGACACCCCAAATTCTGATCAGCTGGCGCGCAGGGCAAGTACCAATCAGCTAGCACGTGGAGGCCTGCCAGCTGCCCCCCTTCAGCTGATCGGTGCTTGTCAAAAAATAAAAAAAAGAAACAGGAAAAAAAGAAAATTCCCAGTTCATTTTGTTTCATTTTTTTTAAAAAAAACTACTTCATTTTTTGTTTTGTTAGGAAATAAAATGAAAAATGAAAAATGAAGTGAAAAAAATTCCTTTCCTGCCCATCTCTAATGCTTACACACAAGACTGGTGGCCATCAGGAATTAATAAATGGGAACTTATTAATTAGCAGTAATTTCCTACTGTGAATTACACCATTTCCGTTCTGCCCCCATAACTAAAGGAAAAGGATTTCGGCCATAAATAAGGAGATACTGTATGTTCAGTGACTGCAGAGACAGCACATCTGGAAAAAAATTGATGAAAATAAGTTAAATCAGGAATAAAACAATGTGAGAATGAAAAAACAGCTTCCACAGTATATTCCAATGTGAAAAAAGGTGAAGAATGAACTGCAGGCAGGGCTGTGATAAAACACAATGAAATGGATACAGAGAAGTTTCCAGCCGTACCTCTGATGATTTTGCAGATGGAGGACTATCCTTTAAAGTTGAATACTTGTTCACCCTATTGTCCTCTGGGTTCTTTTGTTCAGCAAAGGAAGGGGAACACACCTTCAGGTCTTGGGTCTCACTCTCCTTTTAGGGATAACCATATACAGTGGTACCTCGGATAACGACTGCCCCAGATAACGAATTTTTTGGATAACGACTGCAAATTTCCAGGTATAGGACTGCCTCTGATAATGAATTTTCCCTATGGGCTGCCTCGGATAACGAATCGCAATTCTAGGTATAGGTCTGCCTTGGATAATGAATTTTCTCTATGGGCTGCCTCGGATAACGATTTTCCAGCATGCATCAGTAAAAAAGAGTTTTCATGGGTGGCATTGCATCTGTACCTTTAAAGTGCACTTTATAAAGAGTTTTGAGCAAAAAAAAAAAAAAAGGTGTCTGTGCCTTTTTCCTAGGCTCCAGAACGGATTAATACGTTTCCTATTCATTCCTATGGGGAACTGCGTTTTGGATAACGATGAGATTCGGATAACGAGTAACCTCGGAGAATGAATTACCATCATTAACCAAGGTACCACTGTAGCTGTAGCAGCCTCCTACTACTGCTCAGGGGAGAGCAACTGGGCCATCTCCATTCAGTAATCTGTGTTGGCACATGGGTGGCACATGTGGGATTAATGCAGCAGCTAACATAAGAACAATCAATGTTATGTCTGGCTCCAGCAAACTCTCTAAGAAGCATGGAAGCAGCCACCCTTCAAATGTAAATGCATTATTACTGAATAGTCCCTTTTTGAAGTGTTTTGATTTTATTTTTATCATATTTTAGCACAAACTCTTTTCATGTTATAAATTAAGTAATGGCAACCGAAGGGTGATGGGGGCTTTCTCCTTGATGCATTTCCTTTAAAGAGGTTTTTAAAGTTTACAGGGGGAAAAAAGAAAAGATTGTGAAAAGCTATGTTGAATTATGTGATACACTGAAATTAAAATGAAATCCCAAAGAAATTATCATGCAGTCATGGGTTGATATGGACTGAGTGATAATAAATAAAGGTTAAAGGGACACAGGCAAGTCTCTTTTTCATGGTTTTCCATTTCCCCCCTCTGTTGCTTGTGAGAAAAAAAACTTAGAAGATTAAAAATAATATTTCTTTCCCTATTGATTTTTCTTTTCCAAATTGGAAAAGAAGTATTAATATATTTTCTGTTTTTACAGGGGCACTAGAATGAATATGGCAGTACCATCTCTTCCCTTCCCTTTTGCATCAGCACTGTTGGGAGCCCCTGCTCCACAGTGAGGTAGCTCTTGTAGAGAGGGGAGATCTTGCTGCCACCCCTCCCTAGATGGTGACTTATCACAGTTCTCAGCACTGCCTGATTCCAACCAATGGAGGCCTTTTCTCCCAGCTTTCCTTCAACAGTCCTATAGTTACTACTGTAAAATATGCACGGTCTCTTCGTCACAATGAAATTTCATCTATTTGACACAATGTATTGTGCTGTACTGAAGAGTCCCCAAGCAAGCCATAGACTAGCCACCGGCAGGATTCAGTGCCTTCCAGTTTGGGCATGAATAAATATGCATCATGGCAAAAATTAGAGGGTGTAGGAAAGATGTGCTTTACATTTGGAAATATGCAGAATTCACCAAACATTGCGATATTTGGAAGTTCTGCAGATATCTGAGTCTGAATTAGATAGTTAAAATACAGTGGTACCTTGTATAAAGGAATTTATTCATTTCTTTATACTACGTCCTGCCACCTCCTGTGGGTCTGGCTTGTCAATTCTTCAAAATCGACCCCCAAAAAGGGAAAAGATGTGCAGCAAACAAGTAGAGATGGACACAGAGCAGTAAAATACTACCCTGCCGACAGCACACTAACTGTGCATCAAACACCACGTGACTGCCCGAAATAAAAGCTCTGCATCAAATTAAGATGTGCAGAGAACTTTAGTGAGACTGTGGCCTTATACTGGATTTTAGACAACTGGTACAGTAGCAATTGGTCACGGCATAGGTGGCACATTTTACAAGTGATATCTGCAGCACGAGAGTGCAAAACAATCTCTCCCTGACTAGACACTTGTGGGAGACAGAGGTGTCAGGCATAAGGCAACACACAAGGGCAGAATATAGGTAGATCCACTTCAGTTTGATTGTGAAAGAAGGTTAGCCACACAGTTCACAACTAGAGATGGCCACAAACCAAACTATGAAACAAATCAACAAACTGGGCTGGTTCAGTCTGTAGTTCAATTCAGGGAGCCTATTTTGCCATAAGAAAATGAAGCATTGTAGTTTTTTCTTCTTAGCACTTTGCTTTTGGCAAAGCAGATGCTCTGCCCCCTTCCCATTGCCCCCATCTCCTCCCTACCTGGTTCTGCTACCACTTTCTCTTCATCCTCCACTGCCACCATCTTTAGAGACAGCAATATGGCTTCCCATCCAGGAGCCAGGTATATCCACACATACTGCTCATGCTTGGAACCTGAATTTGTAGAAACATATTTTTCTTAAGGTCAACGTAGCACTGCTGGCTTCTCTGAAGTCCCCTTCCATTGGAGGAAATGACACACTGTTGTCACAGAACTAAGTATGCATTGCTTTACTCTTCTTCCCCCTCCTTTCATAACTTCCACTCATCCAACCCCTACTCCAAGATTGTACTCACTAATTCAACTGTGTTGTGCCAATGCTGTTGGCAAAATTCTGACCCAGCAAGCCGATCTGCTGCTCCAGTTCTATTACTGCTGCACCTGCCAATGAAGTCCAGTGTTCATCTATTCCCCAGTGTGCCCTGTCCCTTGATTCCACGGTACTGCTGGCATTTCCTACCATTATTCCCACTATTCAGGGTTCAGTTGCCGTGAACCCTTTTTGTTTTCCACAGTCACTGAGAAGGTGTGAGAAGGACACAAGGAAAGCTTTTAAAATATAGTCTTCATATTGACTGTAACAGAAATTCTGAATTTTTAAAATTCTGAATCCTGGATCCAAAGAGTTCGAATTCCAAATCTGAATTTTGATGCTAGTGCACATCACTAGTATATACTAAGATTCTGAATTCACCTGTGCTGTGGTCAGTATGCCTAAAAGAAGTTGTTTTATTTGACATAATTCTGGCAATTATTGAAAACCATCTGTTTGAAGATAATATGTTTATGTAATCAGCACTTGATAGCACTTTATTCAAATCATTAATGTCTTTGTCATTTTGAAATCCATTACCAATGCAATTGTCACCCTCTTTTTCTCATAAAGCTTATGTATATGTATATGTATATGTATATGTATATGTATATGTATATGTAAACTAGAGATGGGCACGACTCAAAAAAATTGTTCGTTTTCGTTTTCGTTTTCTGCTAGGGGTCCGTTTCGGCTCGTTTCCGTTTTCGTGAGCTAATTTCAAAATTTTCCGTTTTCGTTTCGTTACGTAACGAAAACGAAAAAACGAAAACGAAAACGAAAATTTTTTCATTTCTTCCCATTTAGCTCCATTATGTGTTTTTCCAGTAACGAAAAACGAAAATTGGCTCGAAATTAGTCGTTTCGTTTCCGTTTTCGTTCCAGTTCTGAGCCGTTTTTCGTTTTTTGTTTCGTTACGTAACAGAAACGAAAAACGAAAACAAAAACGAAAATACCGCTAAGTCGTGCCCATCTCTAATGTAAACCCATGTATATCACTTGTGGTCTGACTATTATTATGTTCCAAGAAGTGATATTTAATCCATGAAATCTCACAATGAGAAACAATTTGTTAGCTTTTAATGGGAACAACTACTGTTTAAAAATATGTAATTTTAAAGCATTCCTTTTAATATAGAATGAATGAAGATGATGATTATGATATGTGGGGGGATGTGAAGATACATAAACTCTTGCTACTATGGCAATATCCAGCCTACTACATATTTCTCTTCTTTGGTGGTTAAGTTGCCTGTATATCCTAAACAGCGTATTTCAAGATGTTCATCCTGTTAGCTTGATAAAAAGTAAGGGCCTGAAAGGATTGAACTGAGTTTTGAAAAGGGAGGTTTATCTTCAAAGACATAAACTCCTCCGTGAACTAAAACACAATAGAGCTGAGGATGCTTGTTAACACAATAATTTCTATGAACTAAGCATGGACTCAGTAACTTATCTCCACAAATAACATACAATAAACCTACTATTCTCAGAACAAAAGGCAAAGCTTCCCCATTCAATATAAGCTTTCCCCCCCGAATACTATTCACAAGTACCAATAAATATAATATTGAACAAGTTGTACATATTATTCAAATGATAGCTCCTTCTGTCTGGAAAGAAATTGAAGTTTAAAGGACAAATAATTTACCTGTGGCTCTGTTTCTACATACTCTTGTGGTGGTCTCTTACAGGGCTATGTATGTTTGTTAAATCAGCATTTTATTTGGGATGGAAATGCAAAAATATGCAGTCTTGAAAAACACACATGTTTACAGAAGCTGTACATATTGTTGTCTGTATTGTGTGGGTCTTCCTGTGGATGTGTATACGGCACACACAGTTGCTGGGGTACTTAGCACCACCACTTTTGGCTTAAACTATAGGGATTATCACAGGGCTTTGGAATTTGGGGAATAAACAGATCCACCACTTTTCCAAGGGGACATAGAAAGAGAGAAAGAAAGAGAGGTGAGGGGAAGGAGGGGTTGGAGAGAGAAAGAGAGAGAGTAGGGAGGAGGGGAAATGAAAGGATATTATTTTTTTTGTATCTGTCATTTCCCTGCTATCTCCCATATGACTTCTTAATCCATCAGAATGCTGGGAAGATAATGTTTTGGGCGAAATAACATGAGAGAGAGGATAGACTCCCAAGGACCAATATCTTTATTGCTCGGAGGATAAACGGATTATGTCAGCCATTTTCTGTTGCTGACAGCTTTTCTTATTAACCGATTTTATTTTTTAATCTTCCGGGGAAGAAATATGGTTTTATGTCACAATAAAACGCCGGTCACATCTAATTCTGCCCTCAAACAAACAGATTTCTGAAAGCCTTGCAGAGAAATTTGAAATAACTTTAAAGAGGGTTTTTTTGGATAAAGTCTTTATCCAGAGGCTTGTTCAACTGCAGTGTAAAAGGTTTAGAGTTAGAGAGGGAGAGGGAGAGGGGGTAAGAGAGGGGGGAGGGGAGAGAGAGAGAAAGAGAGAGAGAGAGGAGAGAGGGAGAGTCCCTCATAGTTGTTTTTCCCCTGTTGATCCCCATTAAAAGAAAGTCTTCATTGTGATGTACTCAAGGAAATACAGCTCAGACGAAAGAGTCATATGAATGTTAACAAATATGGCTATTTGTGTGGCTTATGCTCTCGTCGGGCTTAGAGATGTTGTGTGTGACATCCAGAGAATGAAGGAAGCAATCATTAGAATCCGAGCAACCTGCTTAACCGCCTACTTTCAAACTCCCCCTTTTGATCTGACACTTTTACTTCCCCCTTCAGTTTTGCTGGGATTACTGTGGAAGATGTTAATAAAAGTATTGCATGCATTGTGTAGGCAGAGAGATAAGAAAGTCTCTTTGGCTAAAACTTTTCAAGTTTTAAGTCATTCACACGTGTACTTGTTGGTCCTCTGTTGCCCCACTATGACTCTGAAAGATCCCACACTTTCATTTCTGTTGCCACTTCTTCCAAAGTCCCACAATGGTGTGTGCTGTGTGTGTCTCACATGCCTATCCTATTGGCAGCAAGGCAAGCCTTCAGGAAGCTAATCATAGACACATTCTCGTGGATGTGGCTCTTGACTGGCCCTCATTTACAAGAGGCTGCTCTATTCACAGATCTAAATTCTCTTCCGTTCCACAATATAGGATCCCACCTTGCCTGTTATGACAGTAAATTGTATATGAGAGGGGAAATGATGAAAGGAGACACAGAGTTTAAGGAAAGCTTTTTAAATGTTAAGAAATATACTCCTCATTACCGTCGCTCTGGTTTCAGCCAGCAAGCTCTACTGAAGTAAAATTTCCAGATGGGGGGAAAAAAAAAACCCACATCCAAATAAGGTTATTTTAAAAAGCTGTCTTCGGGAGACATCTGCTCCAAGAAAAAGGACACAGAATGTTAAATTATGTTAGACAAATTCAGAATCCAGTCTAGAAACAGTGTGTCATTTCCAGATGTGGTGATATGTTGGCCTGAAGCAGCAAAAAAAAAAAAAGCATTTGTGGTATGTGAAAGACAAACTTCCTATTTGGTCATTGTTCTACTGTGCCTTATGAGCACACTTCAAGGGAAGTACCTAGCCCGACCCTCTCTGTTGCTTTCCGCCCATACTTTCAGCAGGAGGTCTGAAGAGAAAATATTGTTGCCCCTGTGTAGCCCCTATATGTGATTGATAACTTACTCATGTGCAGTGTTTACTTGCAAGCAAACCCCTTCTTCAGGCTGGGTGCTGAAAGAACATGACAATAGAGGGTGGGGGCTGGAAGATCTTCTCTGAGTAAGGTTACAGCACCAGGTAAAATAACACCTGGATGGAGCATAGGAAATGCATTATGGTACTGGCTTTCATGGACTAGAGGTAATATCACCAGATGCATTAATAAATAAATAAGATGCATGTTATGAATTTCAGATGTATGAAGGTGGTGGTACTGTTGATGATATTAGTTGAAGAGGATAATTTGTAAATTGAAGAGTTAGATAGCAGCTATCCCAATTTTATCAAACGTTTTATCGACTATTGGTAAAGGAATTAATTTGGCTCCTGGAGGGGGTTTCTACTGTGTCAATTGACATTCTTTACAGGTCTGGCAACACCATTCTATATCTTTTTTCATACCTGGCCACCAAAATCTTTCTCCAATTCTATCAAACATTTTAGACACCGACAAATGACCCACTAATGGAATATCATGAGATATCTGTAAAACTCCATCTCTCCAATTGGAAGGAATAACCATCTGTACATTTCCCTTTTTATCTACGTGGTATATCAGACCTTGTCTCAATTCCAATCCTTCCTTTCCCATCAATACTTTTCTTTCTTCTTGAATATTTTCTCTACATCTTTGTAAAGTACTATCATTTTGCTGTAAAAATCTCACCCATTCGCATGTAGCCTGACACATATCCTCCATCCTTGGGGCCACCTCCATCATCTCTTCTCCATATATAATCTCCTGTTTTTGTACAAGATGATTAATTCCTCTCCAATCTCTTCCTATTAACATTTCTTTAGCTAGAGTAGGTACAACCCCCTATTTCCATTTTTTATTTAATTCCATTTACCTCCACCTCAGCCCATACTGAGCCGTAGGACTTCACATCCCCATGAATACACTTAATTTGTACCTCTTTACCCGGGTGTAAATCCTTAAAGTTTTTTTTACTAAAGTCTTAGCACACCCCGTATCAATTAATGCTTTTTTCGGCTCTCCGTCAACAAACACGACCACCTCCCATCTTCCTCCCTTATTTCTCTCCATAGTTCCTTCCTCCGCCTTGGTTTCGACCCATGAACATTCTAATTTTGGACAGTTCTTCCAAAAATGTTGGGTGAAGACACAGTTAAAACATACGGAACGCGCTTTGTCCAAGGCCTTCCATCCCGATGCCGTTACAGGACCCCAGGTTAGTCTGCGTCCGGTTTGCCTCACATTTCCCACCATCGAACCCATTTGAGGTTCGGATTCCATTCTCTTCTCTCCTGTGTTTGACAACCCCACTCCACTTGCTGATCCCGAAGAAGTTCCGCTGCTGAATGTTGAACTGGTTCTGGTCACCATCTTTTCTCTTCCATGTGACGCTTTCTCGAATCGAGCACTCTCACGATATCCTCCTTTCTCTTCTGCGGTCTCGAAGTTTTCTAATATATGCAACAGGTCCTCCAATGATTCAGGTCGGTGTCTTCAAATCCAGGTTGACGTACTCATGGGCACCGTGTTTAATATATGTTCAGCCACAATTTCTTCAATTATCCAACTCTTGGAATTAATCTCGGGTTGGAGCCATTTAATAACATTGGCTTTCATCCTCTGTACTACTGCTCTCGGGTGACCTCCTGCCTTAAATCCTAAAGTATGAAACCTTTTGTGGTAAGCTTCCGGTGTTAAATTTAAAGTGAGCAGGATGGCTTGTATCACTGACTCGTATTGAGTAGGTTCCCATGGTTTCAGTGAATCTACTATCCCTTGTAGGCAACCTGTAAGGCAAGGAGTCAAAATTAGAACCCATTGTTCAACCGGCCAATTCGCCGCCCTTGCTACTCTTTCAAATGTATTTAAATATGCTTCCACATCATCTTCAGTGTTCATTTTCTGTAATTTCACCAGAGCTGGACTAGCAACCCATGTTGGTCTTTCCGACCCATTCTCTTTTCTTTCATTTTTCACTTGTTCTCGTTGTGTCAGGTGAGTGATCAACATCTTAGTTTGTTCGGCTAGCGTGTCTACCAATCTTTCTTGTTTCACGAATGATCGATTGTACCATTCTTCTCGCTCATTTCTTTCACTCGGAACCGCCCCAGGTTGGGCGCCATTTTGTGAGGGTTCGTTTTCCATACTTCGGGGTTCCAAGGAGAAATAAAGATTGTCCATTCTTTCATTAAGATTTTCTAATAGACTTTTATTAACAAAATTAAATTCTTGTTCTTGTACGCTTGTTTCTTTTACTTGCTCGTCATTTATAACAATAACATCTGACAGAAAAGGGTTGCCAACCAGGCTTAAACTTGGTGGGTTCAATCTTCCTTCTGAAATAGTATTTAATGAGACGTTCCCCATCTGAGACATTGGCTCCCACAACATGGGTGGCGAACCCACTGTGCCACTGGACTCTCCCTCTCTCTCAATATGGGTCTGCCCCTTTCTCTCCTTGCCAGAACATTTGCTGGCCATTGTAATGGCTTTACATCAATTAGCCAAGTCCAGTCCTTTTCTACTTCTACCTCAAATGTCCCTCCTCGCTCATCTCTCCTCAATGTCTGAGTCTCAATGTCTCTCAATGACCATTTTTCCTTTTCCCCTTCACACGCGTCTCTCCAACCCTCCTCCTCATGATCCCATCTCGCGCCCCAGCTGTCTCCTGTCACACTCACGCCTTTGAACTCGGTCACCTCATCTCCTAACCAAAAGACCTCCTTTATTTTCCCTATATTCTGTTCTCGTTCTCCTCCACCTTCTGCTCCTTTCACTACGTTATCATCTTCAGTTTCCTCCTGTGGTTCTCTCTTTCTTTCTCTGTCAGACGGCGTACACTCTGCTCTCTCTTCTTTCTGCACTTCTTCCTCACAATCCCATAGCCTTTCCTAAAGTTCCCTTAAACTGTTGTGGATGACATCATTAGATCCTGTAAAAGTATTGCTTGAAGATACAAAGATAGAGGTGACATCTTTGGTAACAACAAGCAACAGCATGATCCAGTCTCCATCCATGGGTGAATCTGTTACACAGGTGGTTGTTACTGCTGAATACATATTTGAGGTTAGTCAGACAGGTCTGCTACCCACGGCTTGTGAGAAGAAAGTATTGCTGTCCAGGATGGGGTGCAAGCTGTTGAACAACTGTTGAAACGGTTTTGACTGCAAGCTATAGATGGCAATTTGTGGTGTTTTGTCAGTTTCTTTTGAGTTTTCTTCTACAGTAGATTATTGTTATACACCAGTCCACAACTTCTCATTTGCTTTTAAAATTCATTTGGCAGGTAATGGTGTTGAAGAACTGCCTAATGCAAATCCTTAAATGCTTTATGTTTCTGTCTGATAAGAGAGAATAGAACAGAGCCTTGAAGTTAATTTTTAGACTATAACTCTCATAATCCACCCAGCCACTATGGCCATATTTTTAAATTTGTAATCTAATAAGAGTCAAGTGTTCCAATTCTAGATTATAAGCAGTTGTATTGTTGGGCTTGCCTGCCTGCAAGCAATCTTGTCATGTGCTTACATTAGAGGCATGCAGATACATGGACTTATAATATGGTGTTTATATATCCATTGCAACACTGTGGACAATAGTATGTTGTAAGGACAAATCAATGCTCAAAGTGATGATGGTATAAAAGTTGTTGAAGTCCTACTGGAATTTCTCAACTGTATCTTGTCATGGAAAGGGTTAGGGTTAGGGTTAGGGTTAGGGTTAGGCATACAGTCAATTACATTATAGTTTACCTGGAGTATAAGCTATACATTTCCATAATCAAAACTGGATTTTCCAATATCCCTCACCAAATTTTGTTGGTCATTTATTGTCGGAGAGCATAGGTAAAAGGTGAAGGTTCCCCCACACAAGCATGCTAGTCGTGTCCAACTCTAGGGGCAGTGTTCATCTCCATATTCAATCCAAAGAGCCAGTGTTGTACAAGTCCGTGGCCACGTGGCCAGCATGACTGCAAGGAACACTGTTTTATCTTCCTGCTTTTTATAGCGGTACCTATTTATCTACTTGCATTTACAGGTTTTTGAACTGCTAGGTTGGCAGGAGCTGGGGTTATCAGCGGGAGTTCACTCAGGGCGTTATACACGACCCCTAAGCTCCGCTGCAGATGGCTCCCAGCTCCGGAGCTAAAAAATGTTTTCCCACCAGCTCCGGAGCTAACAGAAAATTAAGTGCAACCCCGCCCACCTAAGCACGACCCAGCGCACCTTTCAAGTACCTGCTCTCTGGAGGTGAAAATTATTTGATGCGGTGCAACGATAGTGAGTGCCGGGCTCTCCTTGCTTCTTTTTGTTGTTGGTTTTTTTTGCCTCCTGCCCCTTTAAGAGGAACCAGGAAGTGACCGAGGCTCGGAGCATTTTCCACCGGCACCGGAGGTAAGGCTTTATTCTTTTGTCCCTTTTTAAGGCTTTTTTTCCTCCCTCCCCTCACGCAGACAGAAGCAAGAAAGTGCGGAGTGGTGGGGAGGAAGGAAGAGCGACAAACCCCCAAGATCTCTGGTCCAAATTTAAGGGACCAGCAGATCTTAGGGGTCATGTAAAAAGGCCCTCAGCTGCATGGCACCTGGGATTCAAACCACCAAGCTGGTGACTTTGCAGCCAACAGTTTTCAGAGCCTTAGTCCACTGAGCCACCACAGCACATTTATATTATTCTATATGATGTTATGATATTTCCCATTTCAATATTCTATTATTCTTTCCTTTTTGACAGTGATTTTGCTATAGTCCCCTTATATTTATCATCTCTTTTCTTTCAGCAACTGTATTTCATCCTCAAACTTTTAAATATGCATTTCTGTTTCTCTTTCCAGATTATATGATTCCCTGATACAAATTCCTCTCATAGTCACTTTCATATTGTACTGTATATTACTAGAAGTGGGGATGAATAAAAATGATGATTCATGATTTGTTAGGGCTGACAAATTGAGAAATCAACAAATCAATGAATGTCCAGAGACACATCAACAAATTTTCAGTGATGCACTTTAAATGCTCTAAAAAGAACTCCCAGATAGCTAGAGACCCCATTTTTGCAGGGACATTTTTTCTGACTAAAGATGAAGAAAATACATTGGGTTCATAAGTTAAACAGATGGAAGAAGGGACATGGCTAATGACAACAATCTTATGTACATGAAAATAAACTCAGAAATAGATTTAAAAAAAAACTGATAGGGAATTTCTGGAAGGTGGCATTGAAGATCGAATAAAACGTAGAGATGTAGTTTTATTGTGGCCCCCGCATTGTGCTGTGTGGAAGAGGATTTAGAGAGAGTGCATCACGTGGAACCTACTGAAGTAGATTGATGGGGCAAAATGTTCTTGTTGCTCCTCCACAATCTGTCAGCAGCCTTTGATACCATCAATAATGATATCTTCCTGGGAAGGCTCTCTGTTTTGGGTATCATTGGTCCCACATTGGTGTGGCTCCTATTCTTCTTGGCATACCATCCCCAGAAAGTAGAAATTGGTGAGATGCACTCCACCACTTGGACCCTCAAATGTGAGTTTCCACAAAGGTCCATCAGCTCACCAATGTTATTTAATATTTATATGAGGCCACTGGGAAGAGTCATCTAAGGGCACTTATATCTAGTGAGGCCCATAAAGATAAAACTCAAAATTGGGACTTCTCGGTAAAAGCCCCATATTTAGGGAATAACCTTCCAACTGAAATTTGCCTGGCCCCCTCCCTGTGACCTTTCAAAAATTATTGAAAACTTGGACGTTTCAGAAGGCTTTCCCACAGACCAGAATATAGCTGCAGCACTTACCCATGATCCAGTAACTAAATTGGTCTGATGAAATACACATAGCCATTCTACAGGTATTGTGTTTTTATTGTTTTAATTATTATGGTGTGTAAGGTTTAAATGCCTGCTGCTCTTATTTTGTTTTATTTTATTAATTTTACTGTGCAAATGTTATTTGGTTAATTATTGTATGGTGCACTTATGTAACTAGTGGGACTGAAAAGATTTATAATGAGAGAACGACAATGTGACAACCCCTAGTTTTAATATATATCACCTGTGATTAAAAAGGTAAAGGTAAAGGTTCCCCCCGCACATGCATGCTAGTCATGTCCGACTCTAGGGGCGGTGCTCATCTTCGTATTCAAGCCAAAGAGCCAATGTTGTGCAACTCCGTGGCCATGTGGCCAGCATGGCTACAAGGAAACACTGTTTTTACCTTCCCACTTTTTACAGCAGTACCTATTTATCTACTTGCATTTACATGCTTTTGAACTGCTAGGTTGGCAGGATCTGAAGTTAACAGCGGGAACTCACTCCACTGCGTGGCACCCAGGATTCGAACCACTGAGCTGTCGACTTTGTAACCGACAGTTTTCAGTGCCCTAGCCTGCTGAGCCACCACATGAATAACTGGTGGCAAAAAGAGAGCCATCTGATGAGAGTATCACCATTATTAGTAACAGTTTTTGTTTTTATGGAGATCAGTCCA
Organism: Phrynocephalus versicolor; assembly: GCA_023846285.1. Lineage (NCBI taxonomy): Eukaryota > Metazoa > Chordata > Lepidosauria > Squamata > Agamidae > Phrynocephalus > Phrynocephalus versicolor. The sequence continues at coordinate 22,356,311 of JAHTLZ010000379.1, read as the reverse complement.
GAAATGCTCAAGTAACATCACTGACCTAGATAAGAATCTAGTTGGAGGGTTAGCAAAATGATGCAGGGTAAGTTGGCCTTAATCCGTGCATTCTTTATTTGGGCATGGATCAGACTGTGGCAGAGGCAATGCATATTCCTAACAGTAAGCAAGCTGGCTGGATAGCAGTGTTTAGGTATCTGACTGCAGAGTTCAATTCCCCACTGGCCTGCTATATTCACCATAATGCAGATACAACTCAAAATATTACCATTTAATAACTGATACCAGTGAGACTATTTTTGTGGTATTGCTGTAAGATGAGGTAAATAACTTGGTGTTGCCCTAATATCTTACCATTGGCATTGGGCTGAAGAAGAACATATACAGAAGGCACCAGATTGCTGAACTTGCTCGTTCTTTTCTGTATAAGGGGCAACAATATATGTGGCTTTTGTTATTCTTGAAGTGTTCTAGCTGGTGCTTGTTCTACCTGGAGCAGCTAACATTTTTGTCACTAGTTCCTAATAAATCATTAAGGTGCTTATTGCATTAATAATTTATATGAAATCTATTTGTGTTAATAAGGGAACTGTTTCAAACAGGCCGGTAAAACATTGTCCTTTGAAGTTGTTCTCTTACGGGGGGGGGGGGGGGTGCCTGGTGTTTTAAAGAAAAGGATTGTGAAGTTCTCTGTTGATTGCTATTAAGCCCATACAGAATCTATTGTATGTAATTTTACATGTTAAAATCCAGAATTGGTCGTATATGTACACATGCTGGTTAACCCCCTCTCATCACACAGGATGGAGAGAAATATTGCTGCAGTCTTTCAGATTAAACAAAGCCCTAAACTTGGTAATGACCTGACAATTATGGCATTCAGTTTGGAATTTGTTGATGATTAGTACTGCTTTTGAACATAAAATTGGACTAGATATCAGTGTTAGCCCCTTTTAGACTAGAGTAGGCCCACCAAATCAATGGGACTTCCATCAGTGAGGACATATCCATTCCATTCTCTTTCATCCATTGGGTATATTCTTTTTGGAACTAAAGGGTGGATTTAGCCTAATGACAGTAGAAGAAGCAAGGAAGTTCTAACCAATACACCCTATGTTACTATTAAGTTATATAGCTCTTCTTTTCATTAGCATTGTTTACTCCCAGCTTTCCTGGTACAGAATTCAAAGACTTCTGTGTTGCCTAGAACATATCATGAAGCTTTGTACTTTTAGGATATGGAAGGATTAACAGTTGCTATTAGAGAGTTATTATTATTTATTTATGTATTTATTCAGTACCACCGATATATAATAGAAAAAAAATCAGCACATTGTACGTCATTTACTGTGAGTAATCCAATATCAGTGGTAATTAAGCCTTGCTGTTGCTGACATATGCAACTTTGTTCTTTATGCCTATGATTATGGAAAAACTTATTGTGATTTCTCCAAACTGATTTTAGATAATGGTACATCCATGCATCTGAGCAGCTCTTGGGGCCTGTCACTAAGCCTCCTATATTCCCTGCCTTTCAAAAAGATCTGGTGGTCAACTCCAGCTAGTAAAATAATAAAAAAACCAGCCTCCCAGATAACCTTCATATAGCATTTTTAAGCCTCAAGGGCATGGTGAGGTAGTTAAATGGTGGCCATCTTGCACCAACCCAGGTTGCACAGGATAGGCATGGAAGGGCTCCTAAAATGAACTATGTCAAGGACCTCTTCAGATCTTAACCTGACCCTGAACAGAATAGTTAAGCTACATTCATATCTAGAAGTAAATCTGTAAGGTCATTTGTGTTTTGTTTTTGCCTGACATACATATATGGAATATACAGTATATGCATATACTATCCCAAGCATGCTGTGACATTAGGGAAAATGTATTTTTGAATAACAATATTCAGTTGTTCTGTCTCTCCACCCAGAGCTCACAACTAGAGATGGGCACGAATCAAAAAAATGGTGTTTCGTTTGTCGTTTGTCGTTTAGGGGGTCCATTTCAGTTCGTTTCCGTTTTTCACGAATGTTTGCAAAAAATTCGTTTTCATTTTCGTTCATTTCATTACTGTTTCGTTACCATTTATTTCATTTTTTTGTGATTTTTTTTAGCATTTAAAGCAGTTCAATGTATTGCCATAACGAAAACAAAACGGGCGACAAAATTTCTGGTGTTTCTGTTCGTTCCGTTTCATTTTAGAGACAAAATTTGTTTGTTGTTTCATTACGTAACGAAACAAAAAACGAAAATGGAAACAAAAAATTGTTCGTTTCATGCCCATCTCTACTCACAACACTTAGATGGGAATGCCTAGCCCCTCCCCTCTCAAATGTTGCTTTCTATACATGGAAAATCACAGGTGGGGATATGCTGCCATTTGAACCCATAATGTGAGTAAGGTGTTCCACTAGTAGGACTCACTAGATTCTGAGGCGGTGGCCTTTTTGTAAGCACTTAGGAAAGGAGGAAGCATGCCTCATAGCATTGATGTTTCTAGATAAGGCTTTAGTGCTTTACCAAGTTAGTCTTATTCGTGAAATGATGTAGCACTACTCAGATATCCCCCTCCAAAAAAAAAGATAGTTTGGAAGCAGAAGCAGTGACAGAATTCTCATCCCACTCCATCTATTGCTGTTTTCACAATAAGAGGGAACGGAAAACTTCTGCTATAGGTGGAATCTCTGTGTACAATGGACATTCGGGGTTTCCAGATTAAATTTAGACCATGTATATTATTTATTTATTTATTTATTTATTTATTTATTTATTTAACATACTTATTGGCTATAAAATACAATACAATTTAAAACAATCAATATACAATTCAAATTATAAAACCCTGCTGCTCACGAGCCCAGCCAAAAACACTATCTAATTAAAATGCTGGCTAAACAGGAAGGTCTTTACCTGGCACTGAAAAGCCAAAAGTGTTGGCACCAGGCGGATCTCTGTAGGGGGGGATATTCCAAAGTTGGGGGGGGGGCAACTGCCAAGAAGGGCCTGTTTCAACATGCTACCCCCCTCACCTCTTTGAGGGACGGAATTTTCAGCAGGGCCTCCTAGCCTGATCTTAGGGTTCGGGCAGGCCCATATAAAGGAAGGCAGTCCTTTAGGTAACAAGGTCCTAAGCTGTTTGAGACTTTATGTATAAGGATGAGAACTTTGAATTGGGCCTCGACAGCAACTGGCAACCAGTGTAAATTTTTTTAGAACCAGCATAATATGAGTCCATGCAATGACACCACTCACTAACTGCGCAGCCGGGTTGTGTACCACTTGCAATTGCCAGACTGTCTTCAAAGGCAGTCCCACGTAAAGTGCATTACAGTAGTCCAACCTGATTGTTACCAGTGCATGTTGCCAAGCTCCACTCATTTAGGTAAGGGTGGAGTTGATAAGGGTGGAGTATCACTCCATATAGGAAAGTTAAGTTTCTATATTCATATTTTATTTATTTATTTATTTATTTATTTGACTTTTATACCACCCATCTAGACCAAGGGCTACTCTGGGCGGTTTACAACATGTAACAACAAGCAAAGGAATACATTTTAAAAACCAAAATACAAGGTACAAAATAAAATAAAATATACATAAATCAACAACAAAAACTAGAATGAAGCTAGTTTTCAGCACTGGTCATATTCATATGACCAGTGCTGAAACAGAATTCAATTGCCTGATTTGATTCATTTTTGCCCATGGAATCGGGTTTATGTGCTATGTTGACTTTTTGCTTGGGCTGCCCATTGCCCTAATAGCACAATATTTTCTGTTTTAACTTGGACTAGCCCTTTAGGTGAGAATCAAGGATCTCAGAATCAAGCTCAACTATATGCGTATCACATTTTGAGAAGATATGCTCCCTCAAGTGGTGAAATACATTTGCTTGCCATAGCATGTGATATTCCTTCACTATGTCCCTTGCATTTTACATGCTTTGTTTATGACTGGTCATTTGAAGATAAACCTGGGCTTAATTTGTAAATCTAAGTACTGAGGCACATATCTCTGATTTAATCTTTGATTTACTCCTCAGAGAATAAACACTCATCTCAGCATTAATTTGGCCTTCAATCTGTCCTGTCATTTCTTTAAATTAGTAATAAAGGAATGGACCTGTGACCACTGACCTGGGCCATACTGCTGACTAGACATGGGCACGGAGCGGCGAAATTCTCGTTTCTGTTACCGTTTGTCATTTCCGTTACGTAACGGGTAATGGTAACAATAATTACTCTGCTCCAGCTTGAACCCGACCCGATAAAGATAAATTGGGTCTGATTTGTCGTTGTCGTTCATGGCATCACGGCGATCGTGTGATGCCAAGCAGCACAGAAAAATTTTTTTAAAAATAACAATAAAACCCCGATTCCCGGCCAAAAAAGCAGGCGGAAATATGCCTGCCTCAGTGAGGGCACCTATCAGAGAGGGGTGGTTTATGGGGGGGGGTCCCTGGCCTTCCCCCCTCTCCTTTCCTGGGCTGCTTGCACCAGGCGGGGGGGTCATCCTCGTCGTCGTCAGTCTATGCCATGCGGTGGGGGGGATCCAAAATGGCAACCGCAATATTTATTTTTAAATCATGGTCCAAAAACCCACCAAAGCACAACAGAAACATGTGAAAATTAGGTATTTTAAATGCCTGATTTTTTATAGTAGCAGCAGTGGGTTTTTCTTGCAATAAAACGTCTCCATTGATTTTATTTTATTTTTATTTTTATTTTTTTACACCTGCGCAATGATGGGCTGGCCATGGGATGGGACCATGCACATTTTTGGAGCCATTCCACCAATCGCATGGCCAGGTTTTGACTGAGACTTCTGGATGTGCCAGAGGGCATAAAAAGCCCACCAACCCTAACCCAAACCCTAACCCTAACCCTAACCCTAACCCATATGCCAGTACACTGTCCTTCTTAGTGGATCAGAGGCACCCAGAGGTGCAGCCCGCTAACCCACCCTAGCCTTAACTGTAACCCTAAGCCTAGCCCTTACCCTAACTCCAACCCTAACCCAGATTCGTACGCAAGTACACTTCCCTTCTTAGTGGGTCAGAGTGATGCACCCAGAGAGGTGCCTCCAACTCCAGAGCCCACTATCCCTCCCTAAGCCTAACCTGTATGCCAGTACGCCAGTATGCTTTCCTTCTTAGTGAGTCAGAGAAGCACCTAGAGAGGTGCCTCTGCCACTTACCCCCCAACCCTAGCATAATGTAATGTATGGTATGCGGTGGCTACGCGTTACGCTTCCCTTCCCTTCTTAGTGGGTCAACTCAGAGGCACCCAGAGAGGTGCCTCCCAGAGCCCACTTACCCCAACCCTAACCCAAACGACGAACGGAAACGGAAACGACAAATTTTTGGAAGTTTCCGCGAGAAACAGAAACGACCCAAAACGGGCCCATCCCAACAAATGACAACTCGAAACGTCATTTTTTCTGGTCGTGCCCATCTCTACTGTTGACTTACTATTCTCTTCCAGCCTGATTCTGACACATTTCCAAGTCATTGTCTAAAATACTAATCAGATATTAGATTTATTACTTTGGGAGAAGTAATGCCTAGAATCCCAGTCAATGTTGCCAATTTTTAAAGGAGCTTTTCCAAGTTTTGCACTCAATTCTCATGTAGAGGTCATATTTGTGATTTTAGAGACCTAAGGCCTTGTCCACACTAGGATCCTTCTTGATCTAAATTAATTATTTTAACTGATAGATCAAGCATATTGATGCAAGCCAATTTAACTTTCAAGTTAAATTAGCTGATCTAGGCTGATTATGCAGTCTCTTTTCCCCCCTTAATGTGTACATGCTAGACTTTCAGCTCCAAGATATATTTTGTCCAAAGTTTTGTTCTAATCCACAAAAAATAGCACATTTATTTAGGTGTAGGGGTTAATTTTAACCCTTCCTGAACATTCAGAGCAAGCAATTGTTACTTCAAACAAAACATGATTTTAAGTGTGCAATAAAAAGTACTCTAAATTAAAATCAAGCATACTGAGTAGAAATTCCCTCCAAAAGTGTAGCCATGGAGGTCAAAATCTCTTCAGCATGTGGTAGCTACAAGAGGAAGCCAATCATGCTAACATTTTACTTAGCATGATTGCTAAGTAAACTTACATTTACATGTAAGTTTACTTACATGTAAATGTAAGTAAGAACACTTACATTTTACACCCATCAGTGCACACCTCTACTTTTACTAGACTACTACTACGTAGGCTAGCAAAGATGTGCTTAAAAGTGAATCCAGGGTACAACACTAAGTGCATGAGACTGAACTGCTGCACTCAGACACATCAGGAAACAAAGATGCCTGGATTGCCTTGTTGTTTCATGTAGAATCCATTGATCCTACCAACACTCCCAGGATGCTTTCAGGACAAAGAAGATCTTCCAGGTCTCATCTCCAGAACCTCCCTCAGTCTGGCCACCAGTGGTGGTAGAACTATTCTAGTCACTCTGTGTAACGCATGTTCAAAAATGTCTGAGCCAGAATGGCTATTCCCTTAGCACTAAAAAAGAGGAAATGAATCATCAAAGCAGAGGGTGAAAGAGGGAAGGGTTTTGTACAAATCTCCATAAGCTAATTTATATGTAGTAACAAAATAATCACTACGGTACAGCTCACCATAATGGAGATGATTGGGACCAAGAATCTCATGTATTTGCCAATTATTCTGTTCAAATGTTAATGCAAGTAAACAGCTTCATGACTCTTGTTCTAGCTCGTTATGCCTCTTTATCATTAAAATGGGCATAGAGGACACTTGGACGGATATCCTTGTTTCCAGTGGCTCCCAACTTTGGATCACCAAATATTCTTGGATTAACTCTCCCAGAAAGTTTCACCACTAGTTGTCCTGGCTGGGATTTCTGTGAGTTGTAGTCCAGGATCATCTGGAGACCCAAGACTGGGAACCACTGCTAGTTTTAGTTCCCTGCACCGTACAAAGGAAATAGGCAGCTTCTAATATACAAAGAGCTTCTGATAAAATACTGTATAGTACAGTAGTTTAGAAGATGAATGCTTACTAGATTAGCAGAGAATGGAAGAAGAGAACTTTCTGTGATCCAGTATTGTCCACAAGTAATTCACAAGATATGTGATACTAAATGGTTTGGAATTGCACGAACAACGTTCTGATTCCCCTGTTCTATCTAGCATGGGTTCAAGGCCATCACTTAGGTTTTAACTAATCACAGTTTATTGTGCATCAGAAACCAGGGAAATCATGGTTAATCTTATTTTGAATTTGGTGAGTGGAATAAAACAGGTTTACAATCCAAGGCCAGTTTCAAATTTAGATGTAATGACACAGCTAACCAAAAACTGGAAGCAGCTAACCACATGGAAATGAAGCTAACAAAAATGCAGCTAACTGAAAATGGAAGCTGAATCTCCTACCTCCTCTTTGTGATTATGCAAGAAAAGTGGGAGATGGGGTTACACAAACTCAAGGGTCATGCATCACTTAATATTTAAATGTGAAGCATGCTTATATATTTGCCCATTTTCATCATGTTAAGTGGCAAGTATACATTCTTAACCTTTCATTTTTTTCTGTTCTTTACATATATTGCCTTAAGCTTGCCTTTCTTTCAATGCTCTCAGTTTGGTTCAGAGTCAGGAACCTCCTATACCTGCTGTCTTTCAGGCCAGCGTGGAAATATAAAGACAGGAGGATGGCAAGAAAGAGAAACAAGCCAAGCACACAGTGAAAAGACAGAGACAGAGGGATAAAAAGGATAACAGGAGCCATGAAAACATGCCAGCCAGTGCTGTTGTTGGTCTAAATGCAGATAAGTATTGTACTGAAAACAAAGATTGCTTGTACTTTGTAGATAGAGACGTGTTTTGTTACAAAATGCTTTGTATGGAACTGGGTCACAGCAGAATATCAGCCAACTCCTCCTCCCTCCCTCCCTCATTTCCCTCTTCTTGCGCCCTCCCTCCCTCCCTGCCTATTCTTTGAATCTAGAGCCAAATCTCAAGAGTAACTGAGAAGCCATTGCTACCGCTGTGCTGGTTTCCCTGGGTGGTATCTGCTCTTCATTGCTGGATGACACTTGTATCTTTCTGGAAACCCTTCTATTAATTAACAGGACACTATTCTCTCAGTATTTTTTTTCTTTTCAATCCCATTGACACAGAAGATGTAGTTCCTGCCTGGCAACATATTTTGATTACCTTCAAAAGGGCCCTGTTTGCTTTTAAAAGGTTTTATGCTGTGATTCATACAGGATAGCCACCATTTGGAACAAGTGAGAAATTCACCAACTCAGGGTTGCTCCATTTATTTATTTATTTATTTATTTATTTATTTATTTATTTATTTATACCACACAGTTAAAAGAACTGGCCCTCAGAAAGAAAGCGGCAACATGTATAGGTCAATGGCTGACAATGATCTGCCCCATTATTTTGGTTTGCAACCTCTTAGGAAGTTGCCACTTATCTACTAAGATTGTTCCTCCATAGTCACTGTAAGTCAGTTCCAACTTGAAGGCATACAACAAGAGAGAGTTTACATAATAAACTGTTATTCCATTGTAATGGGCAGATTACTAAATGGTGGGGTTTGGACTCATTAGAACTCAGAACCTCCATGGGGTAGAGGGAAGATAACTATGGTCTATCCCAGGAAACCGATAGACTGAATTGGCTTCCTGATGGCACTTGAGGTGTTTCCTGTCGCCAGCCTGGTGATCTCATTGAAGCCCTGGTTGACCTCTGGAATGCTGAAATAGCTATTGACCTCTCCCATGGAATATAGCCAAAAGACCCCTCTAGTTTGTTAGGGATCTGGGGATGATGAAACGAGTGGGACAGAGGCTAGTGAAAAGATGGTGGGAAATTCAGAGCTAATTTAATCAACCATGGGCTATAGATCATTTAAAGGGCTACTCCATGGTAGCGGTTGTATCCAAGACATATTTCTTCTCTGCCACCATTGTGTCTGCACAGATCTATCCTGCAGAGGTGTTTTGGGTGGCCATTCCATGCTCAACCATGGAATTCAAAAGCCTGGTCTGTGTGTGTTCCTTCTCAGCAAAGGCAATGGTCTGCCTGCCCCTTGCATGTCTGAGACCCTTGCCTTCACAGTGAATGGACAGTGGACCAGGGATAAAAAAAAGCCTGGTCCATTGTCCCTTCTCAGTGAAGGCAAGGGGCAGTCTCAGCCTCCTGCTCTGTCAGGGAAGGGAATCCCACAGCAGGGGGCTGAGAGGGTAATGCTGACATCATTGCTGCTCTCTCATCCCTCTGCTGCAGGAGTGCTCATTTGAATTTACCAGTGCCTGCTCTGTTCTCCCCTGCCCCTGGCATGTGGCCAGTGGGGGCCTCTAAATGTCCACCCTTTGTGGTGGGCTAAAGGAATTTTTAAATGTCCCGGCGCCCCAAAGAAAGTGCTGGTGGCAGGACATTTAGAGAAGCCTCTAGTCCACCACAAAGGGTGGTGGTCTGGACCCTGTTTTAAAATCCCTCATAACAACAGTGGGCAGTGGGAGATTCAAGGAAGCCTCCATCCCACCACCCCTGCTCCTTTCTCCCCTGCAACTCCTTACTCCCATTTTGTTTTTTACTGATAAGCATCCATTTTATCTTCTTCATGTTAAGTCACAATCCCATGGCACTGCTTTCTGCAGCCACAGAATCCAGTAATCCTTGCAAATCTGCCAGACTTGTTGCAAGCAGGACAGTGTCGTCAGCGTATCTTATGTTATTAACAAGAATTCCATTCACTTTCACCCAGGAATCTGTCTGTGAAGATTCTCAGTCATCCAGATGAGTATATCTGAAAACTGAATCATGGCAACTAGACTTCTTTTTCTTGAGAGAGCAAGAACTTTCACCTGGAAAACTCTTTCTGAATAGATATTAAAAAGCAGAGGTGACAGAATACAACCTTGACAAACACCTTTCGTAATTGACACCATTTTTGATATCTGACACAGATGCTAAAAGGATGTATGAAACCCAGTCTTCACCAAACTTAGAGGATTCGTAGAAAAGAGTTGGGAGACGCCTCTCTGCAAGTTCCATGTCTCTAGGGGACCTTTCCCTGGGGCTACATAGCTCAGACATCCAAATGCCAGTCTTCACCAAACTTGCAGGACATGTAGGAGAGAGTCTGAGGAAGCAACCCTGAAACTTTGGGGGCTCTAGATACAAGGTGGTTATAATGACAAAGGGAAGATAAATTGATTTGTCAATTAATTGCTGGAAATCCATCAATTCATCAATTTGTTAATTCATCAGCCCTGATGAATCGTGAATTATGATGAATCACCATTTTTTATTTCTTGCCCATCTCTACTTGATACTTAATCCAGACAAGACAGAGGTGTTCCTGGTCAAGCAAAATGCATAGAAATTGATGTCATTTTCCCTCTTTACATCACTTTCAAATTACAAGTGTGTTGTGTTCTCAGTGCCCTAAAAGTAATGAGCTATAGGTAACTATGTAACTTATAACTTCCAAGCTCTTGTCTAGCAACCTGCACTGAAGTAAAATTAAGTCAACAGCCCTCTGTATGTGGAGCTGAGGGGAGGTGGCATCCCATCCTTTTTGATTCAGCAAAACAATTGCCTCTTCAAAGTTTTTGTGCATGAACTAATTACAGCATGTCCCTTGTATGCAAGATTGCATCATCGCACTGTGTTCCTAGGTTATGCTTCAGTGATATTTAAGTATGCCAACAAGATCACCGGTAGGGATGGGCACGAAATGGGAAAATGACATTTCATTTTGTTTCATTTCATGCCCACCCATTTCGTTTTGTTTCATATCTTATGATTTTTTTAAAAAAAATTGTACGAAACAAAATGAAACAAAACAAAACGGCTCCCCTGGGTCCTAGAGGCACCAGATTTGGTGCCCAGGAGCCATTTTTAAAGGGCACCTGCCCAACTGTTATTGCTAGACCCCTTTAAAACTGGCCCAGTCGGCACCAGGGTATCCCCCTGGTGCCGACTGGGCTACTTTAAAGGGATCCAGCCATTGACAACTCAGCAGGAGCCCTCTGAAAATGGTTGAGTACAGATGGAACAAAATGGTTCATTTCAACCGAAACATGACAGTTTCATTTCATCTGTAACAAAATGCTGCTTCCTCATTTCGTTTCATTTCGTTTCGTTTCGTTTCGTAATGAAATGGCAAAAAAGCATTTTGTTTTTCATTTTGTTCCCATCCCTAATCACTAGTCTAATTACACATGTTGCAGGGATGGAAGGGCCCAAAGCAGTAGCCCTGTTTCTTTGACCATCCATTCAATATGCTGTCTACTAGGAAAATAGAACTATTCCTACCCCCACTGGTACAGCAAAGGTAGAGAAAATAAATTCCTTGCTAAACATTGGCAGTGACTAGGTTGCCTTTGGAGTGGCTATGTTTGCAGTAGCTTGGCAAGTGGAAAAAGAAAAATGGATTTCCCCAAATAAAATTTATTTTATTTATTTATATATTTCTATGCAGCCCATCTTCCTGAAGGAACTCCGGGAGATTCAGAATGCACTAGAGCACAGATTTTTTTTTGCCAGAAATGGGGTTTGCCCTGCTTTTAATGAAATCCTGCCTATTGTTTTAATTTGATTGTGCCAGCTTTGTGGGGAGGAGCAAAAATAATTGCTTTGAGTGACTGGTGATTGACAAGTCTTCCTCCCAGCTTTCCAAACACAATTTAATTATACATGTGCTATGCTGTCATTGGGAAGCACAAACTTGCTAGAGGGAATATGCTAATACAAATACTGGTTATATGAGGTATGACATGTAATTCTTTTTACTATAGTTAATAGTTCCAGAACTCAAAGCACACCTAATTTCTATTTTAGTGGTAGTCTGTATTTCTTAAAGGTTGTCAAAACACGAGTGGATTCTAGGGTGCATCTGAGTGTGCCTGCATGTTCATGTGTGCAGGCACATACTTGCACATTTCTGGCAGGGTTTCCATCTGCTTGCAAGTTGGGCAGAAATATGATAACTGCGTTGAAGAAGAAAAGGTCTCTCCTTATTCTGTTAATCATGCATTTAAAGGCACAAGAGCCCAATCTGTAAAATATATTTGACCATTTCACCCCTTCCCTGGTTCCCCAAAAGTTTTGTACACCTGTGGTCCAATTATAGCCACTTTGATGAGTTGGTTATATGATTTTTATCCCTCATTTGAATAAAGTATTGATTACATTTCCCAAAGCAGGCATATAGGAGAGAGAAAGCATTCTAAGCCAGAAAGTACCTGAATTATCTTAAATAATATTTATATCACCCTCTGCTGTGGAGTGTGCCAGTTTTCTTAATTGCACTGCTTTTTTGCTAGATAATAAAATAAATAAATAAATAAATAAATGATTTTTATTAGAGATGGGCACGAAATGAACTTTTGGTTCATTTTGTTATTCATTATTTGTTTTGTTATGTAATGAAACAAATAATGAACTGTCCCCTCTAAGAGAAATGAAACAAAATGGAAATTTCCATTTTGTTTCGCTTCATTTGCCAGTGTCTCCTACCTGGGTCCTGAAGTGGTCCTCTTCCTGGTCTGGTCCTCTTGGCTGCAGATAGGGGGCTCTGGGGGGGGGAGCCGACCAGCCATGCTACCGCTGATAGGCGGCTGTGGTCAGCAGTAATAAATAAAATAAAATAAAATAAAATAAAATAAAATAAAATAAAATAAAA
>JAHTLZ010000379.1:22286579-22341153 GCA_023846285.1 Phrynocephalus versicolor | reverse complement strand
TGTGTGTGTGTGTGTGTGTGTGTGTGTGTGTGTGTGTGTGTGTGTGTTGGGAGGGGGGGTTGTTACAGTCATGACCAACTCTTTGTGACCTCATGTCCATGGAGTTTTCTTGGCAGGAATACTGGAGTGGTTTGCCAGCTCCTACTCTAGGCCCCTATAGCACCTTGTATTCCCTGGTGGTCTCCCATCCAAGTACTAACCAGGGCTGACCCTGCTTAGCTTCTGAAATCAGGTGAGATCAGATGTGCTTAGGGCATCTAGGCAGCTAGACAGATGGTATACAAAACAAACAAATAAATAAATAAATAAAACATAGGACTGAGTGGATAGAGATTCATTACCAAAAAGTGGGGTGATTATTGTGAGTATGCATGTTGGAGAAAGGGAGTGGGTTCAGGAAAACCAAAAGCTTTGCTGTTGCTTCCAACAAGTGTCCCGATGAAAACATCTCTTTCACAAGCTGCAGGAATTTTTAGGAGTTAGACCAATAAACACAGGGATATGGAATATGTCCCTCCAGCTGAGGTTGCCCTGTAACCTCCTAGCCAAAGTAACCAATAGTGAGAGATGATGGGCATTGCACTCTGATAATCTGGTGGGTTTGTATTTCCCACCTTTTAGCTAAAGAACCATCCTCTTGCCCTACTTGGGGTGGTGGAGAGACCCAAGTGAATGGAAGTTCTGTCTCAAAGTATCTCTTGTTCACAAACACCTGTAACAAGCAAATCATACTTCAGGATGGATATCATGTGCTGTTTTGGCAGATCTCCCCCAGCCCCCATTTCCAAGAGGCTTAGGAGACCCATCCAATCTATATTCCATGCAAGGTTTTTACTGGAGGGTGGGGGGAGAAAAACACCAGGGTAAGCGGCATAATTTTAAAATCAAAGAAATTCATTTCAGTAGTAAAAGGTTAACAGCCTTTAGGAGGAACACTTTTTAATCACTCTCGTCTAGACTCTATCACTCGAATCACCCACAGCAGGAGTGAAATATGGCTGAACCCCCATCACCGAACAGCACCTAAAGACTGTTGTATTTAATCATGTCTGTGCACTAGTTATGGATTTTCATTATGATTCCCGATGCTGTTGCACTGCGTAAAATATTAATATCCATAGTAATGATGCATGAAGCTTGGAGTGTAATTTCTTCACTCTTCTTGTCTGATATTAAATTGTTACCACTTTATCATTTGTGTAGAACTGCACATTTCAATTAATCTTTCTGTATCAGCAGCCCTGATTAATATAGATCATGATTCATAAGCTTATCGTCACTATAGTTTTAACAGATCATTTATAAAGATCTTAAATTTCAGGGCCTGGGAGGCAAAAGCCATTCTGTCCAAGGTTTTTCTTCCTTCCTGTTCCAGCAGGTTGCTCTATTCTCTCCCTTTCACACAATTAATTTTGGGAAAAGAAAATTAGCCAGATAAAAATAGGACTCGGGCTTTATATAGCTTTATTCAAAGGCCTGCCTGACGTTTTATCCCATTTATGCTGATGGAATGAGTGTTTTCAGAAGACATCACAGAGGTGGAAGGCAGGGTGGCTGGAAGAAAATTCATTGAACATGGCATTGTGGCTACTGGCAGCCATCCTTCTAACTAGCGGCCAATCGTTTGAAGCATAAACCCAACTTGTTTATTCATTGGGACACACATTTTCTCAGATTTGCCAATATGAAAATGTTTGGCTTCCTGGTGCAGATTAATCCATGAGGTGTACAAGGTCTGGGCCCACTGGCTTTCTGTTTGCTTCCAATCCTACAGGGCATCTGCTTTCATTTGAACTATCCTGGGCATTAAAACCTTTTTGTGTTCCTCTCTGGGTCATCTCAGAAATGAAGCATGGAATAAATAGGATGAGACCCTTTTCTCCCAATCAGTCCCTAGTATCACCTGGTCTTGTACAAGTTGTGCTACCTACTAGGAAGCCCAATCTACATTTGTGCGGGAAGGTAGTGGGTGCTTCCTTGACCAAGTGGCCAAAGTATCAAACCATGCTTACGATGCTCGTTCTGCAAACAGTTTGATTGAAAAGGATGCCAGCCATTATTCCCCCCCCCAAGTTGTGTGGTTTCCGTCTTGGACTACACCCCCAACACCCGCATGGCGTCGGATGAATTATCCAGCTATCGTCCGATTGCCATTGTTCCCTTCCTCGGCAAGGTTGTAGAGAGGGTGGCTGCCATCCGGCTTCAGTCGTACCTGGAGGAAAATCATATCCTGGATCCCTTCCATCCGGGTTCAAGCTGCTTCAGGGGACCGAGACTGCCCTGGTCGCTCTGCAGGATGACCTTCTCAGGGAGGCCAACAGGGGGTGTTCCTCCCTACTGGTACTCCTTGATCTGTCAGCTGCCTTTGATACCGTCAACCACGGTAACCTGCTGGTCCGGCTTGCTGAGGCTGGAATTGGGGCCTTGCCTTGAGCTGGCTCTGTTCCTTTCTTGGCGGCCGGTCTCAGCAGGTTCAGCTGGGTGATGACTTGTCGGCTCCTTGGACCCTCCCTTGTGGTGTGCCCCAGGGGTCGGCAATCTCACCCATGCTGTTCAACGTTTATATGAGGCTGCTGGCAGAGGTCATCAGGAGATTTGGAGTTTGCTGCCATCAGTATGCTGATGACACACAACTCTATCTCTCCTTTTCTTCTTCTGCAGAGGAGGCAGTTTGCTCCCTCGACCTGTGACTGGAGGCGGTCCTGGAATGGACCAGGACAAACTGACTCAAATTGAACCCGGAGAAGACTGAGGTTCTGTTCTTCGGGGCATCCTCATCTGGGTACGGACAGGGCTAGGAATCTGGGTGTGGTCCTGGATTCAGCCCTCTCCCTGGAAGCCCAGGTGATGGCGGTCTCTGGGGCCGCTTTTTTCCACCTCCGCAGGATCGCCCCGATCTGACCATACCTCGATGAGTCCTCCCTGAGGACAGTTGTGCAGGCCCTCGTGATTTTGAGGATCGACTATTGCAATGCCCTCTACATGGGGTTGCCCTTGACCCTTGTCCGGAGGCTCCAGTGGGTGCAGAATGCGGCGGCCAGACTGGTGGTGGGTGCTCGTAGATTCGAGCACATCACCCCAGTTTTGGCCTGCCTGCATTGGCTACCCGTTGCCCTCCGGATAAGGTTCAAGGTCCTGGTTTTGATTTTCAAAATCCTCCATGGCTTGGGACCAGAGTACCTGTTGGAGCGTATCTCTCAGAGATCAACTGGGACCAGGCCCACGAGAATGGTGCAGGCACGCTTACTGAGGGTGGCCACACCCAGGAAGGTGCGTAAATCACTCACGCGTAACCGCACCTTCTCTGTGGTGGGCCCCACGTTGTGGAACCATTTCCCCAGTGAGCTGCGCCTTGCACAGTCCCTACCCGCCTTTAAAAAGGCTTTGAAGACCCACCTTTTCAAGGAGGCTTTTGGCGACCTTTTCACTTATTTTGTGGCCGCCTGCCTTGTGTGTTCTGATGAATATTGTCCCACTCCATTTTATCGGACCTTTTTATTCACTTTTTTCTTTTCTTTTTCTACTGTTGTGGTTTTGTATTCTGTTAGCCGCCCAGAGTTCCTATCGGAAGATGCGCGGGATATAAGTACAACAAATAAATAATAAATAATAAATAAATAGAGAGAGAATCTCCCAAGCAACACAGTCACTAGGACTACTACCCATTCCAAAAATGTCCACTTGTTATAGTACATTTGAAATATATCCCCAACCCCATTACCCATAGCTCATTGCATGTAACTATAGCATCTGTTATTTTCAGGCTTTTCGTCACCTTGTTGGCTTATTGGTCCTCCTGCTTAATTTGCTGGGCTCCAAAATTCTGCCTTGAATGTGCTTGTGGAATGCCCTCTCAGGAAAGTTTGCCTGATACTTTTCCACTTAAGATGCTGGGTATCAAAGTACAACATTGCTAATTGCTTTTTCTGAGCTGAAATTTTAATATTATCTGTTGAGATCATCGACTGCTATTTTCAGTCCTACTAGTAATGGACAAGGATGGGCAATAGGGAAAAGATAAATAAAGACCAAGGACACCTAGTAATGGAATGAATTAGCCTTAATTCTATTGGTAGAATATTTGCACAGGTTTGGGTTGGGGCAAAGATCTGCATACTGGTTAGTCCACTTGCTAACTAATCATTATTCCATACCACTTGTTAAGAGAACCCATGGGATATGGGAACTTGGGGTCCTACCACAGCATCAATTGCTGTGGGGTAGCTTCCCATACCTCAAAGCAAGGCCAGCAAGCCAGAAAGCATAAGCCATGCCTCCAAAGAAGCTAGAACAGAATAAGGCATTAAAAATGGGAAGTGGCTACATTAAATTAAGATACATTTGGGGGGGGGCATAGGCAGGCAAAACAGTAGCATAGGCATTGCTAAATGGGGCCTCTGCTTTATTCTGATAGATCAGAGGTGGGCAGGAGCAGCTTTACTATTGAGCAGCCTAACCCAACGAGAAGCCTGCTCCTGAACTCTTCATAGCAATCAGAAAGAAGATGGGTCAATTAAATGTAATTCTTTTAAAACAACACTTCTTGTTTATGAATGTAGGATAACATGCTTCTGTATCCATGATTCAAAACACCAGAAAAGAGCAAAATATTGCTGCACAGTATTGTATCTACATTGCCAGCAGGAAAAAAGCATGCTAAAGTTTACATAGTACCAGTGTCAGCAGTCAAGATGGTCTACAGCAGTGGTTCCCAACCTTGGGTAACACAGATGTTCTTGGACTGCAGTTCCCAGAAGCCTTTATAATCAGCTGCATTGGCCAGCCTTTCTGGAAATTGCTGCCCAAGACACCTGGGTAACTCATAGATAGGAAACAGTGCTGTAGACCATCTTGACCGCTGACACTGGTGTTTTAAACGTCTGCTGCTGTTTGCTATGTAAATTTTGGTGTTCTTTTTCCTTCAACTCACTACTGTTCACAAAGAGACACCAAGCCTAACTGCTTTTTTCATCATGAGATGGGTTGCCTCAGTAAAGGAAGCCACAGCTGTTAGCTTGCAAGACCCAAGCAGAACTTTTGGAAAAGATAATCTTTTTGGAAAAGACAAAGGGGAGCTGTAGAAGACAGAACAATCTAAAATGAGATGTTGTTGGTTTGCAAGATCTGAACAGGACTGTTATGTTAATGTGTCATTCTGGAGATCATTAACTCATAATCACCACATATCAGAAATGACTTGATGGCATATAACATCATTGGAAGGTTTTTTTAATTCCCAAATAATTGTATAGTGACAAGATGCGTGAAATGGTTGAGGTATCAATTAGAGACCATGGCAAGATATAGGCACCAAATCTTTGCTAACATCAAACCATCCCCACCTGCAATGTACCCCCCAAAAAAAGCCCAGTAATTTCACAATTTAATTCAAGTGCACTCCTGAATTTGTTCTATATTTTTTAAAAAATTAATATCTGTATATCATATTCCTTTTTGTTTCTACATTTTTTACATCCGGACACAGAATCACCTAGCAAGCATGAATCTCATAAGCCTGTTTGTACAGGAAGGGGTTTAAAAGTTAATTGGGTCCTTATTTGAAAACTTACAGGGAGACTAGTTTCAGTAATCCTAACAGAATTTTTAATGAAAGTCTTAAAACACATTATCAGGTTCCACCACTACCACCACCCCAAGATAGTGGGAACTGTCTCAATATACCTTATGAAACTATATGCTAATTATCTGAATATATCTGGCAGAATGCCCTACTTCCTTGAGGACTTTCAGTCCATTACTTCATTAAAAGCAAAGCTGTTTTTTAAAATAAACTCTATCTTTTTACTTTGTTTCTATGACCTTTAGTTGCCCCGAAGCTCTCCAAATGACTCCTTGAATGTATGCCCATCAATGTATGCAAGATAAAGCTCTTGCTGGCAAGCCTGTACCACACATACTCCATGTTGCAAAAAAAAATGTAAAACAGTTTTACTTTTGAAAAATCATAACTCAAAACCCCCTTTTTCTATAACTATGCTAAACTTGATGCTGGTCCAAAGCCCAGTTTTAAAATTTCAGTGTTTTGCCTGGGTTGCCCCACCACCATTTTTAGAATTGCCTTGCAGAACACTAGCCTTGGTTACACGGCTATTAACTGCACATCATATTTTGATGCGTACTAAAATTGTGGGCGATCACGTGATGTTTGGTGTGCAGTTAACACCCTGATGGCAGGGGAGTATTATACTTCTTTCTGTGTGTCCCGTCCTGCCAAATGCTCATCTTCTCCCTGTTTATTGATCTGCTTTTTCTCCGTCATGCTTACATATATATAAAAAAGTGATTTGCTTGTTAGTTACTGGCATGTCAGCTTTCTAGTATTAATGCAAGAGTTCATGCAAACATTTGAGAACGTGGCAGTGTATCCCTAGTACCGGAGCGCCTATATAGTAACTCCTTTGTTTTTCTCTCATCTCTCACTTCCTTTCCCATGGGTCACTGTGCCAGGTAATTTGTAGCTTGTAGAAGTGCTCAGTTACCAAAATACCAGCAATTGATTGGAGTAGTACAGCAGAGAGAGGTAGAAAAGGGGGGGGACTGAAATGGTGCAAATTTTCACCAGTCGCACTGCAATTGCTGCGGTAAAAACTGTGCGTCATTAAGAGGAGTAATTTGATAGAACCCCTAGTGGTGGTATAGGATGGTGCGGTTAAAGTGCGCTTCAGGGGGTGTGGTCAGCTGGGGTGGCAAAAGTTGCGCCTTGGAGTGGAGGCACGATCTTTTGCTGCACAGTCATTCGCAGCAAACAGAGCAGCAAACCGGTCATGTGACTGGGGCCACTCATTTACTCTGCAGCTCAGTATCATTTGGACTAGTGGTTGGTGAGAAACACAGAATTATGGCTGCAGTTGTGTTAGAGGCAGCCATAGACCTTGGAAATCACAGCCCTGACAGACCGCTTGCCTACCCCTGAGCCAGAGAGCTAATCACAAATATGCACTATGATCCTTTACTGTCATCGCACCTCTGGTTCTACAGGCCAGCTTGGCTTTGAAAGTATCACATGTATTTGCTCATTGACTGCTTTTCCTGGTAAGTGCAGAACTATGCCTGAAATCTATATAACAAGGTACAGCCGCTGTTAGTCTGTGTACCCCCACACATTACAGAGCAGCAGCACTGAAATATAGCCTGGAATTTGTCTTCAGAGATGAGATAACGTAGCTGCTTTAACAGCTGCACCTGTCACTTCCATATGACATATGAAGCATTGTGTTGAGTACATTTGCAGGGCAATTTTCCAGTTGGAATAAAAGGTTTCCTAAGGTAGATTTTCCTCAGTTTTTATCCCCCTCTCTAAGATTATTTATACATATATATCCTGCAAATATTAACTGTCGGCATATGCAATAGCAATAAAATATGGGGCAAGAGGAAGCATATTTTTGAGACACCACAGGTTGCCCTCAGTTACTATCAGATAATAAAGGCTGGACACCCAAGGTAGTATCTGATTTTTCCTTTTTAGCCTAACATTTAGATGTTCTTTTAACCAAATTGCCATTTCTGCACAATCTGATCCCACTGGGCCTTAATAGTGGTTCTTAGTTCCCAGGTAAGTATGCATAGGATTACACTTATAGTACTGCTATTTTAGTATTTATTTGATTATTATGTATTGGCTTTATTTCTATCCCACCTTTCTCCTGGTGAGGGGAGAAAAGTATCTCAAAAGGTAACAATGTTGGAAAGCATAATACAATATAAGAATAGAATGCCACTGAACTGTTTTTCACAACAATTAAACGAGCCAATGTCTAGGCACAACTAGACTTTCCCAACAGCCATTGGGGGCTATATCCTACCTATTCCACTGTTAGATTTGCTTCTGTGTTGCCATTATCAGGTGCCAGGATAAAAGAAACGCTGCAATTAACATTTAAGGCCAAGGTGAGTATGGAGTGTGGCACACATTTTCACTAAAGTACAGACTTCTGGAAGCAATGTTTAGGCTGAAAACAATCCAGTGCTCTTCATCCAAACACAATTTAAAGGTAAATTGTGGCTTGGTGAGCTGGTCTCTCGCCACCAAAAGTCTGGGTGGCAGAAGTCAAAACCTGGGTAAGAAAGAGATTTTGCAACGTCCTTGTCATGTGTTGTCTATTTGTGCACTACAATATGTCACTGGGTGGGTTGTGAGATAAGCCATTGGCAAGTGTAAATTGCATGAAGGAATTTCCTTGACCCAAGGAAATGTGGGGCCATAGTACTGGCCCAGCTACTAATATTGTGCAATTTCTACGCGAGCTTCTAAATAGTGTGAACATCTATGTTCTATATGTGCCTGTCAGGGGTAGGAAAGTCAATTGATTTGCACAGATCATTTCATGAGTGAAAGCAAGATGGAAGTACAGATAGGCCAAGAAAATTCCTCCAACACACCATAAACAGGATTGCCAGTTCAGTAAAATTCTAGTCCTGGTTCCTATGATTTCAGGGCCCAAACCAGAGAAGGGGTCTTTGTGATATCACAGGAGACAAGCCCTTGTGAGATCTGAGGGATGGATCAACTTGATGACCCTTAGGCAGAGCAGGCAAGGTTGATAGGGAAGCCACTGATGACAAAATTAAGGCATCACATTGGTCACATGATACCTCTAAATGTCCCACCCCACCACCATCCATTATTTTATACCTACCCATATTTGATGTCAAACATCACCTTGCCATACCCATCAGGCTTCCAATATCTTCTAGATTTCTGCATCCTGTCATTAACAAATGTATGTCATCCCTACTGCCATAGGCTGTGACACATATATCCTATATCACCCATTAAACCAGGTTGTCAGGGCCTGGTGGGAGGTTGACTCAACATTTGGAGAGCCATGGAATTCCCAGCTTTAAATCAAAGTGATTGTTCTCAACCAACAATTCACATTCATTCCATAATGACATATACAATAAAAGCTATTTCTTGGATTCTGTACAACACACTAACATAGCCGCCGCTCTGAAAATATCCTGCCGTAATTGCAACCAGACACGGATCAATCTGCAAAGGGGCATGTGGTGGATAGATAACCACTGATCTGCCCTACTATTCTCCTCCTTTTCTTTCCATTGAGCTAGTAAACTGTGGCATCAGTTAGCAATGGATCGAGAAGGAGACCCAGCCTTAGAGGCTGTCTCACAAACACAATATAAACTCCCAAATTTCTTCTTCTCCACTGTTACTCACCTTGCAATTTGTCTCAGGCAAAGGAGAGTAATTTCTTCCATTTTCAAGCTCATATCCTAGGATTTTGCAACCCAGATTATTATGTGTAGTTTTCAAGCTCATATCCTAGGATTTTGCAACCTATATTATAATACGAGTCCCAAGGTGTTAGGTTTTTTCTTTTGCTTTTTAAAAGACTTCCAGTCTTCCTGTCTATTTTGCCTTACTCTTTAATGAAGGATAGAGTTGTCTCACTTCATAAAAATAGACAGGGGTCTGGGATGTTTTGTGATGGTTCTTGTGACTCCCCAAGTTGATTAACATGGGAAGGGCTACAGTTTGGTAAAAGAGTACATTTTGACTTATGAATTTAATCAATTCCAAATGCATGCTCTTAAGTTGAACTACTCTTAAGTCGGGGTACCTATCTAAAAATTGGGGGGGGGGAGTTAAAAAATCAAAAAATGAAAAAAATGTAAGTCGAGCAGACCATATCTGAAATTTGTAAGGTAGCAGTTAAAACGCCAACAGTTTTCCGCTCTTAAGTCAAATTGCTCTTAAGTCAAGCTGCTCTTAAGTCAGGGTACCACAGAAATTTCATGCAAAGGCCATTTGTACATTCCCTGGTGAGTCCCAACTACAAGGCCTGAGAATTTTGCCTGAATCCAGGAGATTTGCCATCAGTCAGTATGGACAATATGATACTAGATTGATCCATGATTTGGCTGAGTTTACAACAGCTCTAAATACTCCTGTTAGGTCATTCATTTGCAATGTACACATTTCCTGGGATATGCTGCAATTTAAGGGAAATAACAGCACAAGAATTCTAAACCATTTGGACTTTCCCTTGAATTAAACAAACTACATCAGGATAATGTCACTACTTTGTTGGTCCTTTGGTTTTTGGGCAACTTGAAATGTAAAAATTACATTACTCTCCACATTACTTTCCCATCGAACAGCAGAGAGATCAAGACAGGAAATCACCGATCAGACAAATGCTCAACAGGAAAAGGTAAACCTAATCTTATGGTCTTGCCTGGCAGACTTTCAAATCCCATATCGACAGACTTGTCACCTGCAAAATTCTCCCTGAAGCCACTGCTTTATTTATTTATCCCAGTGCATACAATCAAATCTGAAAGATGCCTATCCATGGTTCTAGGCACCTTTGACATGTATTATAAAATATAACTACATCCAAGACTACCCATAAATCCATCTGCCAAGCCTTGATGCCCTAGCATGACTGACCTTAAAGATGATAAATGCACAAGCTGTTGCTGTCTGGTGACACTGCTGAGGGCTTGGTGGGGGGCTTCTTATAGGAGGGAACTGCAAGTGATTGTGTATAGATCAAGAAAGAAGAGCCAACATGGCGCTGGCGCACAATGTAAAGTGTGCATTAAGCTTTTTTAAAGTGTTCTTGGGTACAGTGCAATAATATAGGTTCCATTCTTCAAAATCACATCTATGAATGTGGGATTTTTCTGCCTCTGTAGCCAGGATTCAAAATACCAGGCAATGGCCCAATATTACTGCACAATCCCATCCCATATGTTGCTACTAGCAAGAAAAAAGATGAAAAAAATTATATATTGAATGTTGATAACACCTATGTCAGCAGTCAAGATGGTCTACTGGGTATGTCATTAGAATAGAATAGATTAGATTAGATTAGAATAGAATAGAATAGAATAGAATAGAATAGAATCCTTTTATTGGCCAAGAGTGATTGGACACATGAGAAATTTGTCTTTCGTAAATATGCTCTCAATATGGATAAGAAGAAATATAAAAGAATCTTTTTCTCCTTTCTCTCTACCTTTCTCTCCTTAATAGATTTTGTTTGTGGAGATGAAAGACAGAAATAGCAGCAATAAAAGGGGGCGTGGTTCACTGATGGAAAACAGTGGCACAGAATGCCTGAAGGAAAATTCTATGTCATAAGGCCGGGTAGTTTCTTTTGGAAATGCCCAAAGAAATCTGTGAATTTAAGACCCAATGCATTCACTGCAGGTATCGCTAGTTACAGCTGCTGCAGTTTAAAATTCTTCTTTTTCTATTGGTGTAATATAAACTGTTCCTAATGAATATATGGATTCCTGTATTCATATTTTCACATAAATATCCATTGGATATACCTACAGAAGCTTAAAAAGGAACCTTCAAGCCAAATCATGTCTGAAGTATCCATACTTTTTTTTCTTAATGAGAAAATGAATCAGCAGAATAATTGGATTTCTGTTCAAAGAATCTGGAATTAAAATTAAATCCATGGGAAATAAGGGCAGCTGACGAGATTTGGAAATTTTAAGGGTTGGCCACAGTACTGAAGAATTGCAGCCAGATAGCAGTGTGAAGTATTTGTTTCCAGATTAAAACAGCCTTTACCTGCCTCAGTGCAAATCGACATAAGTTCTCAGTCCTAAAGGCATGACTCATGAATGTAATCTATAGAAATTAAATCACAAATGAGTAACTATTATTTATTATTGTTTGTTAACTATAGTATTAAGGTGTTTTTAAAAGTGGTGCAAGCAGGAAAGAGGAAACAGCTACAGCAGCAAATAAACAAACAAAGGTTTCTCTGGAGGTTATTAAATAGCAGGAGTATATTGTGGGTTTCAGAGCTGTAAACAGAAGCTTAACAATATTGTTCTCAGCCTTTCCAAAAATCAAAGCCCAGTAGTATGTCAATAGAGAATACCAAAAATCAATCTAGCACTGTTGAAATGCTCTGTTGTCTGTTCTCATGAAAACAGGTATTTGCCAGAGGAAATGCTAGGCTCTAGGCAGAGCTTCTGAGCTTGATATTCATTGATTGATGTGATGTGATGTGATTTGTACTTTGCCCATCCTTGTAGAAGCACAGGGTCACTAAGAACCCATTGAAAAGCCTGTTCACAATCACAGCTCTAGGATCACAACTCATGGCTAAGGAAATTCAATCAAACATGTTCTTTAAAAAAAGGGGGTAAAGTACTCACATTCATTTTTTTTTTTGCTTTCAAGAAATGCTGTTGATTAGTTGCAGCTCTATTCTAATGATTCCTCATCTATTTATGTAATCAGTACCTAATCCAATTCCCTCCCATGGGCTGTGGCGTCTGAGAGTAAAATAAACACATCAAATGCACATGTGTGTGGAGGATGGGGGGTCTGCCTTTAACTTGCTTCCCTCTGACCATCAAATATTTATTTTATTTTCTCCATGTCATTTTATCCCTCGGCTTTTGTTTGTTTTACTGTTCAGCTCTATCCAGCCTGTGTAGATTGTGTTCTGTTTGCATGAACTGTTTGACTGTGCTATGATCTCCTGGGGCCTTAACCTTGCCATCTCCTGGGGTCTTAACCCTAGCCCTGTCCTACCTGCTGGGCAGCACCTTATGGCATTGCCATGACTTTCCAAACAGAAGGTGCTGTCTGTTCAGAGACTGCTAGTTTTCCTCCAGAACTGAGCTCTTCTTTGGCTGTCTCAGCTCCTGCTCAGTACTGAAGGGGGAGGTCAAGAGAGTGGGGAAACCTCCATTCAAGGCTTTCTAGCTTTAATCTTCTCATGCATTGGTGTGCCTGACTTACGGCGATAGGTAAATAGTGACAGTAGCAGGATTATACTTTAAGCCGCTAGCTATGGATCCGCACATGTGCTGCGCCAATAATAGGGTCTTTTGTGTGTAAGTTTGGTCTTCTCTTTCTGTCCATCTGGCAAGATTGAGCATCACATCCTCATGATAACCTGCTTACCTCAAATAGAGAGAAGCCCAGGAAAGAGGCCTTAACAAGCCTGGTTTGCCTGGTATGATTGGTTGTCCTCAGAAGAAATATTTGGCCCATCCTGTCTGAATTGGATAGAATAATTGGAATCAACATGATTGTTTTCCTTTCAAATCCCTTGAACTGCCATGATGTGGCAGTGTCTGTACCCACATTTGGGGCTTTGTGTCACTGCATGATAGAGATGGAGATACGGTGGTGCCTTGTATAAAGGAATTAATTTGTTCCAAATGAAATTATGTTAAGCAAATTTTCCTTTATACAAATTTCCCATAGGAATGCATTGAAACCAGAGTAATCCCTAATTATGTTGTACAGATTCGCCCCATAGACGATTCTGTTAAGCAAATTTCCCCTATCTCTGGAATTTTTTTATGTTGTACAGATTTGATGTTATACAAACCATTTGTTATACAAGGGTCCACTGTACAAAGATGATCCCTACCCACCCCATATAGAAGTATCTCAGACCTTTGCATATTTCACATAAAGGCCTGCTACTGAATGAATTTGGTTATTGTGCTCTTGGAATCAGAGCTCTTTTTTTTTTTTCAGGCCTCCTGATTATGAGAGCACAGTAAATGCATTCAACAGAACATGTTTCCAGGCATCACAACAGAACGTCACATTAAAAATAAGAATCTTTAAGATATTTCTGAGTCAAATGTGAATGTAAGACTTTCATGTGTTCCTGCATCCTTTTCCCTTTTGCTCCTACCAGATTTCAAGCCTAAGACTTGAATAGGGCTTTTGTGGTGCACAGTAAAATATACCTGGTCCTAAATCCGATTAATTATTAGCCCAAATTAATTAGGTGCATTTCATCGATGTCAAAACAGTGAAGCATACTTTTGGAAATTCCATTGGTTCCAATTGGTCCATCCTAGTTAGAACGGACAATTGTATTTTTAAGTCCCATTTTT
This sequence comes from Phrynocephalus versicolor, assembly GCA_023846285.1. Classification (NCBI taxonomy): domain Eukaryota; kingdom Metazoa; phylum Chordata; class Lepidosauria; order Squamata; family Agamidae; genus Phrynocephalus; species Phrynocephalus versicolor. Next base: position 22,327,269 of record JAHTLZ010000379.1, on the reverse strand, counting down.
CAAATGCAGATCGTGTTGCACCTTTTCTTTCTTAAAAAAAGCCATGAATTATGATTAATTCATAATGCCAATATCTTTAATGGCCCGTGCAACCAGGCAATGAAAAGCCTCTACATTCTATGAGTTTGATGAATATTGTATGATTTCAATCACTGGCCAAAATCCTCTTATTCAGTACTGTATAGTAAGTTGCACTAAAATAGGTTCATTGAATAAATGGGATTTAGTGAGTATAAATAGGATACATAGGAAAACCTGTGAAGTGCCACTGCAAGTCAGAATCATAAGTGCATAATTACTGTTGATATAAAGCCCTAAACTATAGCACTTTTATACCTAAACCAAGCAAGAGTAAGGACCAAGTCGCCTCCAGACTTTGGACTGATCAAATGTGCCCAAGACTAGCACTAATCCAGAAAGACTATGGGCGAATAAAATTTCAGGAAACCCTTACAGCTGAAACCCTGCAGGATCAATTCTTTCTCAACACCTTATGAAATCAATCAGCCCTTTTTTTCTGTAATGTGGAGGCTCCTTCTTGTGCTCTGTCTCTTTCAGTACACAACACTCGCTGTTCCAATTCCAACCAAACCCAAATCGTTCCTGCCTCTTATACTCGGTAGTGCTGTTTCTTTACATCTTTATTAAACTCTATAGCCACTTTGATAGGGAAATTGAAAAGCAAAAGATACGACGGACAACAAAAAGCCATAATTATGAAGATTCAATTTAATTTTAAAGGTTGCAGAAGGAGAGAAAATGAAGCAGGAGAAGAAGAAACCAAATTAATTTAGCAAGGAAGCATTGCATGAAATATTGTTGGCGCTTAATAACCATGCAAAGACAGATGATATGTGTGGAAAAATTAGTTGTAGGACCTCATAATAGTCTATTAATATTTTCTACAGGCACAGAAACCCTTTGCTGAATTATTGTGACAAAGTAATTTTTTTAAAGGGAGTTTGAAAATCTTCAAAAGGAAAAGACAGGAAGGATGTAAGAAGAAAAGAGACAGAGGCAAAGAAAGGCTCATTCAGACATTAAGCTCCGAGCTAGGCTTCACACACCATTTTATCGCTGTCCTCACTTTCACAGTGAAGCTGCAACTCTCTGAAACCTTGCACTTCTGGGACGCGTCACGTGTTATTCCACTTACTTTTTGCCACGTGTATACTTAAGATGCTTCTCACTCTACACCTGGAAACGCAATGAGTGAACAAGACTGTTGGGTACTCCCACATCAGTTAGAACTGTTTGTCCAAAGTGCCTGGAAAGTGCAGAATGGACTCAATCTCCACTCTTAGGTGACTTCGCCAGAAGCTCTTTGCTTCATTTTGCCTTGTTTTGCTTTGCCTTGGGATCAGATTATGCCTGTGAGATAGGAGAAACATGTATTGCATACAAGATTTTCCTTCCAGCCACAGTGCCAGTGGCTGAGAAGTCAGGCGTGTAAATTCATGGACTGAGAGAAGCTTACTCGAGAGTTAGCAGACACTCTCTTAGCACTGTTTAAAGGACATTTTGTTAACTGTTCTAAAGTAGTTCAGTTGGACTAGATATTACTCCCAGTTCTGTGCTATCGTCCACAGTTGGTCTCTAATCACTTTTGTCTGTAGTAAAATATTTTACTGGACTTTATATTTATATAGCTCAGTTTAGATGACTGTGGTCAAGAAACTGAAGGTCATGCTCAGTGGAGATTGGTGCCAAATTGCCTACCGCCCCCCCACCTCACCTGTCATCTCCCTTCAGTTTGATTGGCTGATGGTAATCCTCCTTTTAAAGCTGTCCCCTATTTGAAGACTTATCCAAAGAGGCAGTGACTAGATAGTGATTGTCCTCATGTTTCTGCAATGCTTCTGGCTGTTCCTTTCAATGTATATTTCATTTACTATACAACATTGCTGCTAAATGCAAGTAGATCTGTTTGGAGGTTTTTGTCTGTCTGTTTGTTTTTTGGCATGATTATGTGGTATGTTTTGTCATGAGAGACCCCCCCCCAAAAAAAACCCAGAAAAGCTCTGTTTTTGTTTTTTGGTAGCATTTCTACTTATATTATTTTTTTAGTCTTACTTTTGGCCTTTTATGGCATATGTTGGCCTTGTTCAGTTGACAACTCTGACAGTGCACAAATTGGGGTATAGTATAAGAGTAAACTTGCCTTCTACTCACAATGGTAAGTACCACAATTGCAATGCAATTCGTAAATTGAATTTTTAAAACTACTTTTTCTCCTAATTTTGCATTATAGCTAAGTGCTATAGCACTAAACTAACACAACTCTAATCCAAATGCTTGCCTTGTCTTATCACTTCAGTATTATTTCACTTACTAAATGTTTTTTTAAAAAAGGGATATGAATGCCATATAATTTTAAATCTGTACCTATAAATTAGAATATGTATTTTTGTCTGTACCCCTTTTGGTGCAATGCATAAGTGGCCACAATACTTTATTTATTTATTTACGATTGTTAACCAAATCAAAGACGTAACAAAACATCAAATTACTAGAATAGACATTGTAAAAACATTATAAAACTTTTGATAAAAGCCACAAAATACAAACAAGACTGTTATGTAAAAACTATCAGAAAGATAGATAAAACAGTATGCCAAAGATCAAGTCATCATCGCCCCCCTAAGTGGCAGGGGTGTGGCATGGGGAGGGCAAGGGGATGGGGTGCCCCAGGCGCAGCAATTAGGGGGTGCCAAATTGCCTACCGCCCCCACCTCACCTGCCATCTCTCAGTCCAGCTGCAGGCAGGCAGGTGTGCGAGAGTGGTGGCTGAGGCGCCCCCCTCCTCCTCCAACTCTTCATTGCCAGGCGTGGGAAAGGTAAGGTGTGTGTGTGCGCGCGCGCACATGCATTCACACACACCCCATGCACGCCCCACACCCGCAGGATTGCTGGGTGGATGGGATGGAGCTGGGGAGGGCTGGAGGGGTACAAAAAACAACTTTGGCCCCTGGCGCCCCAAAACCTTGCTACACCACTACTAAGTGGAAAACACACTCCATATGATCATCAGGAGCTAGAAATACTGCCAATCATGACCCCACGTACAACTATTGCAGCAGTACATGGCCACAATACTGGAGGTATATCATCACACCTCAATGTATGCATTTAATTTCTCCAGGGGGGAAATTCACCACCATACATTCCCTTAGCTGTTCTACCATGCTTACATGTGCAGACAGAGAAACATAGAATCATAGAATAATGAAGTTGGAAGGGGCCTACAAGGCTATCAGGTCTAATACCCTGCTCCATGCAGGAATACAGATCAAAGGATATCTGCCAGGTGGTTCTCCACACATGCATCAGTCCTTCAGTGTGCTCCCTCCTCCATGTGCTGTGTGACCCAACAAATGTACCATAGAACATACACACGCACACACACGCACCATCTGTGAGATCACTGTCTGATTATTCACTTATCGGCTACCTGAAAACCCCCAGAAATATGTATCTATCTATAGTGGTGCCTCTACTTATGTGTGGCTTGACTTACAAGCAATTTGACTTGAGAGCGGAAAACTGCTGCCTTACAAATTTTAGATGTGGTCTGCTCTACTTACAATTTTGGGGTTTTTTTTCTATTTTTTCTGTTTTTTATTTTTGATATATGGCTCTACTTAGAAGTTGTTCGACTTATGAGCATGCATATGGAACAGATTAAACTCGTAAGTAGAGGTGGTACCACTATGGAGATCACAGAGAGAGAGAGAGAGAGAGAGAGAGAGACTATATGGATGTACAGTGGACCCTTGTATAACAAACAGCTTGTATAACATAAAATTTGTACAACATAAAAAATTCCGGGGATAGGGGAAATTTGCTTAACAGAATCGCCTATGGGGCAAATCCATACAACATAAAAATGGGATCACTCCATTTTCAATGCATTCCTATGGGGATTTGTATAAAGGAAAATTTGCTTAACATAATTTCATTTGGAACAAATTAATTCCTTTATACAAGATACCACTGTATACATATTTCTACTGTATATTTACCAGAACTGACCACTAGGGAGCACCAGAAGTCATCCACTGCATAGTGTTTTTCATCATGGGGAGGGGGCTTGCAACTGACCCCTAGGCTGTGGTCACACCTGGGTTTCGATCCTGATCTTCTGAAGGTCCGGCTTTTCCTCTTCCCATCACGTGATTTAAATGTGGGAGAAGAGGTCTCACGTCAAAATCTGGTTTTTCAATTTTAAAGTGCAGTTCAGCCCCCCTTGGCCAGCAGGTGGCGCTAGCACCTGAAAAAATGGAAGACTTTTCTGGGGGAATTTAATTCTGTGTCGGACTTCCTGTTACTCCGATATGGAGCCAAATTAAAAAAACAGCACTGATCGGCCCCAAGAACAGCCGGTGGGTGCTATGCAAAAAAAAAAAAAGAAGAAGAAACCCAGATCATCAGCGCGGTCCCATGGCATCTGCCTCCTTAAAAGCCGGATTTCAAAAGGGAGGCAAAAATTCCCAAGCCTGGAAGGTAGGTCACAGAAACCTCGCTTAAGGGAGCTTTACCGGGTTTTCTTTTTCCTTTTTTTTTCAAAAAGTGGGGTGGCCATGAGGACGGTATTTTTGGGCACAATTTATTTAGTAATTTAAACTCTCTTTAAAGGGACATGTGACCGAGCCCAGATACTGCATTCCTACTGTACAACTCCACAGAGCAAATGGCAGAGAAATAGACCCCCCCCCAAAGGCAAGTGTTAGAGAGTGTATGTCAGTCTCTGAGCTGAAGCCTGGGAAATCTAACTGATGATGGCTAAACTGAAGTAACCACCTTTCTAAGCATTCTTTATTTGTAGCCCCACCTCTATTCTACTGCTGCCCCAGCTTGTTTTGCAGTCTCTGCAGTGTTTTGCCTAAGAAAGGCTACCAAACAGCCCTGATTCTTTCTAATGGCCCCAAAATGACACAAGGCAACAGCCTCCCCACTACCATCCCCGCCATGCTTCCCAGGAAGTAATTGTGCTGTCGTGTGAGAGCTTTGTGGGGAAAAGGGGGGAAATGCCAGTTAACCAAGAAGCAAAGTTATCGGTAAGATTTGCGTGTCAGCTCACGGTGTCCTGGTTTGGCCAACTACAAACAAGCAAACCAACCAACGGAAGCATCTTCACTGCCGAAGAAATGACACAGCCCTAGAGCACCTTAAAAGTGGACATAGTTTTTGTGGCCTTTGTCTTTCTGGATTAGAATAATGATGTCAACTTAAGTATACAAGGACATATGCCATATTAAATTTGTTGGGATAGCCTAGTGGTTAAAGTTGCTGGTTGCAGAGCCAGAGGTTGAGACTGAGAGTTCAATTCCCCACTTTGCCTCCTTACCCTTTCATCTCTGCCATTCTAAAAAAAAAAATGCACCTACAGTTTTTATCAGGTGCTACAGAACATTTGGTTGCTTTTATTTTAACAGGCTAACTTAGAACTCTTGCAGATAAAGCACCCCTCTGTATTACCGTGTTCCAGCACTCTTTCTGTTGCTTGGTGCCAAAAGAGTATGGAGTGTACAGTACCCGTGTTTGCATCTAGATTGTGATATGGCACTACTCTGTGAACCAGTAGTAAGCTTTCCTTCAGGTGCTCCCACCTGCTTCCAGCATTTCTCTTCTTCCACCACTCTTCCACCAATATTTTGAATTAAAAGACATTAGGCTAATTGAACGCTTCTAAAGAGCAAATGCTCATGGCAAATGGAAAGCCATTAGCTTTAAACTCTGAGCTCACTCAAGGCAACTTAAGGTAGCTTAGAAATAGTTCAAAGATCAATACAACTCAAACCACAATCAATTACTTTATTAAAAAGCAATTCAATAGATTACCACAGTAAGAACAATGAAGAAAAATATGCAAAACAAGTCTAGATCACATTAAGAAAGGTTTAAAATTACAGCAACCCCCCCCCTTTAAATCTTCTTCCTTGGCAGTCAAGCAGTCGCTAAATACCTGCCCGAATGGAAAGGGCTTTCTTTGCCAATAGGAGAGGAGCAGGAAGACAGTCAATCTGGAAGAGGCGCACTTCCGACCTGTCTTCTGTTTTTTGGTCACATGCAGTGAGGAGGTTTCTCATGGGATGCAAGACTTTTTTTAAAAAAAAACACCAATATTTATTTTGATAGCTGTTGTGAGTTTTTTGGGCTGTTTGGCCGTGTTCTGGAAGTTTTGGGGCTATTTGGCCATGTTCTGAAAACTTCCAGAACACAGCCAAACAGCCCAAAAAACTCACAACAGCTATCAGATCATGGCCGTGAAAGCCTTCAAGAACACATCAATATTTATTTTATTTATTTATGAGTGGTTTTTACCCCGCCTTTCTCCTTAGAAAAGGACCCAAGGTGGCTTACAGTAATGAGGGACAATATACAGTCCAGTACAATTAAGATATATTCAAGTTTAAGAACAGGGACTTGAGGGACATCTTACAGCAGAGGTGTTCAAACTTTGGCCCTCCAGATGTTTTGGACCACAACTCCCACAGCCATTTGTCATTGGAAATACAGGCTTGTAATTCTGGGAGTTGTGGTCCAACTCATCTGGAGGGCCAAAGTTTGGACACCCCTGTCTTACAGCATTAGAAGACAACATTAAAGCTAAAAGAGAACATCAGCAGTTAAGAAAAGAGTACAAATTCCATGTAATCATGTACGGTAGACCATCTAAAAGTTATGAGGGATGGAAACGAACAATTGATAACACAGTGTCGATGTAATCACACACGGAGAGATAACAAGCACAAAGTTATAAGTGGTTATAAACACAAGTCTGTGCAGCCATGTGTGGGAGTGCCAATAAGCACTAACTGCTGAGAATAATTTTAATGTGACATGCTACTCACCCTGGTCATAGGATGAACATCACATTTTTGGATATCAGAAACAGATGGTAGATGACATTACTGGCATTCTTTGCTTAACCTCACATATCACACAGATGCAAGTCAAACACCAAATATTGCCAGCATAAGCAATGGCATACCACTGCCCTCTATGGCCTATGAGCCATTTTTGTTCAGTCTGAGTGCCTGTCTGTAGGAAGGAGCTGATTTCACATGAAAGGCAACTCTGGGGTTGTGGGCAAGGATGACCATAAGTTATTATGGGTGGCTGGTGCCTTCCCTAGTATAGGATGCTACTCACGCCATCCATTATAAAGAGAGGGCAAGGTGACATTTATGCCTTTGCAACTGCTGACTGTGCTCCAGCCACAAAACAAGCAAAATGCAACCGCTCAAGGGAGACAAATCCCAGTGCCACGTGGGAAAAGACAGGAAGCTCCTAATTCATTGAGATTTTAATTTCATGGGTAAGGACTGATTTATTCGCACTGATTTATAGCCGCTGCCTGACATCCAAATGGAATTTGATTTAGGCTGAAAAACAAAACAACAACAAGACCATCCCAAACCTCCACATCAATGTCCAGAGAACCTAGTTTGGTCATTTCTTCAAGGTAAATAACCGCCAGGGACAATGAAATAAATCAAGCCAAAAACAAGCACAGAACGCTCCATTTTATTTTATTTTTTCCATTCCCCTATTTTAATCTTTACTGCGACGTCCATCCCCGGACTCCCCCCTCCCCCTTCCTCTTTCTTCTTTCTTTAAATACAGTCTAATCCCGAGTGTGAACTGATGTAGTTTGTCTATGGGGGTGGGGGGGGAGGCGAAATCTCTCTCTCTCTCTTTCTGCCTTTTTTCCCTTCTTCTTTCCTTGGCCCAGTTCATTATTTTTCTTTCTTGTCACTCAGTGTGATAGGTTGAACAGAAGTGCAGAGATGAGCACTGAAAACGGTGTCACAAGGCCTTAATCTAGTCTTTAATGCCTGACTTCAGAGATGTCATTTATCTTCTAACTGCAGCAGGCATCCACCAACTTTATCTCTAATAATATATTGATGGATTAAAAGGGTCGGGCAGGAGACCGGGCTGGAAAAATTGCTTATTGACATCAAAATACAGTGCCCTCCACCTGATAAACATGGAGGGGCTCGTGTATCTCCCAGAATAGTTGGTGTTGCTATAATTTTTTTTTTCTCTCTCTCTCTCTCGCATGTTTCTTGCGGGTTCATGGGGTGGTCGAGCAAAATAAACAAATGGAACAAATAAAAAGGAAATACAGTTTTTTTCTGCATTGACACAACCAAGTGGAAGCAGATATTTCACTCATGCTTACCCCCCCCCCACACACACACACTCCTCCTGCTTCATATTACTGTGTCTGGGAACCCGTCATTAGTGTTTATTTATCATGCCATGTGTCAGATTTCACAGCCGTGTGAAATGGGGAGCAGCTACCTTGTTTTGGTAGGCTGGAGGGGGGGGGGAACCAGTATACTGGGCTGTGTTATATTATATATGGCAAGATCCCTTACTAGTGACTCGTTATGCTTTTACACACTATTCTTTCTCAACAACTATAAATGCCTGAAGCTGTCTGGTAATCTCAAAGGCTGAAATTCATCCCACAGTACACACTTCTCAAGGGGAAAAAAAGCTTTCTTTCGAGAATTAAAATGGAATGGAACTCAACATATGACTTTGGCAAGAAAAGTAGCCCTGCCTCTTCTTTTGTGATAAATTATAACTCTTGTTCATCGCCAGGAAGGTGGAGCCTTTCATCTCCGTTGATGTGTCTATTCACAGACGGTTCTGCAAAGTCACTCAGTAATGCCTACAAACTATTAGGGGCAACAGAGAAAAGAATGAGGAGAGCATATCGGGGCAAAGTGCATTTCTGGCCAAACCTTAATCCTATACTGTATATCGGATTTCCAAAAGAAAAGCAACAAAGTATTTCATACCGATACTGCCATCCCAAACGTATGTTGTCATAAATTTCATAAAATTTCATAGAATCACAACCTTGGAAGGGGCTTACAAGGCCATCATGTCCAACCCACCACTAAATGCAGGAATTCAAATCATAGGGTATCTTCCAGATGCTTTTCTAAATTTCTCTTGGGTGCCTCCAGTGTTGGAGCACTCACCGCCCGGCGCCTCTGGAGGAAACTGCTTCCATTCTGATAGTGCTCTAACTCTTAAGATTTGGAGACTATACTTCTACTAACCCAGCCTAAAATAGCATTTGCCTTTTTTTGTAGCCGCGTTACACTTTTGGCTCATATTCAGCTTGAGATCTATTGGATATTATTCCAATATCCAATATCCAATATGCCGAGCCAGGTCCACCACCACCCCAATCTTGTAGCTCTGTGTTTTGTTTCTTTTTCCTTGGTGCAGGACTTTGCATGTGGTCCTGTTGAGTTTCGTTCTGTTGTTCTCTGCCCATTGCTCAAGCCTATCTAGACTCCTTTGAAGTTTGTTTCTGTATTCCAGCACATTAGCTATTCCACCCAATTTTGTGTCATCTGCAAATTTTATTAACATTTACTGCACCCACTGATCCAGGCCATTAATAAAAATGTTGAAAACTACTGACCCCAGAACTGAGCCTTGGAGGTACCCCACTTGTTACCTTCCCAATTAGAGAAGAAGCAATTAATCATCACCCTCCTGAGAATGATTCTGTAGCCAATTCTGTGTCCACCTTACACTTGAATTATCCAGCCGACATCTAGTTAGCTTGCTAATCAGGATAGTGTGTGTAAATTTGTCAAAAGCTTTGCTGAAGTCAAGATATACTATATCAACAGAATTACCCCTGTCTATCAGGGAGGTTACCCAATCAAAGAGATCAGATTAGTTTGGCAGTAAATAGTAAATAATTGCTATCAATGTTGATCAAGTATCTTTGGGTGATATAACCTATTTTTCTGAACAGGAACGAGTGACCAATCTTGTCCTGCCCAAAAGATGATAAAGAAAACTAAGATATCTCCTCGATGTACAAATTAAGCAGTCTGAACAATTTGTTTCTGTGTCTCTAACTCTTCAGCTCCACCATGCCATCTTTGTGGCCTGCAATTATAGATTCCATCCAGAATAATTATTAATAACCATTCCCCATTTTGTGTACCATTCACGAGACAGGGTTGAAAGTGAGTTTGTCAACAGAGAGTAAGCCCATTGCTCTCTCTCTCTCTCTCTTTCTCTCTCTCTCTCTCTCTCTCAGGCCACATTTCGTCCTATAAAGGTATTCAAGGCAAATTGTAATATTAAAAACAAAAAAAAATTAAAAACATAAATCAAACATTAAAAAACAATTAAACTATATGCTAATTAAAATACAACCTGTATAGACCTTTCTAGGTCACCCCTGCTTTCTTATCTTGCTTCAACTCCCTGTCATTCTTCCCACTGCCCCCTCTGCATTATACTGCCCAGAAGATGCACAAGCTCAGAACATCTCCAAGTAGCTTCATGTGGAGACCACGAGCCTTGCAATTATCTGTGAAAAGGTGGAAACCTACAAAAATCACACACTTTCTTCTCACACCGCTGCTCACCATGAGACCTGTCTCCCAACTGAGAGATGCAGGGAAGCACAGCAGTTCTCTGAGAGCTCAGGTGTTGCCCTGAAATCTGTCGCCTGCCTATCTAAATGCAAAGTTGAGTTCAGGATCAGTTCCAAATATGACCTTGATTTTTTTTAAAGAGAAGCCTAACACAGTCCCAGAGAAGACAGCTCCTTCCCTCTAGATGGTCAATGGATATGGCTGAGAAGTTTAGAAGCAAAGGGCAAGAGATTTGTAGGGCAGTAACTGCACGAAGAGTCAGTCACAACTGTAACAATGCGAGACACACACACACAACTGAAGACAATCCAGTTCAAACTCTAAGGGCCCCTCTTACTAATTCTTGTTACCTTCTGCCCACTTTGCTACTGTCTCTAAAAACATCTTCCTTGGTTTTCTATGACTCTCCAATTCTTCAAATCCTTTTGAACTCTTTCAGTACTCCATGACCTGTGGCATTCCTTGAACAATGAGTCTTGCTTCCACCTGCATCTCACCCTGTCTGGATTGAGGCCAGCCGCTAAGGGTGTGGCAGCCATCCTGAATAGCAATAAAGCAATCATAACAACTTTGTGCTGTCAAGTTGAATCCAAATTGTGTGACTCTTAGAATTTCCAAAGTACTCAATAGCGTGGCTTACCAGTCCCGTCTTCTGGGGCCCCTTGGGACTGTTTACTTTGCCTAAAACTACACAGGCTGGTAGAGCCTTGTGGCGCAGTGGTTAAATGCCTGTACCTGGGTTCAATCTTCTATAGCAGGCTTAAGGTTCACTCAGCCTTCCATCCTTCCGAGGTCGGTAAAATGAGTACCCAGCTTGCTGGGGTGGGGGGGGGCAATGTGTAGCCTGCACTCTGTAATTAAAAAATTGTAAACCACCCAGAGACTACTTGAAGTGGTATGGGGCGGTATATAAGCAGAACACTTTGCTTTCTCCTACGATAGTGTTGAACTGAGCTCCTAAACTCTACATAACTCACTGAACACTTCAGCCAGCCTGATTACTTTCCAAGGAAGAGATAGTAAAGTGATTTTCCAGTAAAGTGTATTTGTCATTAACTTCATAAATAGGGGTTAGTCAAAATGTCCCAAATTGCATTTTCTATCTGAAACTAAAGATTTCTGGTTGTTGAAACAGCAGTGCTTGGAAACCATATTATTTTTGGACAACAGATCTCAGAATCCACCAGCTATCATGGCCATGGAAGTTGGGAATCTGAGAGTTGTAATCCAAAGAAGTAGGTGTTCCAAGTAGACATGGGCACGGAACGACTAAAATTCTGTTTCCGTTTCTGTTTCCGTTTACCGTTTCCGTTGGGTAACGGAACGACTAATGACCCTAGGGGCAAATTTACCATGAACCGAACAGAACCAAGAAATATTCTTCGGTTCGGTTTGGTTTGTTGATGGGGAGGGGCGGAGCCAGAGATGTCTCCTACCTGTATCTGCTAGTCCGGGGAAAAGCCGACTGCCATGCTCCGGCCACGTGGTTGGCAGTAAAAAATAAATTTAAAAAAATAAAAAAGAAAAAGGAGCACCAACTGGGTCCCAGGGGTGGCCTTGTTGGCACCCTAAAATCTCAAAAAAAAAAAAAGATTTTAAAAATCCCAGCACCGACAGGGCCCCAGGGGCTGCACTGTAGGCCCTGAAGGAAAGAAAAAAAATAAAAGCCCCACACTACAGCTGAGCTGTAGTGCGGGGCCAGGAAACCCGGAAGTTAAAAAAAGGTTCCGGCGGAGGCACTCAAGGAGGAGGGACTGCTGCAGGAAAGACTTCTTGGCTTTCTCCTCCTCCATCGGAAGCTGCACCTTGAAGCGCGAGTGCAACTGGTGGGCTTGGCGCAGCTTGCCCTTGGATGCCTTGGACACCGGCCAGGTTGGTGGCGGTGGCGGCGGCGCCGCCTGCTATCAGGTGAGGACACGAGAGGGCAACAAGGCACCCGCCCCTCCCCAGGAGCGAGAGAGGGGGTCACCCACGTCAGAGGAGCCGCTGCCCGCCTTGTAGACGCGCTGGCAAAGGCTCCCGGCTGGTCGCATCTCCCGCCTCAGGGGAGAATCCAAGGCTGGGAAAAGTGCAGAGAAATCGCCAAAGGGTGTGTGTGTGAGGCGGAGGATTGCCCCTGTTGTGCGCCTCAGCCTCAATAGTACAAGAGGAATCCATGCCCGGCTTCAGGCGGCCACCTCCTCCTCCTCCTCCAGCCCGTCAGCGCTCTAAAAAAACCCAGGCGCTGGCCCCAAGCCAGCACCTGAAAAAGCCCCTGCTGCTGCTGCAGGCTGACTCCAGTGATGCATTGGGGGGGGGTGGGACGCCCACATGCAGGCAAAATGAACAACAACCCCCCGAACCAATGGAACGAAAATTTTTAAAAAATTTCACGGAAAACGGTAACGACCCGAAACGGACCCGCAACGACAAACAAAAAACTGAAATGTCATTTTTTTTTTCTATTCGTGCCCATCTCTAGTTCCAAGCTGTATGAAACTGCAGTCTAGGCTGGGATGGGGATTGAAAGGATGTCACCTTGAGTACTCCCAGAAGGAGGCCATCTAGCCTCACTCTATAGGTCATGGAGAGCCTGAGAGAGCCTATGTCTCCAAGGCCCTTAGCTAGCAGTGATGTGCTGCTGCAAATTAAGGAAAGGCCACTGCCTGGTGCAGGACAGTTGGGGGAGGGCATAACAGCAATAATAAGAGGGCAGGATTTGCAGGGCTCATGGTGGTCAACCAGGTCAGACGAAGAAGAAACGTGGGAAGAGGCAGTTGAACATTGGGGCCCCATCTTCTGTGCCTTCACAGAGGAACAAGCTGAGATAGAGGACAAGGGAAGCCACCTTTTCCTGCCCAACCTGTCTCGCCATGATAAGGGATCTGAGCAATGGAGTCCCCAGCTCATCCAGCATCACCTCAGCCTTGGCATCCTTGTCATTTAATGGGAGCCTCAGAGCCTATCCCAACCCACCTTCGATGCTGGAGGCACAAGTGGCAATAGGTGCAGGAAAGGTGTCACCAAGATTAGCAGCACCACATACCCTGGTTCCCATCACCTGCCTCTGTCAACCTTCCCTAAAAGGACTGTGACCTGGATTGGGACAATACTTCCTACCTGCTACTCCAGAACATAACTTTTGGAGACCCACATGAAATCAACTGGGACCCCAATCTGACTGACTGTGCACAGAGGGCTAGTGCTGGAAGAAACCCCATCCCTGAGAATGTGGGGGAAGAGGCAGCGGGGTTATGTGCCTTTAATAAAAGCTGCCATGAGTGACAAAACCAGGCTGGAACCCATGGGGGTTTTGCCAGGAGTGGCTGGTGGGATCCACCAGGCCAAATTCAATGAAATCATCTCAGGGCATGCTCACTTGCCACTCTGGTAGTGGCAGAAACAGCCCATGAAACTTTAGGCTTGGTGTTATTAAAACTCCATTTTAAATGCTGCTCGAGTGTCACTCACACTCCCCTGCATCAAAGAAAAAGGGACCTATATCTTCTTTTAGAAATTTGGTTTATAATACACAGCCTAGGTTTGGGAATAGAGATGCCATCATACTACAAAATCCAGAAACATTTTGGATCCCCCCGCCCGCACACCGCATGGCAAAGGCAGACGAGACGATGCCACCCCCCTGCCTGGTACCAGCAGCGCAGCAGTAGCACCAGCCAAGGAGGGGGGGCGGGGAAACCCCCCCCCCCAATAAAACACCCTTCTGGCCTGGTAGGTGCCCTCAGACAGTTTTCGCCTGCTTTTAGGGCCAGGAATCTGGTTTTTTTTTTTAACTTTTAAAAACTTTTTTCTGTGCCGCTTGGCATCGCAGGATCGCCGCGATGCCAGGAACGACAACGACAAATCAGACCCAATTATTCTTTAGTCGGTTCAAGTTCGAGTTCTGGCGGAGTAATTCCCGTTACCGTTTCCGTTCCGTAACGGAAACGAGTAACGGAAACGGGAATTCCGCTAAGTCGTGCCCATCTCTATTCAAAACCATTAGAAGCCCCAAGGGTGGGAATCACTTCTCTATAAAGAGCCAACCGGCCACTCCCAGTATTCATCGATAGCACATCTGTAGCGCAACATAGAAAAGTTTTTTTCCTGAGAGCTTAGGCTTCATTAGGCAGGGCCTTAGAAAAACTGCTGGCCTATCTGATCCCAGTCAGTCACTCAGGTTGCAGCAACTTCATTCCTTCGGTGCCCAGATTAGATCAACCGATTGCAGCTGATGACCTATAAAATCCTAAACAGCTTTGTCCAGGCTGTCTAAAGGACCATACCTCCCTGCACGAGCCATCCTTTCTGAAAGAGATGACTTCTTTGGTTCTACTGGATTCACGGGCAGTTTGGTGCAGATTCAAGAGAAGCTGCTCCCAATTCTTAAAAGCATCTCCTTTGGGAAGGCTCTCTTTCCAATGATAAAGAACTTGACTTTTCAGTAATCAATTTAGCAATTAAAATGGGGAAAGGTGGAGTGCTGCATATTGTTGGTTTTATCTTGAGTTTTTAACTTGCTTTTAGACACTTTTGAATGATTAGTCATTTAAATATTAGTATATGTTTAAATTTTTTAAATGTAATTGGTTGAGTTTTTATTTGCCTGTGATTTTAAGTTATGTGTCAGTTACCTTGAGTCTCTCTTTTAGGAAAAGTGGGGCAGAAATAAATAATACTAAATTATAATGTCTGATGAATTAAAAAAAATACTTGAGCCAAAATAGCTGCAAGCCAGACGCTTCTGTGCACAGCATCCATGCTCTGGTTTTACTTTAATGCACTGCTTTCTATTCTTCAGTTCAAGAACCCTTCCTTTTGTTTTGAAGCAGGTGGTCTGTCCTTTTTACAACTGAAACAAAGACGTTTCTTTTCTACATTAAGGTCATTTATACTGTTGAACAGTTATCTCCTTGAGAATGTTGTTTTGTCAAACAGGTGGAATACAAATAAAAGAAATACATGCAGCAATAGAAGAGAGCTAGTGAGCAGGGCATATGAAAGACAATGTGTATCATTGTTTCCATTGTTTATTAACTGCAGCAGCAACTATTTTATACTAGGGTTGGCCACAAACAGAACTGCAGACCAGAAAAACCAACAAACTGGGCTGGCTTATGATTCAGTTCATGACCTAATTCACAGATCCCATTTTGCCGAAGCAATGTCAAACCTTTTCCCTTCAGTGCTTTGTTTTGCTTTGGCAAACTGGGATGCCCGCCTGCCCCCTTCACCTCCCTACCTGCTGCTGCCACCAGTACCTCCTCACTGCCGCCATCTTCAGAGGCAACAGGCTGGCTTCTCTGCCAGGAGTTGCTCCCAGTGCCTCTGAGCATGCACCCAACACCTGCTGATAGCTGGCAGCACTATGATGATGGCAGTAGCATGACAGGTACAGAGCACCTGGGCAGATTTTTTTTTTTGGGGGGGGAAACCCCAAATGACAGCTCGGTTTTCAGTTTGTTCGTGGTGGGTTGTGGTTCATGGGACATAGTAGCCACCATTTTACAGATTTTTTGCCTGTTTGAACCAACATGTTACAGGTTTTTGCTTATCTCTATTGTATACTTTAACCTCTCCACCTCATAGACTGACAACTTGGGTCTCATCTTTGAGTTCTCTGTCACTTTTTATCACTTCCAGATCAGCTACGACTCCCTTTTTCACCCAACTCGAAATTGTTCCCTTCCCTCCCTGATATTTCAAAATTTCAGGGATTTCTTTTCAATGACAAAGCACAGCAAAAAGCATTAAAAGAGTTTTCCAAGTGTAACACAGGCCTCTTTTTTTTAAAAAAAAAATCTCCTTTATTGTGTTGCCTTTGTTCACAGTATGTCATTTCCAAAACATTGTTGTCATGTAAATCGCCTCCAAACAACCCCTATGGATCACAGCCAAGGCTGCTGGTGGAAAAGGAGCAATTGAATCCTATGAATCCAGCACCAGAAAAAGTATGTGTATATAGATAGATAGATAGATTATTTGCACACAATCTCTCTCTCTCTCTCTGTATATATATACAGAGAGAGAGAGAGAGAGAGATTGTGTGCAAATAATCCAACATTGTCCCATTTTCAGCTCTTATGTATTATAAACAGTGGGATGTCAAGGATCATTAAGCACAAGAGTTATCTTGCCCTAATGTGAAGCTTGCCAGGGAGAAAACTGTACAATATATATACTGTATGAACTAGTTTATATCCCAATAGGGATGGGCACGAAACAAAAAACAAAATGCTGTTTCATCATGTCGTTATGTAATGAAATGAAACAAAATGAAACAAAATGAGGAAGCAGCATTTTGTTACAGATGAAACCAAATGGTGGTTTTTTTGTTGAAATATACCATTTTGCTCCATCTGTAAACCAGTCCCTTACCTGCTGCTGGTGTCTCCCCCCCCCCCCGCTGCTGCCGCCACCACCGCTGAAACTGCCCAGCCATGCTGGAGAGGACGAGAGCAGGCGCAGTAGGTCAGCGTGGGCCTCTGTCTCCTCCTCCTCCTCCATTGTTACTGCTGCTGCGGGCGCCCCTACAGGAACCAGCCATACTGAGCAGGCCAGCCTGGCCTTCCTCTTCTTCCTCCTCCTCTGCCACCACTGCCACTACTGCATGCCCCAGTCAGCCTCAGAGGCTGAGCAACCCAGCAGTAGACCACCCAGCCGCTGCTGAAGGCCCTGGCTGGCTGGGGAGGCTGAGCGGCCTGGCAGTAGAGTGTCACGCAGCTGCTGGAGGCCCTGGCCAGCCTGAGAGGGTGAGTGGCCTGGTGGTACAACACGCCGCCGCCACCACCGCTGCCGCCAGCACGAGAACCCAGGAAGAGGGTAAGTAGGGGCCAAAGAGCAGGAGGAGGGTGTGGACTTCCCCTCCACATTTCATTTCATAAAAATTCATTTCATTTTGGGGAAAAATTGTATGAAACAAAATGAAAGGAAATGCAGTGGGAGAGAAACGGAACTAAATGAAATGCAATTATTCTGTTTTGTGCCCATCCCTATATCCCACTCTACTGAGTTATATATAAAGTCACTTAGCACTGCAAATTCTCCTAAGCAAAATGCCTCTCTAACAGACACAGAAGAACAAAGAAAGCCCTGATTCCTCAGACCAAATCAGAGCAGAGGCCTCGTCACACAGTGGCCAATAGCTTCCTACATAAAATTCACAAACACAATTTCAGACTAAAATCTGTTGGGAGTCTTTGCAACCTTGCATGCTGCCTCTAATAGGTATGGCTTGGAGGAACCTTTTAGGGCTGGGGTGACTATCAATCTATTTAGCAGCAAGAAATTATTCCCTCCTGCTCTGAGTTCAAAGAGAGTCCCTTCTCTCTGCTTTTGAGCTCCCCCACCCCTTTTATTGAGTCTGTTGTTAACTTGCTGTTCACAATTGTAAGTAAAGAAAATGCCTTTTACTCTTTCTACTAATAGTGTCTCAGCGTGAGTTCATGAGAAAGGGGTGGGGTGAGGGGGACTTGAAGCTGTTCTCTGTGAATCCCCACACTTCTAGATCCTGGGATTGTCAGGCTTAATATACTATGCCCTGATCATTGGGTGGAATGATAGAAAATGGCAGGAGAAAGAGGAGCAGAGAGAGGCAACCTTCTGTACCTCTCTTTGTCTTCTGATGCTTCTCCTTCCTAAAGAAGATAATGGGAGCCCATGGAGAATTTGCCTATGTGGTCTTCATGTATGTTCCAGACTGACAGCTGACTAGAAAACTGTGGCTGGACCCAAACCCTGAAATAGCATGACCAGGGACATTAACCTGTGCATTTACCTCGTAGTCTCTCTGTCCATCTGTACAGTGGCTGATCTGATCTGGGCTGTGGAGAGGAAGAATGCCTCAAACCTCCTCATAAACAAAACATTAAAAGCAGAAAAAACTGCATCTTTGGAAGCAATGGAAGCTTTTGGGTTGCACCTTTTAAAACAGCTGCTAACATATTGACAACCCATGACAACCCTTGGCCCGTTCCATCTGAAACATATCAAGTATGATGCCAAAAAAAGGAAACAGGAGAATTTTGCACCGTTTGGGTGGAAAACAGCAGATTATAAGAAACCCATGACTGTCTGAGTCTCCCTGTAAAGTAAATAAAAAGTGATAATGAATGAATAACCATTGAAGCTAAGCTTGGTATCATTCAAACAAATGAGAAATAAAAGGGATTAAACAACATAAAAACAAACGATGAGGGGAGGGGACTGAAAAACCAATTTCTTTCAATTTTTTTCCCTTTTCAAAGAGTCTAACTTCCCAGTTCTTTGGCCAAAGAAAGTTATCTTTAACTTGGCTGTGTTTCTAGCATCTTTAATTCACCTCACAATTGCTCCTGTGATGTCATCAAATCAGTTCTTCTTGGCTGCACAGCCTATATCTACTTACAAAATGCACTACTTTCAACCTAAAGGTCAAAATGGGAAAATTCAGCATAGTGTAAGGTCACGTACTCAGTGCAGGAGTCCTACCTGGAAATTAATTTCTTCTACAAATTACTAAGGAAAATGAATCCATACCCCAGATCTGTCATAAACAAGACTTCTTGTTTTCAGATAATGAAGAGATGGAGAAAAGAACATGATGTTGGTTACCAATAAAATGTAGTAACAGTCAATAAAAACCTTTTGTCTTGAACCGCTGTCCTTGATGGCAGAAATACAGTTTGGCCAGGCCTTGAAGGCCACTTGACTACTCTAATCTTTAAAAGCCTGTTATTCACAAGAAATAGCACTGAGGAAGGCATTAGGAAATGATAAAGGCACCTAACATTAGTAGGACTAATATGGCTAAGGTGTTTATTGGTGCAGATCCTCCAGCTTCCTTTCTCTCTTACTCAGGTTTACAAAAAATAGTGGCATGAGTCTGAAATCCTTGAGCAGAAGAAAGTTCACTTATGACCAGGTCCACTCCTCTTCTCTACTTCCTCAACACCCTGGAAGCCTTCAAGAAATGGGTCTGATTTTACAAAGATCTTGGATGTTGCTCTCAATGTGAATAATTGGATCATAGATTCAAGCATGCAGGCAGGCTGTGTGATCAACTCTGTTATGATAAGTTGCATTGTATTTCTGTCTAAATTATATTAGCGGTATATGTGCACATTTCCATCTGTACATACAACCCGTGTCTGCTTTGGGGGGGGGGGGGTCCAAGAGTTTGCAAGTGAAGAAAAATGTCCCCCACAACAAACATTCTTCTGATTATTGGTCTCAGGATCCAAACCATTGTCAGCAGAAGGTAAAGATACCAGTGCTTTTGCTAAAAACACTGCCTACCTCCAGTCCTACGGCCCTCTTTAAAAAAGAAGGAGGGGGAACCTGGGAAACTACAAGGCAGTTAGCCTTATGTCTGTCCCAGGGAAGATGGTGGAAAGCCTCATCCAAGAGAAAAATCTTAAAGCACATAGAAGAACAAACCTTGCTGAGGGGAAATCAGCATGGCTTCTGTAAGGGTAAGTCTTGCCTGAAAAACCTTTTAGAATTATTTGAAAAGGTCAACAGGCACGTGGATTTGGGTGAACTGGTGGATATTATCTATCTTGATTTTCAGAAGGCTTTTGACACAGTCCCTCACCAAAGGCTGCTGAAAAAATTGCACTGTCACGGGATAAAAGGGCAGGTCCTCTTATGGACTGAGAACTGGTTGAGATCCAGGAAACAAAGAGTAGGTGTCAATGGGCAATTTTCACAGTGGAGAGAAGTGAAAAGCAGTGTGCCCCGGGGACCTGTCCTGGGACCGGTGCTTTTCAATCTGTTCATCAGTGGGGATGAAGACAGGGATAAGCAGTGAGGTGGCCAAGTTTGCAGATGACACGAAACTTTTCCATGTGGTAAAAAACAGAGAAGATTGTGAAGAGCTCCAGAAGGATCTTTCCAAACTGGGAGAATGGGCTGCCAAATGGCAAATGCATTTCAATGTAGCAAAATGTAAACTAATGCATATTGGGGTAAAAAAATCCAAACTTTATCTATCAACTCATGGGCTCTGAGGTATCCGTGATGGATCAGGAAAGTGATCTTGGTGTGCTGGTGGACAGCTCAACGAAGGTGTCTACCCAGTGTGTGGCAGTGGTGAAGTAGGCCAATTCCATGCTAGGGATTATGAAAAAGGAGACTGATAATAAAACAGCCAACATTATTATGCCATTATACAAAACAATAGTAAGGCCGCACCTGCATCTCAAAAAAGACATAATGGAACTGGAAAAGGTGCAAAGGAAAGTGACTAAAATGATTACTGGGCTGGGGGACCTCCCTTATGAGGAAAGGCTAAAATATTTGGGGCTCCTTAGTCTGGAAAAAAGGTGCCTGAGAGGGGATATGATTGAGACATCCAAAATAATGCAGGGCATGAGTAAAGTGGATAGAAGGACACTGTTCTCCCTCTCACAAAATACCATGTTTTTCTACATTTAAGGCCTACTACAGTTTGAAAACAAACAAACTGTGGATGTTATCAATGAGGGTGTAGATTGACGATCTAACGGATCCTCTACTGGTATTCCATGATTTAGTACATTCACATCTCTCTCCTCTAGAGGGGGAGACGGAGGGCAAGGGAGAAAAGGAGAAGGAGAAACCAGTAGGCAATAAGACAAATACAGAATTCTATGCCAACGTGTGCCAATGCCAAAGATAAAACCATGCTCTGAAGGTGCCATCTCCTCCTCTGATCTCTGCCCCCCCCCTACTTTTTCCAGGACTGCCTTTGCTTGCATTTCAAGGTTAGAAAAAAGTCAGGGTACAATAGTAAATATGTAAGATTAGCCCCTAAAATATGTTAGCAAGTGAAAGCTAAAGAAAGCCCAATGATTTTAGAAAAGCTTTCTTGAAGCTTCGAATACAGACAGTCCTTTTGATCTTTTATCTCACCATAACAAAAAGAGCACCAAATTGTTAAATTCTCTCTCTGTGTGTGTATATATGTGTGCGTCCATATGTATATGTACACATGTGTGTGTGTTTGTATGCATGTATATAGGCTCTCTGTCTGTATGAGTGAATATGTGTATTTTAATTCACACAAGCTTTCCTTTCTTTAAAATGCTGCAAGAAGCTCTTTTTTCTACAGACTTTCTTTTCTTTTCTTTTCTTTTCTTTCTTTTCTTTTTTGCTTTCTTTCTTCTTTTTTTGATATTTCAAAGCTGGCAGTTCAGTAAATGGCTGGAACTGCCACATCTCTGTTCTTGCTAAAGAAATCAATGCTAATCCTATTACTGGCAGTTATCACCTATCCCAGAAACCGCAGCTAAAAGAGAGGAGGGGGAAAAAAACACTGAGATGTCAAAGTAGGAAAAAGGACTGGGGGAAGGGGGGAGAAGGCGCCCTTCTTTCACTTTCAAACAGTGATTGTTTTCTTATTTTTGATCATTTTTCCTGTTAAGAGAGAAGCTAAGCCACCACTGCTGCTACCACCACCCAAAAATATGTGCTCCAATAAGGATCTTGATTAAACCTCCTCTCCCTTCAAAGACACAGTTCAAAGCCCAAAACTGTTGTTCCGTTTCCTCATTAACCACATTGTGCCTCAGAACTGCAGCGCTGGTGTTTTGTCTGTTAATGTGCAAAGCTGGCAATCTGAGGCGGCAAGGTTAGCGGCTTCACTGGGAGACAGTGGCCCACCAGAGTCTCTGTTCACAGTTTGCATGGGGGGGCCTCACAAAAGTCAGAAGCATTGTGAGCGAAATTTCACTTTTGTCTCCCTTAACTCCCATGTCAGGAGAGACTATTAAAGAAAATCTTCATCCAGAAACTCTCTCCCCAGCCACCCACCCTTCCCCAGGACATGCTGGGTTAGCGCATTCACATAGTCAACAACAAGAGCAATGACAGCCGCCACTGCCACCACCGGGGGAGGGGGGGATATCAAACTCCTAACTCTATATTTAAACCACTGAGCTGCCCAGCAGTTCTAGCACATATGTCTCTTGCAATAACTGAAAGTTATGGACAGATGAGCTGGAATGAGCTAACCAAGTACAGTGGACCCTTGTATAACAAACAGTTTGTATAACATAAAATCTGTACAACATAAAAAATTCTGGAGATAGGGGAAATTTGCTTAACATAATTGCCTATGGGGAAAATCTGTACAACATAAATATGGGCTTACTCCATTTTCAATGCATTCCTATGGGAATTTGTATAAAAGAAATGTGCTTAACATGATTTCATTTGGAACAAATTATTTCCTTTATAAAAGGTACCACTGTACTATGCTCAGGTTTGTTTGAAGCCTAATGTTAGGTACTGCAGGGCTTTTAGGAAAAGCTTGGAAAAATCTGTTGAAACCCCAATAACAAAATTCAAGCATTCTGTGTGCAACTACAGTGCCAGGCAGGCTAAAATAGCAAGACTGGCTCAAAATAGGAGGGGGCGCTTCACCAAATAGTCTCAAAGAGGTCCTTTCTAAGATAATGCAATCTCTCTTATGAAATCATGCCTTGATCAGAACTAGCCCTATTCCTAGGAAAAATGATACAGACCAGCAGATGCAGTAGATTTCAGATGCGATGAAGGATCCTCAAAATATCAGGTTTTTAATGTTTTACTGCAATCTTACAGCCAGGTCCTGCAAAGCCAAGACTGTGTTTTGCTTTACCGAACCAATCCATGCTAGGCATTCTGCTGCCTTTCACTCTTCCCAGCACCATTGTCTTTTCCAGTGGGTGTTGTGCACTGCTCACACAACATTTGCAATCTACAACATTGTAAGTTTAAACGTTTAGTTTATAGAGAGAGTTGAGTCTTGTTTTGATCCAGAACCCACATATTTGTCTTTCCGGGAATCAATGGTCCCTATAAAGCTCTCCTCTAACATCAAGTTGTGAAGGATTTTCTTCCCTGCCAGAGTTCTTCATTGGCCCACTACCACATTTGTACACAACGGTTTGCATAATTTTGGCCTTAAATCTCCCATGACACATTCTTCTACTTAAGGATCTTTTTCATTTCCTCCTTCTGTTTTAGTGTCTGTGGTCTCCATATGGACTGGTGCCTGAAATAAAATACAGAAAATCTTCAACAATTTCAGTTTCTTCATCAAAGTTCTTTTCTCATCATAATTTCTGGTTTCTTAATGCTCAATTGTAAGCTTGTTTTTGCACTTTCAGCAGCTGTTTCAAATTATTGTGATTTTCTGCCACTGATGTGGTGTCGTTTGCATTTCTTAAAATGTTGAGGTTTCCTATATAAATGTTCTCCTGCATCGTTTCTTCTGTTCTATGGTCTGTATACTGTATACAGTATATTTAACTAGTATGGAAATAAAATATGTGCTTGTCTGACACCATTGCTAATGAGAAATAAATCTTTTTTCCCATATTTTGACTTTATAGTAGCCTCTTGTCCAGAGCATAGGCAAATACTGCACAAATATTTATAAGCCACGTAGGCCTGGATT
This sequence comes from Phrynocephalus versicolor, assembly GCA_023846285.1. Classification (NCBI taxonomy): domain Eukaryota; kingdom Metazoa; phylum Chordata; class Lepidosauria; order Squamata; family Agamidae; genus Phrynocephalus; species Phrynocephalus versicolor. The sequence continues at coordinate 22,303,455 of JAHTLZ010000379.1, read as the reverse complement.
TTTTGGGGTGTGTGGTATACATGAATACATTAATGGAACAGGTGATACCTTTAGCCTACTAGAAAATTAACAAAAACATGCTAATATTTTGATGGTGAAACCCTCTTACTCGGAGCAGTACTAATAGGTTATAACTAGAGATGGGCACAAAATGAATTTTTTATTTTTTTGTTATTTGTTATTCATTTAGTTAACAGAATGAAATGAATAATGAATGGACCCATCAAAGAAAAATGAAATGAAACAAAATGGAAATTTCCATTTCATTCACTTTGTTTTTCATTTCCCAACAGGAATATATTGAAGCAATGCATTCTTGTGGGGAAAGGACAGCGGTTCCACCCCCCCCCCCACGTGCCCCATCAGCATGGGGAAACCACGGGTTTTTCTTTCTCGCCAAAGCCAATGCTGATCAGATGGAGCATGGGATTTTGGTGTGGAAAATGTTTTAAAAGCCCGCCCTTTCCCCCACCCGATCAGGCACGGGGAAAGGGCGGGCTTTTAAAACTATTTTTTCATCCCCAAGCTCCGCTTGCCAGCTGATAGGCGTGGGGTGGGGGTGGGGACCCACAGGCCAGCTGGTCAGTATGAGATAAATAAAATAAAAAAATAAAAAAATAAAAAGTGTGTTGATCCAGCCCGCAGGCCAGCTGGTCAGCACGAGATAATTTTTTTTAAAAAAAAAAATTAAACAAACGCACTGATCCAGCCTGCAGGCCAGCTGGTCAGCATGAGATAAATAAAATAAAAAATAACAAATGTGTTGACTCAATTCATTAGCCAGCTGGTCGGTGTGAGATTTAAAAAATAATAAAAAAAACACTGACCAGCTGGCCTGCAGGCCAGGTCATTTTTTATATTTTTTTATATTTTTATTTTATTTGTTGACCCCATTGTAGAAAAATTGAGCTGGCCTTTGCTGTGTGGCAGCAAAAGTGCTTTGATCAGCAGAGAGCAAACACTGTGCTGCTTATATACCATCTCATAGGGCTTCAAGCCCTCTCTGGGTGGTTTACAAGTTAATTATGGGGGCTAAACATTGATCCCCTCCCCCATGAACTGGGTATACTAATTTTCCTGATCTTGAAAGGATGGAAGGCAGAGTCAACTTTGAGCCAGTTACCTGGGATTGAATCCCAGGTCACGAGCACAGTTTTGGCTGCTGTACAGCAGTTTAAGCTCTCTACTATGAAGCTCCCAGGCAACTGGGATGGACTGTTTTAATTTCCCACAATGCCTTTGATATTATTGTGAAAAATTTACCTGGCATCTTCCAAGCCCAACTGACTAGCACTGATGAAAACATCAGGAAATACTCAAAAGGAAGTCCAGGGATGTGTATCTGCAGTAGGTCTTGCCCAGACCCTGAGACCCTGACTGCATAACTGTCAAGATATGTAAAAGTTGATAAAACATATATTATGTATATTTAACAGAATGTGTAAAGTGAATTGTAAAATGGAGGCAGTTAGATTCTGCAGTGTCATGATGTTAATTCACAAGTGTTAGAGTTAAGCAATCACAGGCATGTTAAGTGATGAAGTGCAAGTGGAACTGATTATAACATCATGATTTGTAATGGTTAGATCAGATTGCATCAGATTGTTAATTAGTGATTGCATCAGATCTTATGAGTGCTGAATAGTATAAAAAGCACTAGCTTGCCATTTGTTACTGGGGACTGTTATGGTGAGAACAGTTTACCCCACACTCTGTTTGTCTGTTTGCTATATTGTATATAATGCTTGGTTGTTATGCTGTGTATATTTTTGTTGTATATAATATATATGAGTTTTTACTCTATTCATTGTCATTGTCTTTCTGTTAGCCTAACTCTGCAACCCTTTATATCAATACTGACATTTTATCTATGTTACTGCTGCACTGCTCTGTGGCAAACACATTTAATTATATTATATGTAACTACCCATCCAGTTAATCTGCTGGAAACATCCACCCATGACCCTACTAAGAGAGAATTAGAGATGGGCACAAAACACCAAAATAGCTTTTCATTTAGTTTTTCATTTAGTTTTTTAGTTTTTATTTTCGTTTGTATGTTTTTTTAATTGTTTCCTTTTTTGGTTTGTTTTTTGTTGGTTTAAAAACCCTGCGCCATTCCCCCACAGGTGCCCGATGGGGGGGAGGGAAGCGCAGGGCCTTTAAACTTTTTTCTTACCCACCGAGGCAAGCAGCTCAAAATAAGTTCTAAAAAACCCCATTCCCTCCCAACAAGCCTGATTGGGGAGGGGAAAGCGCGGGTTTTTAAAATGTCTTGGAGCCACCGAGGCAGTCTCAGTGGCTCCAAGACATAAACAACCCACACCTTCCCCCCCCCATGCACCCAATTGGGGTGGAAAGGCGTGGGCTGTTTAAAGTGGTTTGCCATAGGAATGCATTGCTCAATGCATTCCTATGGGAAACCTAACGGAAAATGAACGAAAAAATTCCAGTTTGTTTCATTTTGTTTTTCTTTCAAAATCATTTCAGTTTTTTTTAATTTTGTTTCAAAACAAAACAAAAAAAGAAACAAAAATTCATTTTGTGCCCATCTCTAATGAGAATATAGCAAAGCAAATATACCACACTGCTTAAAGCACTCTCTGGGTAGTTTGCAATTTAATTATTCAGGCTGCACATTGTCCCTTCAGCAAGCTCGGTACTCATTTTCCCAACCTTGGAAGGATGGAAGGTTCAGTGAACCTTGAGCCTGCTACCTGGAATTGAATCCCAGGCCATGAACAGAGTTTTAGCTGCAGTACAGCAATTTAACGACTGTGCCATAAGACTTTAGTTTATCCGGAATACAAAAAGAGATTTTGGAAAGGAAAAATGTTTTGCTGAGATTAGGGAATTGGTGGGTGAAAGATTGCACGAGCACTTATGTTAAGCACACTGTTTTTCATAGAAATATAACCAGACTGTCATTGCGGATGGGTAATCATTTAAAGTTGTGGGAAGGAGGTGACAAAACTCAGTACAGCCCAAGGCCAATTCCTGGATACATTCAAGGTTAAATTGTGAAAGAGCAGCCTATTTTAGAAACATTTGTTGTGATTATTTGTTATCTTTTATGTACTTCATAGTGTACTTCATAGGAATTCAATAAAGAGGGTAGGAATTCAATTTAAGCTGGACTGGTTTGTCATTCAGTCTGGAGTGCCACAAAAATGTCCATGGTCTAGAGGTTAAACAGATAATGGACTCCGGCATGGCCTTGCACTTTACTGTCTGTCACTGGTTGTGCCTTCAGGCCAGGGGCTGTGAGAGTTCTTTCCTCCTTCTGAAGGCAAAAGTAAAGAGGGTTCTGAGGTGACAGAAAAGCACAAGTGGTGTAATGTTGAAGGGAGACGGAGGGAGGGATAGAGGAAGAGAAGGACCACAAAGCCCTGGTTTTAACAGAAGAGTGAGCTTTCTTAGGAGAAACACAGTTGTCAGATGATACCTGTGCAGACTGTTCCTCAAGCCTGCTTTCTCTATTTTGCAAACAAGTTCAAATTGCCATCTAGCCTGCATAGCCAGAACAGAACTGGATTCAAGGAATTCCGCCCATTTGGATGATTATCTTGGACCTTTATTTCTATTGTTTGCTTTTTAAACTAAGTCTCTAGTCCCTATTGAAAGGGAGATATCTCTTGCACATGATGAATATGTATGCTCTATTGCAGTGGTCCGGGAAAAACAGCATGCTCCATTCTGTTCTGCTGTAAACTATATCATCTAGTCAGTAAATATGGTTGAAGTTTAGTTAAATTGCGAAGCATGCTCTTTTAGAGGTAAGCTTAATTCTTCTTTGTGGTATTGTTGTTTTTGTTGTTGTCGTTGTCATCATTGGTGTCGTTATCATCGTTATCATCACTATTCCTGTGCATGTCAATTGAAATGCCCCACTGGTTCATAAGGGCTAAAGATACTTGCCTCCTTAACAGTTAAATCCCTCATTCAGCAGAGTGGCATTTATCTCTGAACAAACACTGGATTGCCTTGAAAAAGGTACCTCTTCTCCATCTCTTGTTTGGTAGCATTACTGTTTTCCAAAACAGAGAATGCAGCTTGAGTTTAGATTAAAATAACTGTTTAAAACAGAAAAGAGAGGTACAAGTGGAACCTATCCTTCCTGCCCCAGAATAGGACTTTACGAAACACAAGACAAAACAGTGAACCCCCAAACACTGAAAATGTCTGTCATTCTCAGTGCAGTTGATCTCAAAGGAGGATTCCTTCAAAGTGGTAGCATAAGGTTAGAGTAGCTGGCTAAAAGGCAAGACATCCAAGTTCTCTTTTACTTTTGTCCATTTGAGCAGTGAGAAATTTGATGGGCAGGAGTACTTGGGCTTACTTTATTATGGAGGCGAGCAAACTTGAAATATGATACTGCAATTTTAATATTTGCTTTATTTATGATATACACCCAAAGTATTTATGGATGGAAAGTAAACTGTGTTGCACTGTATAGTGGTGGACGAAGACATGGGGAGGTCTAAGTTCCAGTTCCTGCTGAGCCATGAAACTCACTACTGAATAGCCTTGAGAAAATGATGCTCTTTCAAATTTGATCTTCCTCATGGGTTGTTCTGAGGGTACAGCAGGTAGGAGAAAAACTTTGCACGCTTCATCACTCTCAATTGTTAAAATAGGGATATATATATATATATATGGCAAATGAGCCCACTCCATGGTGGTTGCAGGGGATGGAGACACTAGAAGATTGTAGCTTAACTGAGGAGAACTCTTCCTTGATGACTCACACTCCATCTACCACATTCAATAAACACCAGATCTCTTAGTTAAGGTTGATTTTGCAGAGTTTCTTGAAATCATTGTGTAAATAAGAAGGGTGAGGTTGGAGCTGTAATCCAAAAAAGCACAAATTATATGTTACTCTCTTTCATAGGTTTCTGGTAGTTGAGTGGGATATATTTAGAAAAGAAGGAATTGTGAGAATAAAAAAATAGATAGACCGATAGCACTTTACTGAGGAAGGTGTTTTATCATGACTCTGACCATGGTAGGATACCATGACTAATTCAGGACACCATAGTTTGAGAAGGATATTGACTCATCAGGCAGCAAATAAGCAAAACAGTAGGTCTGATTCCACAGATATGGCAGTCCTACTGTAGCAGTGCCATATCTGTGAAGAAGACTTACAATATATGACACACTTTTGTGTGATTGCATGAATAAAAATATTGTCCACGTGTTGATTTTGAACTTTCTTTAATTAATTAATTTTGCTAGAAACTTTTCAGAATCTGTTAAATCCTATATAGTAATTTATTTACCTGCCCATCCATCTATCCATCCACCCATAGCAGCAACAGCAACCTGCATGACATTCACCAAAATTGAAGAATTCTCTTTCCTGGGGAGATTATGAATGAAAATTCCCATAAAAGAAAACAGTGGGGAAAAAACAAAGGAAACAGGTCTAGAGTAAAAGAATACACATATACTGTATTACCATTACATAAGCAGTAGGACTTCCACATCCACTGCAGCTTAAGTGTAACCAAAGAAGTGGGACAGGGCAGAAGAGAGATGGACCCAAACCTTGATTTGACAGTTTCATCCTTTAGATCAGTGGTTTTCCACCTGTGGGACCCCAGATGTTCCTGGACTGCAACTCCAAGAAGCCTCCACCACTCACTGTGCTGGAAGGGATTTCTGGGAGTTGCAGTCCAGGAATATTTGGGCACCCACAAGTGGAGAACCACTGCTTTAGATAAACCAATGTTTGGCACTTCCCAGCGCCATCTCCTCCAGTGGGTTGTGAGATTGTGGTTTCAGTGGCCAAAAATAGACTAAGTTAAAAAGATTCAGAGATGAGGCAAGTCTGAGATTTTCCAAGAATTGAGACTAAGTCAGACAGAGAGGGGAATTTCTCAGCGCTGAGTTTATTTAGCAGAAGCAAAGGCAGAACAGACAGCCTTTTGCAGAAGACGCAAAAGGGGTCTCCCTCACAATGAGAGAAGAAGACCTCGAACACACATTTCCAGTGGTTTTTATACAGTTTCAGACCCCTTTTCTGCATGGCCACACCTCAGCACCACCCTCTACTTGCTGGATCCCACCTAGACATTTTAGAGTACATAGGTCTTTGCTTCTTCCGGGTTCTACTTCAGCTGGCTTTGGAGCTTCTTCTTGCAACACCTGTTTCCGTTAACAGGAAACCACAGTGTCTCTGCCAGATCAGTGCCCAAGCATCGACAGGAAACACTTTCTTTCGTTCTGTACCTTTGCATCACAATTACAAGATAGCTTTTTTTTTTTACAATTACAAGATAGCTATTGATTACATTTCTTATTGATTAGTTCTTCAACAGCTAACAGGGTGCCCACTCAGAAGCAGCAACCCAGCTTTCCTGCCCCGTCTCTATTCCGCTCCCCTTCTTTGGTCACACCTAAGCTGCCTGGTAAAATGTATTCTTGAGACACTAGAAGGGAAAAATGGGCCCAATAATTATTTGAGTTGACAGTGCAACTGGAGGAGAATTTTCACAATAAGGGTATTGTGATTATTAGGTCTGGCTGGTGGGGTCACTTTGTTTCCTGCCTCAAGCAGTGGAAGAGCCTCTAGAGAGCAGTCCTGAAAGAGAACAGCTCTGGGAACAGCACGTTGATTCTCTAGATATTATTTTTGGGTCAATAATAATAAATAATTATGTGCTCTCAAATCAGCTCGGACTTACGGCAACCCTCTTCACAATTTTCCAGGTAGAGAGTACTCAGAAGTGACTTCCCATTCTCTTCTTCTGGGGAAGTCCTGGGAGTGTACAGCTTGCCTAAGGCCCCACAGGCTGGCTCTACTTGCAAGAAGTGCAGTGAGGAATGAAACTCCCAGCATCTGGCTAAACCATGGTGGCTTTCCAGCCAGCAGCTCACCTATATGTTTGCTGCCTTCCAGGTTTCAGTGCTTCAGGGCTAAGCCTTAGATGCCCTACCACAGCTAAAGCTCTGTTAAAACAATCTGTTGAGCAGTGTGATCATCAGGGTTGCAGCAAATGATACACACAGGAACTGAGAATGGAGGCCCCTTGCTCTCCAGGGAATTTGGACAAATTGCCCCAATTGCCCTCACCTCTCTGAACTCCTCTGGTTTTGCAGTGTTACTGCACTGTATGGCTTTTGCAAGATCACAGAGCACATTTCTGCAAAGGTGCAATTAACATCATATATAATTCCGGCCTACAGTCAGAAAGAGAAGATGTTTGCCAGGGCAGTTGCAGGATGAATGCTTTGTCACAAAACAACTCTGAATTTAACACTCCTCCTGGAGTTTAACTGGCATCCTTCAAGTGAGCATTTCTATTCTGCCTGATGAATTCAGAGTGAAGAAGCCATCACTTACCATTCATTTCTTAAATGACTTGCCAAAAACAATGAACAGAAGTACCTGAAGTATCTCAGTTGGCGGTGCCCTAGCGGAAAGGTCTGAAAGGCCTGTTCTCTTCCTATTCAGCAAAACTCTCAGCTGCATTTGATAGATACCTGCAAGGAGATACAGTCAGCCCTCTAGCAAAGGCATAACGCAGGCCAAATGTCTCAAAGTGAAATGTCCTTTGTTTCCAAAGCAGAAACAAAAGGGAGTTTTGGATAGGCAGGTGTCAGGATGTGGGTGCTTTTGCATTTACCCTTTATGTAATTAGGGTGTTAATAATATGTGGGGTGGTGTCCCCCAGCAATGAAAAGTTGTGGGCAGCCCTTCGATGGACTTTACATCAAGGGTCATAAATCACTATATACTGTCCTATTTATTTCTACGCCTAAGTTGGGATTTTAAGGGCTGCCCTTGTATAAAGCAATATTAGCTGCATTTACCCTAAGGGGCTTTTTGCCACTTGCCCTTCCTGCCATAGGAAGAGGGGCTATGCAGTATGCCCCCTCCCCCTCAGCCGAGGAACTCGGCGCCGAGTCCCCTGTGGATGTTGGACAGAAAGTGCTCAAGGTCCAAATCAGAGAGATGTACCCCATTGGCCTGGTAAAGGTCAGGGCGGCCAAACCTAATGACGTGGTGGGTGATCACAGACCACCGTGGAATTGGACAAAGTTGCCCACATCCCGGTTGACGCATCTCTGAGCTTTGTCAATTTTCTTGGGGTTCCAGGCTGTGTGCCATACAGCATATCAGAACACAGGATGAGTACCTGAGGGTATGAGTTGGTTAGGCACAGCTAGTCTGCTTTAGCTCGTAAAATGAGAGACTTGCTAGGCTGGTATGCCAGATCATTTAGGTCAGGGGTGTCCAAACTTTTTGCAAGGAGGGCCAGATTTGGTGAGATGAAAATGTATGGGGGCCGACCATTCAGCTTCCTTAGGACATGCAAGGAGATGGGGAGCACGCTGCAGCAAGGGAGCCAGGGGTGAGTAGACTGGGCAGGTGGCTAGGGGGATGGACAGAGGCAAGGAAGGAAGGCAAACCATAAAACTGCAAGCTGATGTCTCCATTTGGTATGGGGTGGGTTCAGGGATGCATAAGAGGCTGAGCCAGAAGGGAGACGAGGCTGTGGGCCACTGGAAATTTGAAAACGGGCCGCATTTGGCCCCCAGCCTGACTTTGGACAAGCCTGATTTAGATGAACCAATGTTTTGCCATCCCATCTCATCCCACATAAACCTTTCCAGTCCAGTGCCACCCACAGTCCTAGGTCAAGGTCCACCCCCCAACTTGACCATAAAGTGTATGTGTGTGGTGGGGGGTCATGTGCCTCCTTTATAAAGGATAGTCATCTCTTTGCAGAAGACAGTATTCTCTCTGAAAGCTTTCTGTATGTGAAGGGTTGTCCGGTCAATCCAGTCTAAAGATAAAATGCTGTAAATAAGGGAGAGTTTTTAGCGGTTTTGAAGTTGCCATCTATTAAAACCCAATAAATAAATAAATAAATAAATAAATAAATAAATAAATAAATAAATAAAATTGTTTGCATCTGGACACCAGGCTAGGTGGGTATATTGTTACTTCATCAGAGTCTTCCGCCCTATGGTGAGATGTACTGTACTGCTGTTTTAAATTATAGAAATTATTTCTTGCAATATTAGTAAGTATAGAGTTAATTTGTTTATTTTCCTTTTCCTTTGATTACACACTTTCTATTATACCATTCTTTTCCCTTTCCCTCTTCATCAATAGGTAGCAACTGGAGATAGGCATGAGCTGAGCTACAAACTGGAAAAAATAAACAGTTAATGGTTTGTTTCATGCAACCCATTTTTGCTGAAACAAAATGAAATGCTGAACTCTTCTCCATTCAGAACTTCAGCAAAACGGATGTCTACCTACCCCATTCCTGCTGCCCCCATCACCTTCCTACCTTGTCCTCCTGTCTCCTCTGCCGCTGCCACCATTGTCATTATCATCCCACACCGGCTGCCACTAGCACAGCCTTCAACGAGTCCAGGCTCCGCCTTTTGGTGTGTGTGCCCAACCCCCAGCTGATCACCATCGTCATCAGCAATGCGTCACCATTGTCATCGTCATCACTGTGGTGGCAATGGCATGGCAGTAGAGCCTTCAAGGAGCTCGGGTGTTGCCTTCTGTGCAGGTGCCTAGCCCTGATCAGATGGGAGATTGGCCACTTCCACAGAAGGCAATGCCAGGGTTCCTTGAAGGCAGCACTGCCGCACTGTCTTCATTACTGTCATCGCCTCTGGTAGTGGGGCCTGTGCTACAGTAGTGCACCCTTCAAGGAGCATAAGCAGTGCCTTCCACAAGTGCCCAAACCTAGCTGATCACCCTGATCAGCTGGGAGGTGGACATCTGTGCTAAAAGCAGCCCTGGGCTCCTTGAAGTCTGTGGTATCATGCAGCTGCTGGTGGAAAGGCGGTGGCAGCACAGTGGCATGCCACAACAAGAGAAGGTTGTTGTTTTAATGTTTAAATAGCTTGAGGAAAGATAGAATGCAAATGTTTTGAACAAAAATAGATGTCTCCCAAAGGAATCCTAGCTTGATCCATCTTCATTCCTATTTGGGCTGTGTGCGTTGTTCCAATGCCCCACCACCCCCACAAACACACACATGAACAAAGTCAGAAGAACATTGTTAGAAACAAAGCACCCATACACTTTCAGGGTAAGAAGGAGGATATGACGGTACAATTTATTGTTGAGAAATATGGATTGCAAATGCAGAGATCCTCACATTCTGCAGGGACCTTGGCATATGCCTTTGAAATCAAGAAGGCCTACCCTCCCTCCCCCAACACATCAGAGAAATTGTTTGCGCTGCTGTCAACTTTTGTGGGCTGATCACCCAAGAGCTTTTAAAAATATATATCCAGTACTCAATAGCAGTCCACATGCAGTGCATGAAAAAGAGCCTATTATTCAGAGGTGTGTTTCTTTTTCCCTGAACAGAATATTTTGATTGCATGCACAAATAACAATCCTCAGATTTCCTTTCTCTTACTGGAGCAACTGATATTTCCCATGGAATGTGTAGCATGCAGAACATCAGATGAGATGTTTTTGATCGCTCTTCTACTTTTGGCACCTATGTGAGCCTCTGTCATGTCAGGCTGCATTCCATGTTAAATTATTTGCATAATCACTCTTCCTAACATTTGAATTTCAAATATGGCTTTGTAAACTGTGGTTCATTATATGTCTCCAATTGTAAAAATGCCATAGCTGATATTATATGTCTGTTTCTACACACTAATTGTATATCCTCTATTGATGACTCATTTAGTGTACGTGTTTTAAAAGCGCCATGATACACTGTCCCAAATAAACCCTTACGTTGAATGTAGTATTATAATTTAATGCACATGAGGCACATTGCCACATACCTGCCGATCCCTGGAACATTCGCTATATTTATCTGGATCTTGTCCTTGAAAGCATTAAGGCTCTGAGAAGCATTTCCATGTTTCTGTACTTCTGCTATTGGAACATTTGTTTTTTATTCTGAATATTTCAGCAGATCTATTTACCTGGCACTATATTTAGTACCACAGTGCCAAGATGGCATATATAAAGATTCAATTGCAATTCCCATCTGATGTCCCTTCCCTCTCCTTTTTACCCCCTTTTTTATGTCCACACTCTGAATTCAGCACAAAGTTGGTGTGTTTAATTTAAAAAGAAGTAAAACGCTCCTGGAGACGCCTCAGACCACTGCAAATCACCTGCTTTATAGAGGCAGTAAAATTGTGTATCGGATTAGAAGTGATGCTGATCTGAAATTTATGATAACTTTTAATGGCATTATAATTTTTTTCCCCTGTGCGCTCCATCATGGAATCGTTTGGATGCACAGTGCAGCAAGATGAAATTTGTAAGGGGAGAACATTACAGAGCCAAGCACAGGAGAGGTGTGGGGTGGGGTGGGGGAGAAATAGAGGAATAATGCAACAACCCCATTTGGGTTTTACAAATGTGTTTGCTCTCTGCCCTATGTAGGAGCATCTTAGACTGAAAGATTGATCTGCTGATGTGGGTTCATCAATAAGGAAATGTACCATCTGGGAGACGTCCTCCACTGACCCGTGCTAACCCATGCTTGTTTTAATCACAACTTGTGCTGCTTTGGTCCTCAAGTGTTTCCAGAGGCATGCCTAAGGAACAAATTATGCATGTGCCCCAAGAAGATGCAACAGATGCTTCTAGAAGCATGAGTAGCTAAGGGCCTTTTCACACGACCCCTAAACTCCGCAGCAAATGGCTCCCAGCTCCGGAGCTTAAAATTGTTTCCCCACCAGCTCCGGAGTTTACAGAAAATTAAGTGTGACCACGCCCACCTAAGTGCATCCCATCGCACTTTTCAGGTACCTGCTCTCCGGGGGTGAAAATCCCTGATGCGGATGTAAAGGAGTGAGTGCCGGGCTCTCCTCGCTTCTGTTTGTTGTTGTTTCCCCCCCCCACCCCTTTAAGAGACAGGAATCAGAACGACGACGAGGCTCGGGGTGGCTTCGACCGGCGGAGGTGAGCCTGCATTTTTTCCTCTCTTTTTTTCTCCCTCCCCTCATGCAGACAGGAGCAAGGAAGTGCGGAGGGGGTGGGAACACAGGAAGAGCAACGAACCCCCAAGATCTCTGGTCTGAATTTAAGTGGCCAGCGGATCTTAGAGGTTGTGTGAAAAGGCTCTTAAGACCCTCAGGTTACCAAACCTAAGGTTCTTTTCAAAGCATTTGAAAAGGAATCTTTAAACCTAATTAAAGGCAAAGCTGGGAGAAGTCGTATAATAGCATCCAGATTCAACCAGCCAGGAAGGCCAAAGCTCATTTGGCTATGCATTCCTATGCAATGGTCCACAAAAGAACTTATTCAAGCTCTTCCTGTGAAATAATCTGAGAATCCCAGTCACTACTGATTCAGTGGTCCCGGTGTAGCGAGTAAATGAGCATGCGTAACACATCACTTTGACTACATAACATGGACTAATCCAGGTCTTGTAGGTCTCCTTCCATAAGGAGACGCCAAAAACAGCAACTAGACAGTCTTCCTGTGGTAGTATTTTTCATACGATTCTCGGCTATCACTAAGCAGATACAAAGTTTTCAAAGACAGTCATTCAGAAAATGTACAGCCCTTATTTAAAAAAAATAACAAGTAATGTCTCAGCAAATACATATCCTAGGTTTTTAATCAGTGCTCCCACATTAAGGGTCTTGACTGGTCTAACTACAAGGTCTCGGTCTGTTTTCTTAAATGGATTCACAATGATCAATTGTGGTCCAGAAAAAAGGATGACAAATAAAAATAACTTCTCCAAGCTGTGGCAGAGCCCTGCTAGGAAATGGCAGTATTTCTTCCTTCCAGAAAGCCACAACCTATAAGCAGTGTTCTACCCCATCTTAGTTTTCTTCTGCAAGTGACAATCAAAACTTCATGGCCACTAAGCGACTACTGTCTGTATTGGGTAGGTGGTGGGGTCATTTGCTTATTAGATGTAGGTGGGTTCAGGGGGAAAATTATTTGGTGGCTCTATAAACCATCAGGCAGATTGACACCCCCATTTCTCCTTCCCATCTCTCCATGACCCATTTTGGGTTTAATCCACCTGGCACTCACCACTGAATTTTGCTATCAAAAGGAACAAACTGGTTGAGTGTCCCCTAGGACCCATTGTCATCTAGGGACTGAGCAATATAAATAATAAACAAAGAAGGCAGGAGACGGAACAATCCCAAAACCAGGATGTAATTTTATACTATTCAGGGTCACATTGGACAATGTGACATTGAACCCATTAATTCACTGCTTCCTACACTGACATGGTTTGAGAAAAATCTAATCAGATCTAAGTGGCATTTACATACTGGGAGCTCCCGAGGAAAAATGAGCTGCTGCTAGTACTGAAATCTCTGTGTATGCAAACAGCAGTGTCAACTTCTGTATATTAGCATCATGACATTTGTTCGTATCACTGTAGATGCACAGAGAGGCTAAAGGCCACCAAGCAGAGAAGAAGATAGCAGGTGCATTAAGAGGTATTATCAAAGATTACATAATCATAGTATGATTGTTGCATACTGTACTTGATCACCACTGACATATAAATGAAATGCCTTGTTTCCTTATGTTATGCAAGTCAGCAAGAAGGAACCAAATGGCTGGCACCCATTTTCCTCAAAAGCATCTTTGTATAGCTAGCTACAAGTGGAAAAGACAGGCAGATTCTGACAATCTGTTCTTAACAATTTATGTTGACAGGGTAGATACACTTCCCATTTTTATAAGTATGCCCAGCAAGCAGGAACAGTCAAGAGAACAAAGGGAAAGCATTCAATGAATGCCATATCAGCATATTTGTTTCCTATTTAAAATACCATTATTGTGTTGATAACACTGTTTGGCTGGATCACAAGCAATGTCTTTGTCACATGGCATTAGGATAAATTTAGCCAAAGTAGATTAATTGAACAAAGGGAACTTTGTAAAGTCAGTTTATTGCAAGTGCTATTGATTTAATACAGTGTTTCTCAACCTTTTTGGAGTTGCAATCCTCTTTTGAAACAGCCAAGTAACATGCAACCCCCACTTCCACATTTGCATAAAAAGGATCCTGACAGACACCTCCTTCTTTCAAGGGTAATGGGGTGGAGCTCAATTTCTGCTGCACACAACAAGCCATGGTAAAATCTCACCTTTTTGCTTCTTGTGTGTGCTGCTTATATACCACCCCATAGCACTTAAAGCATTCTCTGGACAATTTACAAGACTTATGCAGGCTACACATTGCCCCTCCCCCCCCCAGTGAGTTAGGTATTCATTATCTCCTGACTTGGGAAGGATGGAAGACAGAGTGAACCTATTAGAGAATCACAGTGCTTGTCCTGGAAGCCTCGTGCTTTCATTCCCAGCAATGTAGTGAACAAAAATAGAGAGACTTAGATGAAATTCTTTCACCAGTCTTATTTACAAAATATATGGCAGCAGAAGCAACAGCATAACATCCAGACATGAACAACATTGGAAGAGAAATGTGTGAACATTGTACATCATATTTATACATATTGTGAGCCAATCATTGACTTTGCATCATATGCATCATATATATTACATCACTCTGGAAATTCTCTTGGGCAATTCCTTGATTGCATCAGCATGTGCTGAGTAATCTTGACTCTACATTTTGTCACATGTCATTCCTGGCCTGTTCTAGTCTATAAATCTCAGACTACAGTTTAATTTGACATGTCTGACAGAACCTTCAACTGACTATCAGGGATTAAACCCTGAGTTGTGAGCACAGTTTTGGCTGCAATGCAGTGCAGTAGTTTAACCACTGCACCACGAGGCTCTAAGATACCACCCCCAAATGGTGGCTACTGAGTGAACACATATAGAATTGCTTTTGAATGCATTTTGAAACAGGATAGTCTTTAGCACACTTTTAATAGATGGGGGGGGCAGAGCCCATTCCATAAGGATGTGGCTGCTATCAAGAAGACACCGTTTCTTTTGACAGTCTTCTTTGCGTGTCTTGGTATGGCAAGCCAGAAAAATAAAGCCTGAGAAGAATGGGTGGCATGGGGTCATATTCTGAGGGAGGGACACTCTGACATAGAAGAGGACCCAAATCATTAAGGGCTTATGAATGCTAATGCTAAAATGAACTAGAACTGTAAACTTGGATTAGAACACAGTAATACAGTAGTATTCAAATGTCTGAACATGATTACTAAAAACTTCAAAATATATTATGATGTATTGGAACAAGTCTAACCTATGTTTTCCTCAAAGCTAATCCTAGAGAGTACTGGGAAGCATGATCTCAACCTCTGGTCAAGGTTTTTTTTTTTAACCAGGAAGGTGGAACCTCTTGTAAACAAGAAATCCATGTTAGAGATGGGCACGAAACGAAGAATTTTTCGTTTTCGTTTTCAGTTTTTTGTTTCGTTACGCAATGAAACGACAAACGGATTTTGTCTCTAAGATGAAACGAAATGAACAGAAACACCGGAAATTTTGTCGTGCGTTTCGTTTCCGTTACTGCAATACAAGTGAATTGCTTAAAACCCTAAAAAAAATTCACAAAAATTGAAATAAATGGTAATGAAATGGTAACGAAATGAACGAAAATGAAAAAGAATTTTTTGCAAAAATTCGCAAAAAACAGAAACAAACCGAAACGGACCCTCCAAACGACAAACGACAAACGAAATGCCATTTTTTTATTTGTGCCCATCTCTAGTCCGTGTTATAGACCCTCATCCTTCTATATATGTCCAGGCACAGGCCAGTGCTACTGTCTCACTTCTCCCTATCTATTATATCTGCCTAGGATGTTGCTCCATAGATGTGAACTGTGATCACTGAACTACTGAAGAAAGCAAACAAAGGGATACATAAGTGATACCCTTGAACTTTGTGTTCATACAGACAACAGACACTATCAAAGCTTCTAACTCTTTATTGTGTTAACAGGTCTATGGTCATATGACAATGAGGGGGGAAATCATCAATTTTTTTCAGATTCTGAACATTTCACATTAAGAAAAGAAGGCAGTATACAGAGCTGTACATTCAAGAAGTGTTCTTTTTTATTTACCACCCCATAGTGCTTCAAGTACTCTCTGGGTGATTTACAAATTTATTATGCATGCTGAACATTCCCCTGCCAGCCCTAGCAAGCTGGGTACATAATTTATTTACATCAGAAGGATGGAAGGCTGAATGAACCTTGAACCAGCTACCTGGGATTGAACCCAGGTCATCAACAAAGTTTGCCTATAGTACAGCAGTTTAGCCACTGTGCCATGAGGCTCCCCAAATTCAATGATTTTTTAAGTCAAATTCCTCTGTTAGGTACATTCAAAAATGAAATCCATTTCCATTAGAGGTGGGCACGAAACAGAAAACCAATGGTTTGGGTTCTTCTGTTTCAGGCCCATCCTTGGTTCGGTTCGGTTCAGGTTCATACGAATTTTAAAAACAAATTTTACAAACCCAAACTGAGCCGAACCAGTTCAGGTCCGACTTACTGGGTGGCAGCAGTGGTGATCCTGGCCGCCACTGTGGCAGCAGCGGCTTTTTGAGGTGCTGGCTTGGGGGCAGCGCCTCAGGTTTATTTAAGTATTTATTTTTATTTTTATTTTAGCGCCAACCACACGGCCCCGCGAGCCGGGTTGGCGCTCGTTTTATTTTTATTTATCAGTTTGTTTGTTTTGGAGCGCCGACCACACACTCCTGAGTTTGGCTTGGTGCTCTGTCTGTCTGTCTGTCTGTCTGTCTGTCTGTCTGTTTTTGGGTTTGTTAGTTTGTGTTTTTTAGCACTGAACACGCGGCCTCAGGGGCTGGGTCAGTGCTCATTTTATTTGTTTGTTTGTTTGTTTGTTTTAGAGCACTGCCTGCACACTCCTGGGCCCAGGTTGGTGCTCCTTTTTTGTTTTTGTTTTGTTTGTTTTAAATCACCGACTGTGCAGCTCCTGG
>JAHTLZ010000379.1:22263597-22265747 GCA_023846285.1 Phrynocephalus versicolor | reverse complement strand
CTACTACTACTACTACTACTACTACTACTACTACTACTACTACTACTCAATCAATCAAAACTTTTCAGAGGGATGCAGAAGCCCCTCCAAGCTATTTTACCCTTATCTTTCCACACATCTACGACCCAAAAATATGGAGATAATTCTCTTAGCTTTGGGGAGGGGGAGGCTTGTGAACCTTATTTAGATGATTCATTTAAATGGTTTAGATACACAGAAATAAATACCATTACTAATATTTGGATGCATAGATTATCATGCTGTTAATTAAAACAGTATGCAGTAATCACAGATGTATGATGAATGTGAAAATATTGGCGATGGAGTATTTTCCGCAGGAGGATTAAAAAAAACTAGGATGAATTGTAATTGCACGAAATATGAGCATTTGTGGGGCAATTTTTCCATCCTTGGCCAGAAGCCTATTGGCTAGTTATGTCAGAGTGAGTAGAGCAGCAGTAAATTGCTACCAGTTAACCAAATTCCCCTTGTAACCCTCCTAGTCTCTTGATCACATCAGTTGCTGAACTGTGGAGGATACAAATAGCAATTTGTATCCTATATCTAACCAATAGCAGCATAACTAACCAATAGGACTGGTTAGTGCTTACACTGGACTAGAGTGACACAAATGATATTTAAATCAAATATAAAATACATAGAAGTATTTTTGTTCTGTCGATCCCATCTGATTCAGGAGATTAATGATCTTGTTCTGTAATCCAATTTTAGACCTTCCTAAAATTACCAAAACCTATTTTATCAAATAGTAATAATATGCCTAAAATGCCTCTTTTTGAATGTGTTATTTGGGACACCATTTCATTCTTGGGATTTCAAAAGGCACAAACTATTCAATGGTCCTTATTTAACAAATACAATACATACTTCCTCAAGTTACGTTCCATATATTGTACATACCAGTTTTATACATACCTAATGTCTTACTACTTTTTTTACTTGTTTTATTTATGACATGCCGCACATTAGCAACATAATAAAGTTCCCCAGGTGATTTACAATAAATGAAATATTTTCCAAATTTATCACTGTTGCTTGGTAGAATATCAGCTTCCTTGCTTTGGCAACTAATGCACTGCTTTTGTTATCGCCCCCTGGATTCTGAAACTCACAAAACAATGCTGTTTAAAAGTTAAATTTGAGAAAAACACTGAAGACATAGATACAGATAAAGATATTTGCTAGAATGTGTTTTTTGTGTGATCCAGAAATGTGCCTCTTGAAATTAAAAGGTTTTACAAAATTAATTTTTGCATTTTTTTTTGGTAACTATTCAAAGTTTCATACATTTTATTTGCATATGTTAGAAGCTCTTTAAACAGCTTTGTAAGGTAGGACAATGTTGCTTTATTGGCCTACTATGACCTGCACTCAAGGAAACTAGTGTTCCTGAATGGCAGATTAGGGACTTAAACTGGGTAGCTGCAATGGGACTCAATCTATGGAAGGAGTTCACAGCTGAAGCAATAGTTAAACCAGGCTAAACCACCTAAAAACTCCTGTCATAAGAACATAAGAAGGGCCATGCTGGATCAGACCAAAGGTCCATCTAGTCCAGCTTCCTGTATCTCACAGTGGCTCCATGAAATGTGTCCAGGAGCGCACAAGACTAGATATTTGTCTCCTGATACCGCTCCCCTGCATCTGGTCATTGAAGTACCCTGGTTTTAAGCCTGGAGATTACACATCTCCATCATAGTTTGTAACCTGTGATGGACTTTTCCTCCAGGAATCTGTTCAGTCCCCTTTTGAAGGCATCCAGGCCAGATGCCATCACCACATCCTGTGGCAGGGAGTTCCACAGACTAAAAACACACTGGGTAAAAAAATATTATTTTGTCTGTTCTCACTCTCCCAGCCCTCAATTTGAGTGGATGTCCCCTAGTTCTGGTATTTTGTGAGAGGGAGAAGAGCGTCCCTCTATCCACTTTACTCATGCCCTGCATTATTTTGTATGTCTCAATCATATCCCTCCCTCAGGCATCTTTTTTCCAGCTTTTACTCTTTTTTCCTGCCTTACACAATTTTATTTTATTTTATTGCAAGGCAACACAACACAGAACACAATGGGAGGGCCCTTTTCATTTGCCTTCTTCCCAACCATCACTAAGGTGCCGCTATTGCACAAA
>JAHTLZ010000379.1:22251097-22261097 GCA_023846285.1 Phrynocephalus versicolor | reverse complement strand
GTGGAAGGTGGAAGGTGGAAGAAATATCAACAACATCAGATACACAGATGATACTACTCTGGTAGCAGAAAGTGAGGAGGAATTAAAGAACCTCTTAATGGTGATGAAAGAGGAGAATGAAAAAAATGGGCTGAAGCTCAACATCAAAAAAACTAAGATCATGGCCACCGGTCAGAAGGGAAAGAAATGGAGGCAATGACAGAGTTTATTTTCTTGGGCTCCTTGATCACTGCAGATGGTGACTGCAGCAATGAAATTAAAAGACGCATACTTCTTTGGAGGAAAGTGATGGCAAACCTAGGCAGCATCTTAAAGAGCAGAGACATCACTGTGCCAACTAACGTTCGGATAGTCAAAGCTATGGTTTTCCAGTAGTGATGTACAAAAGTGAGAGCTGGACTATAAAGAAGGCTGCTCGCCACAGAATCCATGCTTTTGACCTGTGGTGCTGGAGGAGAGTCTTGAGAGTCCCTGGACTGCAAGGAGATCAAACCTATCCATCCTGAAAGAAATCAACCCTGGATATTCGTTGGAAGGACAGAGTTTGAAGCTGAGGCTCCAATACTTTGGCCACATCTTGAGGAGAGAGGAATCCTTGGAAAAGTCACTGATATTGGAAAAGATTGAAGGCAAAAGGAAAAGGGGATGGCAAAGAATGAGGTAGTTGGATGGTGTTATCAATGCAACTGACATGGATTTGACCAAACTCCAGGAGGCAGAGGAAGAGAGAAGGGCCTGGCATGCTCTGGTCCATGGGGTCATGAAGTGTCGGACACAACTGAACGACTGAACAACAAACAACCAAGCACATCCGATCTCGCCTGATTTTGGAAGCTAAGTAGGGTTGGGCCTGGATAGTACTTGGATGAGCGACCACCAGGGAATACCAGGTGCTGTAGGCACCTGGAGTAGGAACTGGCAAACCACTCCAGAATTCCTGCCAAGAAAACTCCATGGACATGGGGTCATGAAGAGTCAGTCACAACTGTAACATCGCAACACACACACACACACACACACACACACACACACACACACACACACACACACACACACCACCTCCCTGCTGTGACATAGTGGGGAAAAAGGCTGCAGAGTTAAAGCTTTGCAACTATCAGAGCAGCATTTTGGCAGACTGCCCTATTAGGAGGCTGTAGTCTTCACAGTAGACCGTATAGTTCTCCCCTGTCCCCCAGTCCCCATCTCCTTTACTACCCTCTCCGCTTCTTGCTACCACTTACCTGATGAAAGCTGTGAGTGTCTGGAAAATGTGCACATATTTTAGCTGGCCTTAAAAACATAGATTTACATGTACTTGACACTGTGCCAGGAGACCACTAGAGGCCTTTTGGCAACTGGTAGTATGCATAGGTTGATGAAGGCAGAACTTAAATGGTCAACATTTAATTGAAATGCTCAACAAAATCCACTACCTCCCCATCTGATCTCCTTGTACCCCAAGTGCCAACACTTAGCTGCCTATGTGTACTGTATATGTCACCATCACTTCAAACACCAGGAACTCTCTTGCTATCAGACTGGACTACATTAATCTTAGAAAAGTGTTGAGGGGAGGCAGAGGTGGTTTGTGGACCAAGTGGGTGTCGTCTATCCCCAAATTAGAGGTACTTCCTGTTTTGGTTTTGAGTTGCTTATGGGGGCAGATCAGTGGTTCATGTCTCAATATTTACTTTCATAAACAGAGGAAACAACGGGAGTATAGGGACTACAGGTAATTTGTTGTCCTTGTACTAGTGCTTTCCTAACAGATATAAATCTGCCAGGACAGACTTTGGGCTTCAGTATTGGCTGTCAGCCTGAAAAGTCCAGCTTTTTAACTGAGAGATTGATTAACTGATTTGTTCCATTTTTATCCCACCTTTCTTCCCATCAGCCAAAGGTAGCCTACATGGCCTGCCTCTTTCTTCCTTTAGTCTCACAACCATTTTGTGGGATAATTAGCCTGATAGAGAGTGATTGATCCCCACAATTACGGCTACATAGCTCAGTGAAGAAAGGAATCTGGATTTCCCAACCGATGGTTCTAACACCTCCATCACCAAGTTCCTGAGACCACATTCTGTATAGGTCAAGAAAACCATTTCTTGCTTCTCTTTCCACGCCCTTGTGAAACTGGAGAGTGGCTGTCCCAGAGACCACTCTTGACACTCGGCAGCACTGACTAGGAGCATGGCTGCAATTATAATCCATACAAGTTGAACAGTCACTCTCCTCTGCCAAGGGCAGCAACAGGTGACATTTTACCTTGTCCCCTGTTCAAGTGCCCTACCCAGAGGCTGCTTGAAATAAAACAAAATGAAAACCACAGATCAAATGCTCTCCGCCATAAGGCAGCACATGCCGTGCACAGTCAGACAGGCATGTAGAAAAGATTATTTGTGCCAAGAGCCACTTTCCTTAGAAATAGACAGGGTTACTCTTGTAGACACTCATCTATGGTATTCACTGCTGACATGGTAAATAGTTCACGAATGAAGCAGCCACAGCACATGGAAATGGTAAGCGTTATCAACCTTTTCGTGGAGCCATATGAAGTCATGGATGAGAACCCTCAAAGTGCCTGAGGAGGAGAAGGGGAAGGGAAGAAGGCCATTCACGAGAGTGGGTCAGCAATGTTTAGAAAATGGCAGGTCATGGACCCCTTCATTTTCCCCAACAAAATGTTGACTAAGGCAGTGTAGAAGTGTATTTCAATGACATCTTGAATGTTGCATCAACACATTTCATCCATATGTGCAAAAATGCACACACTTGCACTCACATGAGCTGCTGGATAGCTCAGTGGCTTCAGCATCTGGCTGCCCAGCCAGAGTTTTGGACTGTGATTCCCCACTGTGCTTCTTGGACAGGGCCAGAGTGGATGATCCATGGGGTCCCTCTTCCAGCTCCGCAGTTCTAACACGATGATATTCACACTACAATCCTTCAGCAGTAGCCCCCAATTCACATCCATGGTTTGGGAAGCTTATGTTTTGCATTACCATTTTCTGAATTCTCACAGTACAGCACCGTACCAGGAATAACATTTCTGCCTAAGATCCGTAGGCAACTGAAACAAAATTGCCAGTTGAAAGCATTATCAAATTCAGTATCCCTTTCACATCCTAGACCTTTCCGTAGACCTTTCGCATAAACCAGCAGTACATGGCGTATTGAAATTTTTTATAATAGGGGATATTCTATATTTCCAAAGCTGCTGGAGAAAGTAGATAGGGAAATGTCTTTCCTTCTCTCCCTCATTCTTTCTCATAATACTATAACTCAGGGTCATCCAGTGAAGCTGAATGGTAGGAGATTTAGGCCAGATAAAAGTAACTTCTCCAGAGACCACATAATCTGCAGTCTGTGGAATTTAGTCAAAGGGCAAAAAGGTAGGATATAAATTAAATGGGTAAATAATAAATAACAAATGTAATGATGGCCATTGACAGTTTAGATCGCTTTCAAACAGAATTAGACAAAATCGTGGAGAATAAGGCACACTAAACCTAATATAGTTGGTAGAATCAGATGGGGTAGACCTACTGAATCTGTGGGATTTATATAATGGTCAACTTTAAAAGTTTAATTTATATAGTGAGTGTATTCTAGGCGACACTAAAGGATTGGATTTAGCACAATGGCTTCTACATTCATGATGGCTTATCCAATGGTAGAGGCAGCACACCTCTGTTTGTGGGTATCCCAGATTTGTTTCATTGACTACCATGTAACCAAAATATTTATTTTTATTTATTTTAGAGTATTTTTACTCCGCCTTTCTCCTTGGAAAAGGACCCAAGGCGGCTTACAGTAATGATGGATAATATACAGTCCAGTACAATTAAGGCATGTTCAAGTATTTGAGAACAAGGAATTGAGGAACGTCTTACAGCATTAATAGACAACATTACACTAAAGCAACACGGTTATAAGTAGTCATAAACACAAAGTCTATGTGAACCCATAGATTCATATAAAATACACATAGTAGTCCATCATTCAGGGAAAGCTTGCCTGAAGAGAAAGGTCTTTGCCTGTTTCTGGAAAGACAACAGAAATGAGGACTACAGTAGATGGGCCTGCAGTTTGACTCATCAGGAATCTTTTCAAGTTATTATGTTCCTCTCTTGATTTCATGATTATTTAGTTCTGTTGTTACATTATTAACATGTTATTACTTTAAAACCCGCAGAACAAAATCTTAGCTTCTAACAGTGCAGGAGCTTTAAAATGTTTAACAGATAATATAATTTACTATTTAATATATAATTTAATATATTACATATATACATTATATTGTATTGTTTAAAAATGCCATTTCCTCAGAATCTTTAACAAAGCATTATAGCTGAAATTCTAAAATATGTAAATATCTATTAACATGAACTGAATAATTAATCCATTAACAGGTATCAGATTCTTTATATTTACAGTCCACCGCTACAAGAAGTGTACTTTGAATATTCCTCTCTCCACTCCCCATTCTGGTTCAGTGTTAAACTAACTTTTCTGTTTGACACCCTTTCACCTTGTTCTGCTTCCCTCCCATCCTTAAAATTAGATTATAAGGCTGCATTCCACTGTTTTTCACTGATTCTAGAGTACCTCAAAAACCATCAGCATACCACTATACTATGCCACAGGCATGCTTCCTTTACATGAAATCTTCTCATTTGCTAGATATGGCAGTTAGCAAGTACAGTCCAAGTCATCTTGAAATGACAGGTTAAGACCACATGCTAAACACCCCAATCTTTTGCATTCAGTGTTCATAAGGGGAGTACGCAAGGGGAGGGTCGTAAGCTGTAACCCAAGCACTTAATCATACCAGCAAGAAATCAACTTCATCAGGTGTCTGTTTAATCATCATATTCCACCATCCTCCATATAATAAAGCTCAGGCAACTGTTTAAGAAGCCGTGTTAATCTAAGTTTACAGAACTGCTGTTAAAGCGATGATGGCATAGAGCTATCAGTGGTGATGCCATCCTTGAAATAAATGTTTACATTTCAATTGGGTCAGGCTCAATTAGGTGGATTTAAAGAGCGGGATCTCAGAGGGCTGAACAAATACAATGACTGGCACAGACTTCTTGTCTTTCTACTGAATCTGATTGTGATCATTCTAACTTCTAACACAACTGCTCTCAACGTGTTTAGATACTGCATCCTCAAAGAGGTCCTCATTTTTTTCAGACAGCAATTTCTCTCCTTCCAGACTTCAAAGCTTTGTGTTATGAGAAGCCTATGTCTTTTTTTTAAAAAAAATGTTTTATACTGGCAGATCGATGAAATTTTTAAAAATGCATGCACATGGTTTTAATATAATAACATGTTGATAATGTAACAGAACTAAAATAATTATGAAATTAACAGAGGAACATAATAACCTAACAAGATTCCTCATAAGGAAAGAGCAACTCAGATAATTTCCAAGGCACTATACCTAGGAAAGCAATTTTCTTGGTGGGTAGGGTGCAATAACAGCTGTGATCTTACTTGGGCGTTGACCTCAACATATGCGCCTATGGATTTGGGGATCAGCCCCCCTTATGACTCCAGCAGCATGGTCCATCCTGGTCATGTCTTATTCTTGCATGTTTGACAGTGGGGCTAGAATCTTCCTCCACTCCAATTTCATAGCAACAAATAATTTTCCATTCTCAGTCCAGTTAAGCACATTCTTTGCGAACTTCTCACTGTTGCTTTAAAACAAACTCTGAGTAGCTTTTCAAAACAAAACAAAACAAAGTAAGGAGGTGCTCAGTTGATGCCTCCTATGCTAAAGAAAAATCTGCAGGTGAACATATTTTATGTTGTCTTTCTTCTTAACTTCTTAGGGTTTTGTCGTTAATATTTATAAATATCATGTAATATGCATGATATAGCGAGGATCTTGTTTAATTAAACTGCTTGCACAGTTCAGGTACACTGCCTCCATGACACTGGCTGAGCTTGTGCAAGTTGCCCAGAAGTTCGTCATACAACCATAAGCTCCATTATTTCCAATGGGGCAATATTTGCTTATAAACAGCAAGCCAGAGATCATATAGAACTGCCAGAAGTGGAGCATAATAGTCCACAGTAGAGATGGGTACAAAACGAGCAATTTTTCATTTTCATTTTCGTTTTTTTGTTTTGTTACATAACAAAACAAAAAATGAATTTTGTCTCCAAAATTAAACGAAACGAAACGAAACACCAGAAATTTTGTCGTGCATTTCATTTTCGTTGCGGCAAATACATTGAACTGTAATGTATGCTAACGAAATGAGCAATTTTTCAGGTTTTTTTGTTTTTTCCTTTTGTTACATAACGAAACGAAAACAATTTTTTTGCAAAAATTCACAAAAAACAAAAGTGAACCGAAACGGACCCCCCAAATGACAAACGACAAACGAAACACCCTTTTTTTGAGTCGTGCCCATCTCTAGTCCACAGTGGAGCAACACAGTCCTGACCTATTACTTTTACTATTTCTCTCTTTTGGTTTCCAACTTGAATCTTTTCTTTTCTTTTCCTTCTTATTATACATTATACACTATACTTTTTCCTTTGGGGGGATTCTTAGGCTTATATTTACTTCAGTCCTTCAGAAAAATCTCCTGTTTGTGAATGTGTGAATTATGCTTCTCTAGCCATGATTCAAAACACCAGGAAATGGTCCAATGTTGCTTCAGAATATTATGCCCATGTTTACAGCAGGAAAAAAACACCAGACTTTACAAAGCAAAGGGCAACTTGAAAAGGACATCAATGTCAACAGTCAGGATGGTTTACAGCATACCCTCTTGTGCTCAATCCCATTCACAAATAGACACCAAGCAGGGGAGAAATCCTAAAATGGGACTATTTTTTTTTTCATTGATTAGTCACTTCTCCCCCCAAATACTAAACACTTGCATCCCCTGGGGCAGATTCCAGTTTGGGGGGCAGGTTTGAGGTTGGGGGTATGGAAGGCTGACTTCAGGGCCCCTTCGGATGTCAGTAAAATGAGTACCCAGCTTGCCGGGGGGAGGGGGAATGTGTAGCCTGCATACTGTAATAAAAAAACCTGTAAACCGCCCAGAGACTACTTGAAGTGGTATGGGGTGGTATATAAGCAGACCACTTTGCTTTTGCTTTCCAGGGGAAGCCAAAGGTTTTTTGGAACACTGCCTCCATCCCCTTCCAAAGCCTCCAATATGGCCAGTATAGACTTCCTCCAGTAACAAAGCAGACATTGTCAGTGGTGGTGATTAGCCAGTGGCAGGCATCCTGGCTGGTTGCTTCTCTTCGGCCTTCTCTTGCCTCTTCTTGAGTAGCCTGGTGGAACAGACACCCCAATAAGCTTCAGCTGAATGTCTCCTCCCCAGCTATATGACTAAGTACAACTCAGTGGGAAAGGTAGAAGTATATAGAAGTGGTTTACTAGGGAACTAATATCAGGACAAGACAGGCTATATAAAGCTTCTTCTCCCTACTTAATGATGATATAATATATAACACCAGCACTGTCCAGCATTTCCCTTCTGTTGAGGAAACAGGCTCTGTCCCAGCAGCTACTAGACACATGAAGCTGGGACTACCATTGACTCCCAGAGCATGGAAAGTTGTGTCCCCAGTGCCCATGCTGGCTGGGAGGTATTGCCCAAAATAGTAATGTTTTCAAGCTCTGCCATCGTTCCTTCCAGAAGAGGGGGAAAACAGTTACCAAAGAAGCTGATTTTTTTAGATTTTTACTATTGCTAGGGAGCTGGAGAAGCTGCTAAGGGTGGGGGGTGGGGGAATCTAAGGCTCACTAAAGCATTCTGGCATGTTATTATATCAACTTCCATGGAACTTCATGCTCTCGTAGTCTCGAGATTAGACTACTGTAGCGCTCTCTACGTGGGGCTGCCTATGAGATTGCAGCTAGTGCAGAATACAGCAGCCAGATTGTTAACAGGGTTAAAAAGGTGCCAGCATATTACCCCTGTCTTGGCTGCTCTGCACTGGCTGCCTATTCGCTACCGCATTGACTTCAGGGTTTTGGTATTAACATACAAAGCCCTAGACGGTTCGGGCCCTCAGTATTTGACAGAACGGCTCCTCCCAAAAAGAACTGCCAGAATCACTCGGTCAAGCCAGGTGGGCTATCTGCAAGGTACCGACCCCGAGGGATGCCCAGAAAACATCAACAAGGAAAAGAGCCTTCTCGTTGGTCGCACCTCATCTGTGGAACGAAGTTCCCCAAGAGATTCGCCTGGCGCCCTCACTACAAGCCTTCAAGAAACTGCTGAAAACCTGCCTTTATAGGTCGGCCTTCCCTGAATATTCTGATTCAACCAACTTATATAAATAGGATGCTGTCATTTTCCCCGCCTTATGAAAATTTTCTATTAGTTATTTTTTTCCATTTGTTCTTATTTTGATTAGTTAAAGCATTTTGATTTTTTGTATTTGTGCTTATTTGTTTAATTGTTCCTTTTATTGTTATGATTTGATTATTTGGTTTGATTGATTATTTTTTATTTTTTATTTTAAGTTGTTTAATCTGGTTATATATTTTGTGTATGTTTGTAAACCGCCCAGAGTAGCTTTTTTGCTAGATGGTTGAGGTATATAAATCAAATAAATAAATAAATAAACTACAACATCTTGAAAAAAAGAGCATCTCTAACACTCAATAATGCTTTGGTATTCTACAGGAGGGACAACTCTCCAAAACAGCAGACACTCTTTTAAAATAGGGGAACATCTGGCCATCTTAATTATAAACTAGGTTGCTGTGATGCTTGCTGATATGTAAATCAAACCAAAGATGACCCCGTTTCCAGGGACAGCTAAATTTAGTGTCCCTGTAGCATTTCATTTAGGCTTAATAAAAGTTATGATGTGTTGATTAAATACTGGCTGATGGCTGAAAGAGTGTTCAGTAAAGTTTATAGAGCTGCAGACTGTAAATTTTGTTGCCACCTAATTATTTGGTGTGACTTTACTATCCTATAACAGAACACAGCACATGCATACGGGGGAAGAGAAGACCTAGGGGAAGTGGGGGCGGAGAATGGCCTAGGGCATTTGTAACCTGTACGGTTGTGTCTAATCATCAAGTAAGTGATGGCAAAGCCTTCATGACCCAGCCAGAGCATGATGAAGCTTTATTTATTTTTGTTCCATTTACCACTGATGAATGCTTTTATGCTATGTCCTCAACAACAGATCTAGAACACAAGCCGATACAAATCTGCTCAGATGCAAGTCGTGTAAACGTTGCAATCATATCCACTTTTAACAGGCAGCAAGCCCAGTGGAACACAGTGGAATTTACTCCTGAGTAAATGCACACGGGATCAGGTTGTGTATTTGCCCTGACATCCTTTCGAAGGACAATTGGCTTTTTAGACACGTCTGATCATTCCAAGCCATGGAAAATCTTTTGTTTATTTTACAGCTTTAATAGCCTGTCTTTTAGGATATCAGACATCTCAGGATGGTTTATAATAGCCAATAATTAAAACATCAAAATGGCAGAGTTTAAATGCAGTTGGATTTAAATCCCAACTACTGTCCATCCACAAGCCCCAGACAGATTAAACCTACTGAATCAACTGTTGAACAAGTACGGTATATACTCGAGTATAAGCATAGTTTTTCAGCCCTAATTTTGGGCTGAAAAAAGGGGTCCTCGGCTTATATGCGGGTCAATACTTTTAGCCACTGAGGCAAGTTTGGGTCAGTGGCTAAAAGTCTTTTTAAACATTGTGCGCCACTTCTCCTGACCCCCCCATGTTTAAAATGACTTTTAAAAGGTCATTTTAAAACAATGTTTAAAATGACTTTTAGCCACCAACTCAAGCAATTGCCTCGGTGGCTAAAAGTCATTTTAAACATCACACACACACCCAGCGCACAAAGGAGGAGTTGCCGGGCCCTGCTCTTTCCCACCCTAGGCTTATACTTGAGTCAATAAATTTTCCCAGTTTTTTGGGTTTAAATTAGGGGCCCCGGCTTATACTCAGGTCGACTTATACTC
>JAHTLZ010000379.1:22223538-22240024 GCA_023846285.1 Phrynocephalus versicolor | reverse complement strand
ATTATTATTATTATTATTATTATTATTATTATTATTATTATTATTATCCTAACAAACACAGCTGCCAGGTGTTGTCATTGTTGTCGTCATTGTCATTGTTGTTGTTATTGTCGTCGTCATCTCTTCACTTCCTCCTTCAAGGCACTTTTCTGGGAGCATATCTACTCTATACAACCATATTGATTTGACACCACTTTTAACTCTCATTTCTCCCATATAGAGTCCCAGGACTTGGAATTCAGCAAGGTCCTTAGCCTCCTGTGCTAGATCTCCTCTTTAGACTCAGGTCTGTTTAAGGGTGAGGGTGGGGGAGTCAGGATAAATGGGTGGGTCTAGCCTCCTGATTCCTCATTGACAGTGCTGGATGTGGTAAGAAGAGAACAGGGCTAGACCTTGGGGGGGGGGGGGAATAAACATTCAAAACCCTCTGCTTGTGTGCACATCCATCCATTTCACATCCTTCCATAAACAAGAAGTAGCTCTCTAGCCACTTTTTGCTTTGTTTTGTTCTAAGTACTGTATTTGAAAACAGCACTTTCCTAAGGATGGTGGGTAGAAGCAAAAAAATATGCCACCCTCTCCCTCCAAGCTTGCCCAAAAACTTCCAAATGTATTGGGAAATAGAACAAGCTGGAAATTCCACCCTGGCTATCTCTTAAAATAATCTCAAATCTTGGCAAAAGGCATGCATGATGGGACTGACATATTCACTTACCAAATAATCTGCTTGTTTAGTCTCTTCTAGACAACACTTTCAGGTGTTTAACACCTGTTGACTTGCAACTGACAAGAGCATAAACCCATATTCAGTATTCAGCTGGCTACCAATTGCTTTATTAAAGGGTAATAATAAATAAAATGGAGAAATTGCCTACAGTGTTTCTCCTTTTCAAGCCTGCTATAACAAATGCCCAGCTTCTAATCTAACTGCAGGAAGTTTAAACAGGTCAGGGGTCTTGGAGGCACCAACTAAAAAGGGAAATTGTATAGGGCACTCCCAGGATGACAGGCCTAATGTTTTGAAAGCTGAGAATATGTTGCCCAATACAATTGGAGTTAATTTTTCTGTGCAGGTTCTACCCATCCCTTCTTACAACACTGAATTAGTTTCCTTTTGAACTATGTCTGTGAAGATTCTCAGTCATCCAGGTGAGTTTATCTGGAAGTTGAGTCATGGCTACTGGACTTCTTTTTTGAGAGACAGAAACGTTTCGCTGCTCATCCAAACAGGTTCATCAGTCTGAATACAGCTAGTGCGAGTCCTTCATCATATAGTCAGCTTTGACCTCTTGTCACCCTGGTTTGCTTTCCAAAGTACCCAGACAAATCAAAAAGCCTTCACCACCAAGGCCACAGCTAATGACCCATTCTTGATAGGTTTCAGCACCTTAGGCCATTGTTCACCTTAAGGCTATGGATACTATTGTCTCCCTAACGAGCCTATTCAGGCCATTGTTCATCTTATGAGCCTAATTCAGATCAGGGTGACAAGAGGTCAAAGCTGACTATAAGATGGAGGACTCACACTAGCTGTATTCAGACTGATGAAGCTGTTTGGATGAGCAGCGAAACGTTTCTATCTCTCAAAAAAGAGGCCCAGTAGCCAAGACTCAACATCCAGATTTTCTTTTGAAACTTACAACTGTGGACAGAAAATGTATCAACTACCCTTGATGTCCTTTAACTATCAGTGAAACAAAATGAACCCAGGTATTCTTCTATAATTAAAATCCAAAAGCAATTAGCCTTTGGTTTGTTCCAACCAGGACTCTGACTCAAAGTGAAATAATCACCCAAAAGCAAAATCTCATTTTAGGCACAGGTCCAGATGTCTGAATCATCAGGATTAAGTAGTACAACAACATAGGCAAATAGTTGTCTTCCTATATGTTTCCCTGTTTACGAGTTCTGTGATATTGCCAGTTTGATATTGTATATGGGGGCTTCATATACATAGAAAGAAAGAAAGAAAGAAAGAAAGAAAGAAAGAAAGAAAGAAAGAAAGAAAGAAAGAAAGAAAGAAAGAAAGAAAGAAAGAAGACGGTGTTGTTCATGAGGAACAGTTCCCTCTTCCATTATGTGTTTGTGGGGAAATGATTATGCAGTAAAAGACTCAGCTCAAAGCACCAATGAACTGTAAACAAAATGAGGTCCACTGTGTAACAACTTGGCAGTAAATGAAATGAGCAGTAAAATTCAGGAACAATCCTGGCTTCCAGTATATAAATAGTGAATATTGATACTGCGCCTCTGTAGTTTTCCAGGATCATTCCTGGTTTGGTGTTACCTTGAGCCTTCCTCTTCTTTTACCTAATTTACCTCACAGTGTTGCATCCATAACAAATACAAGATCCTAAGAGAAAGAATGGGAGACAAATTTGTTTCATTTTCATTTTTATACCGCCCATCTTCCAAAATCGAACTCTGGGCAGTTTACAGTATAAAAAAAAAAGAGCAGTACAAAAACAGTACAACAAGATGGGTCAGAGGGCGGTTGGCAAAAAAAAAAGATTTAAGTAAATTAAATTAATGAATAATCTTAATGAGGCTATTAAGAACATAAGAAGACTTAGCCAGATTGGACCAAAAACCTGACTTGTTTAACATCCTGGGAAAGCTACATTTTTGAACTTGTTCTCATACTACAAGTTGGATGTCATCATAATTACAATGTACAGCATCTCTAAACAATGCAGTTCTTTCAAATTTAAATCACTCCCTAAATTTCTTTAGCCCACAATGTCTTCTTCTTCCTCTTCTTTTCCCATTTATTATACCCTGAATAATCAGATGTCAGCTTCTACTATCTGTGCCTCATTAAGTGACATAACTAGTATTCTAGCATTTTTTGGACTACGAGTACCAAAATCCTGCAACCCACATAGCTGCTGACTCTGCTTCCTGGGGTTTCTTGGACATGCAACCCACCAATGCAACTTCTTTTTCATCCATTTGTGACTTCTCGGCCTCCAGTATTCAGCAGTGTTGTGCTTCCCAGGAACTCAAAGGCTCAGAAAAAGCACGGCCTGGTTAAGAGCAGGTTGTTGTTTTCAAACAATCACAATCACAACAACTCCTGGCTGATAAAATGACCCTTGCCTGAGAGCAGAAAAATAAACAACTTTATTGAAAAGAAGTTTTTCACAGGAAGCTATTTCTGGTTTGTCATCTACCTCTGATGACAAGGAGATGTCTGAAGATGGCTTCTGCCTGGGAGTTATTCATATAAATAGCATATGAATATTTTTCCACACACCACTGTCCCTTTTTGTCAGTGAGGAGTTAGGAGACAACCTCACTGCATCCTGAACTCCATCGTCTCTGAACATATGGAATGCCAACCCACAGCATCACTGTCTCGTCGCAGAACTGAGGTTCAGCATTTACTGTAGGTGTGCTCCCTCCTTCTCTCCATTTTCCTGCTAGCATTAAGACCCATAGCAATACCCTGGACTGTGGCACACTTACTTTTGCTGGAATATTTGTTTTTATCCGGTCATGCCCTGTCCTTTTCTATTTGCTCCAGCTTTGGGCACCCCTGAAACACACATTTTATACTTCTCTTTGATGAAACAACTAGTTTATCCTGTGAAAAGGATAAAGAAAAATAAAGAAAGAAAATATAAATAAATCCATAACAAGCCAGTCTCATATCTCCACCCCCTAGAAAGATTTTTTTTAAAAAAATCCAGTTTACTTCTGTTTCAATCTTCTCCCACCCTTCTCTGCATAGGTGTACAGACAAATCTGAATAGTTATAGAGGGGTTATTTTTATTATTTAGTTAATATGAATTACAGGCCTCAAGCGCCCTCCCCTCTAAATCCAAAATGAGGAAGCTTTCTCTTTTCTCTCTTTCCCCCCCCCCTCTTCTTTTCCCCCTTCACCAACACGATTTACATTCTCAATGTAATGTATTAAAAAGTTGACAGGGCCGAAAGGATTCACATGATGTCGGCTAAGAAACCCAATTTCCATGATGAATTGCCCGGAGCCCCTGAATCACAAACCATTTTTTCCGCTGCTCAGAAGTTGATTTTTTTTTTAAATCTTCTTAAAGCCTCTCTCCTAATCTTCGGCTAGAAGAGATGGGTGAAAGGATTTTTTTTTCTAAACTAAGGAAAGTATTAGCATCTTGGTTGTTGTGCATCAAATTTGAAAATGCAAGGTTAGTAATATTTCAAATCGGCTACGGTCCAAGCCACTTGATAAGTACTCTCTCTCTCTCTCACTTTCTGTCTCTAAGTTTCTGTTGGCAGGAGTGCAAAGCCACTACTCTCTCTCTCTCCTCTCTCTCTCTCCTCTCTCTCTCTCTCTCTCTCTCTCTCTCTCTCTCTCTCTGTGTGTGTGTGTGTGTGTGTGTGTGTTTCAGAGGCAAAGGGGGTGAAAGAGAGTAATTTGGGTATCCAGCCATCTACCCTATTTTTTTGCCAATGGGCCAATATAATATGTGTGTACATAGACATACGTACAGCCACACGTCACTTGAATGTACAGGAGAATTAAAAGTGGACAAATAAATTGTGCACTTAAAATCACATTTTCATAATGTCAACTAATTGTTGTTGCTTTTAAATAAACAAGAGTTCTTCTAGGTAATATGATTTGGATTGTGGTGGTGGTGGTGGTGGTGGTGACAACAACGATGACGCTGGTGCTGCTAAAGCAGTTGGCCTACATAGCCAATACAGAGTGCAGTAAGAGAATTTGAACTGTTC
Organism: Phrynocephalus versicolor; assembly: GCA_023846285.1. Lineage (NCBI taxonomy): Eukaryota > Metazoa > Chordata > Lepidosauria > Squamata > Agamidae > Phrynocephalus > Phrynocephalus versicolor. The sequence continues at coordinate 22,235,307 of JAHTLZ010000379.1, read as the reverse complement.
GACCAAGAATTCTTGAGTGATAAAATCCACAAAATGGTCCCAGTCATTAACAGGCCTTCTCTGAGGACCTGCCAGGCTGGTTTTGGTTTCTTCTTCAGTACAGCAGATGCCTATATACATGAATTTTAATTTGGGCATCACATGTGGGTGTAATATGAAGTTCGTCATCCTCATTCCTGGAATTAAGGGAGTTTGTAAAAGTTGTTTTTGTTTGTTTGTTTGTTTGTTTGTTTGTTTGTTTCGGAAAGGCAATGCTCAAGATCACTCTTCTAGGGCAGATGCTGGTCATTATGACTATGGAGTTACATTTTCAGGCTACAGTTAGATCAAATGATAATTTGTCCAAGCTCTAGAAATTACTGATCCAGAATTTTAGCATTTAATCAATTATGTAGCTCATCTTATAAAGATTAATAACCAGGCCCCAACCAAAGAGTGTTAAAGGGAAATTGACACATTTAGTTTTAAGAATAGCAGAATCATGTGGCAACTTAAAGAATGATGTATTTTACTGGATATACATTTTTGGAGATTGTTGCAGTAGGTATTAATTCTTTCAGGTGCCACAGGGCTCTTTGTTGTTTTGTTGCAACAGACTAATACCACAAAACTTGGCTTTGAGTAAGTGGTGGTCACACTAAGTATTACCTGCTGCACATGAAATTCTTGAATTAAAGATCTGGCAAAACAAAATTAATTTTGCAATGGCTAAATCCACATAGAAGTGCTATGAGTTTTTATATTCTGCTTCCTGCTTTATAACAGACAGCTCCAAGATGCTGACATCATAGATTTAAAACAATCCGTATCAGTAAAATAGTGTTAGCAGAGAGTGTTAACAACGCAATGCCATTATTACATTAATGCTGAACAGAGGAAACTGCTAGTGCAAAAGGACGTGTGCTGCAGCAATGATATAACAGGACAGAGGCCTACGTATTTACTTCTCCAGCATCATAAAGATACACTGATGTGTGCTAGTAACTATTTCAGAAAAATGTCAATGGCCTAAATCAGAGATTCCCAAACTTTTTCACACTGTAGACCACTTCCCATTTTGTGTATATCCCCTGCCTGCCTAATATTGAAATTTCCTAAACTTATTAAATTCAAATGTGTCTTTGACAGCTGACACAGTGCTACTCACTTTCATATGGGTTTTAGTATCATGGACAACTGTAAAAAAATAAAAACATTTACAATTTTTATTCATACCTTTATTGGAAAGTCACAAAATGCAAGTAAATATTTGGATTTGTAATGAAACAAATAAGAACCTAGTAAAATTCTTACATAAAGTTAATACACAAATAATGCTGTTAATGGGAGGGATGAGCCTGATGCTCTGATGCAATTGTTCAGTATTTGGCTTCAAATTAGTGAGGTATAGTCTTAAATCTCCATATTCAGTGATTTGCAATCAATTTCTTCTTATTTTTTATGTAAGAAGATTGGCAACCACACTAAACCCTCTTTTCCACAAGGTATGAAGTTGGAAAAGCTATCAAAAACTTTCTTGTGATAGTCCATAATGCAGGATAAGCAACAGGTACATATTTCTGAAGCCACAGCTGCTGATACCCCATTCTGAACAGCCCCTTATGTTCTTCATTAGTGCTAATTCCAATCAGTTCCTCTTGCAATGTGACATCCAATTCTTCAATGTCGCCATATGGATTGATAATCCAATGTGGTATTTCCATAGTCAAAACATCCTCAAAACTGTTTTTAAAGTCTGTGTGAAGGACACTTAAATGTTGAACCTAAACCAAAATGTCATCATCCTGGACATTCATCAATGACAAGTTGGGGAACTGGGAAAATTCACGCCATCCAATGTTTTGCTTCATTAGATTAATTCTGGCAAGAAAAGCTGCAATGATGGACTTTGTTTTTATTAAATTCAGACTGTCACCTTGTAACTGCAAGTTAACCTCATTAAATTTAGTAAACAAATCTGTTAAATAAGCAATGTCTGGCTTCCATTTGATTAAATTTTCTTTCAAAATGGGATCTTTAACATCAAAAAAAAACTCTAAAACCATCTCAAAAAGTGAAAAAAAATGTCAAGCATAAGCCTTTCGAGAGCCAGCGTACTTCAATGTGAAGGAGTAATCAATGAAAGCCCTCATCATTTTCTTCACACAACTATGTAAAAATCCTAGAATTCAATGTGTTGATACCGATCTTGTTTACTGCATTTATGACAAATTGAAGAGATTGATGCAATCTGGCACTCAGATTTTTAGCTACTAAATTTTGTCAATGAAAGACATAGTGAATTGCAAACACCCTGGGTACAATTTGTTTTAAACGGCTTATAAAACCACAGTAGTGCCCAAACATGCCTGGTGCTCCATCTGCAGATGATGATATTATATTTGATAAAGGGATTGCTTTTTCATGAAATAATCTTTCAAAGCATTGAATATTGATTAGCCTTTAGTGTCTGTTGTTCTGTTGTCAGCCACGTTGAGTAGAAGTTATCTGTTGATAAAAATAAAGCTATTTAAATATGATAAGACAGAGCAATTCAAAATTGATTCCTGCCCAGACAGCATACAAATATTTAAAAACATTTTAAAAATATTTTTGGTAACAGTGGAAATGTTTTTAAAATATTTCTAAAAGTGTTGAAATGTCTGCAAAAATAGCTTATAGAAATATTTCTGAAAAATATTTTGAAATATTGTGTGTTCTTTGGGTGGAGTAAATCCTTATTTAAATCTTTAGTTAGGTAGATATAGAGAGGAATCAGGATAAAGAAAATGTTGCTTATGTAGTGGTACTGTATAAGTGTCAGTGGTGAAATTTCAAAGGGTGTGGACTGAGATGACTAGGTCCCTTGTTCAATCCTGGCTGTGCCATGTACCAATGAATCTTTTCTATAAAGATTTAAGTACATAATACTGAGTGCTAAAACAGTTAAGGGAACCCCATTAGAGAAAACACATGTACTGTAGTACCTTGGTTAAAGAGCATAATCCATTTCGGAAGCATGCTTGAAACTAAAATGCTTGCATATCAAAGCAAATTTCCCCATAAGAAATAATGGAAACTCAGATGATTCATTCCACAGCCCAAAAATATTTGATTACAATACTGTAATATAATAGAAGGTACTAAATAAAATACAAAATACTGTAAAGTACAAAGAACAATAACCTGCATTTGAAAACCTTTGTGGCAGGTGCAGAGGAGGGAGGAAGCCTCCACGGAGGGTTCTGTTTTTAAAAATGGGTGATGGGAGGAATCCCAGCTAGAGCAGAAGAGGGAGGAAGCCTCCAAGGAAGGGCTGTTTTAAAAATGGGACTTTGGGGGGAATCCCAGCTAGAGCAGAGGAGGGGGGAAGCCTCCATGGAGGGTGTTATTTTTAAAAAGGGGCAATAGGGTCGGTGTGTCCGGGTTGCAATGGTGGTGGCAGGGATGGTATGGAGAGGTGGCCTCTTTGGGGATAGGGGTTGATGGGGATGGCAACTGTTCATACCTTTACTGAGCTTGTCACCCTTCCTTCAACTCTGCTGCTGCTGCTGCCTGAAACAGAAACTGGAACAGACAATCACCCACTTCAAGCAAGAGAGAGGGAAAGATGCCATTGGCTTAGAGCACTTTTGGTTATGTGGCACACATGAGAGTGCTGATATATCAAGACACTCCTCGTTAATAAGGCAATAATGTTCAGAAATTTTGCTTGTTAATCAAAATGCTCCTAAACCAAGTTACTTGTTAACCAAGGTATGACTGTAATTATAGTTGATTTGAATTTAAAACGACTGTGATTCAGGTACAAATATCTGTCATGTGGCTACCAAACACAAGTCCCCAACCTTTGCAAAATGGACTTTATAAACATGCACTGGAGAGGATCAAGTTCCGAAAAATGATGCAATACTCCCGCCCCGCACATACAATGCAAAATGGACTTTAAAACCTATGCACACCACAAGGAATAGGTCTCTACCTTTCCACCACTTGAGAAATGTACCAAAAAGTTTTAAAATGTCCAAAAACTGCTGCAAAAACTTTCAAACATGGCACCAAAACAATTTGTGTTAGGTGCAAGACATTTACAGAACACCTAAATGTTGATGATGATCTGCCTAAATGGGTTCAGCTCACATGAACACCCATTTACATTTTATGGACCCCCATTTTTTTTTCTCACTGTCTTAGTCCCCATATGAGTTGAAATAGACCCCTGGGGCCTATATAGACCACTTTGTGAACCACTGGCCTAAATCCAGTTGCTAGTCTCAACTAAAGTAGAACCACTGAATTCATGGAACTACAAATGGGAATGAAACCCAATACATCTAAAATACAAACAGTATGGGCCACATGAAGGTACGAAGGCATATGCCTGTTTACACTGAAAGGAGTCACTTCAATGAGAGTGATCTTTCTTCAAGTATCCCTTCCATCTGCTGGAGAAATTATCCAGCCTGCCACCCAAATGTAGTAGTCCTATAGCTGGACAAGAAGGTGGTAGCCCTACAGCTGGCCTACAATCTAGCTTGAAGTCGGATTGCAGTCAGACTGGAGTACCTTTCCCTGTGCATTGTATGACTGCCAAGAAACAGATTGCACCAAACTGTTCCACAAACAATCCAAATTGCAATCTGTTTCTGTGTATGATCACATCCTGAATCCATACATTCAAACTACTAATTTTTCCTAATAATCTGCAGATCAGTGAAATTGCGTTTTTCTCTTCTTGGGGACATTATACTGAATTGTTTTATATTTCCAGTTTTCAATGTTGTGTGCATACAGTGTGCTATCCATATGCCAATGAGAGATGGAATGCATATATTTAAGATGGCACTGAGTATAAAATAACAAATTTTATACAAATATATTTTGTAAATTGATACAAAATATACCCTAATAATTCAACAATGGCCGTTGATGTCATAGGAGTATACTCCCAAGCTAAAGGTACCTGAAAACATGCATCTCTCATACGTCTTAAAACTGAATAGACAAGTGCCCGTACACTTTTATCATCACAGCTGTGACCCTCTGAGGTTGATTGCTCTCTGACAAATTAGTCTGTCTTTTAAAACAAATGTAACCTTCTAAAATAAGCATAAAATATGAGGGACTGAAGGTGTGACATAACTAACTACAGTATATCTAACAGTTACTGCTAGCACTCAGGCAGCCACATTCTGCATTGTCTCGCCACCATTAAAGGCAAAAATAGTGGGTACCGCAGTTTCCTAAGAGCTCACTTGGGAATTTGTTTGAGTGCTGGGTTCATAGAACTTACACTTTGCCCATTCAACAGAAGTGACAACTGTGTCAGCCTCCCCCAACATGGTGCCCTTCAGGTGGGCTGCGTTATATTTCCCATCACCATGACCGCACCAATGGCCAGTGTGACTGGGAAGGATGGAAGCTGTAGTACTAAAAACATCTGGAGGGCACCAGGTTACAGAAATCTGGTGTACTAACTCAACAACTGATCTCTGTACTCCATGGTAAAGCCAGATCACACAATCACACAATCACACAATATTGCCTTCAACAGAATAAACAGTCAGGCCTTTTTTAGTTTCTAGTCATTGTTTGTTGGATATATTTTGCTGGTTCCTGTAAGTGCCCCTTTTCACTGATTTATACTCACTTCCATTAACCTCCTCCTTTTTCAAGTTTTATATATTGATTTTTTATTTTTTATTGCTTCTTTCACATCTTCTTTAAAGCAGGGTGGCTTTTTCACCAATGCAACTTAAGCATGCATTGATCTCTTAAATGAAGTTTATAAATCCCTGATCAGTTACAAATAGTCTTCATTGCCTGCAGGTTAACATATCATACACAGACACACTTTATTTATTTTGCTCCTCACAAATACGGTTGTAGGGCTTGATGCAAGTCAGCACAAACTTTGGTGTTAACTTAGCAGATTAGAGTACATATCTCAGTGTTTTTGCTCTAGAGTAATACTACTGAAACAAATGTCACAGCAATAATTACTCTAAAGGAACAGTTTGTTTTGATGCTTTTGCCACGTTACTACAATTAATAGAAACCCTGCATCCAAACTGCACAAGGCCCATATTGGACTCTGTTTTTGTCTTCCTCTGACATTCCAGAAAGCCTCAAACTACCACACATGAGAGTAAGGCTGACACAAAACCCCCAAAACTGTTGTTTAGCATACTAAATTGCATGGGAGCAGGACTACTGAATCAACAGGAACTTAGTGAATCAAGGCCTTTGTAACTGCCACTGATTCAGGTGGGCTTCCTCAAATTGTGACTTACTTTAGCATATCTTGCACTTAGGCTAGGTCCTTTTGAATCCATGGACGTATCGAATGTGCAAAGTCCCCATTGATTCTACTCTAGTGCAATTTCCTATGCTATAAGCAACACGATTTTGGCCAATAATATGCAGGTAAGTACTCTAATTTCTTTGGAGTAATCATATCTTTCAACATTAATAAGTACAGTGGCCTGAATACAGATTTTAGCCATACCTAAAGAATACCCATTGGAATCAGTGAGATTTATGTCATAACCAATACACTTGAGGAGTATTCAGCACATGCATACAGATTCGCTTAAAAGGACTCCATAGAATATTCATTAAATCAGTAAAGTATTTCTAAATCCATCTACTTCTGGTTTCCTCCCATGTCCGTTCTCTTCTCTCATCTTTATTATCTCAGCAATCGTATGAGGTAGTTTGACTGTGAATGTGAAAGTGGTCCAAGACCATAGTGTGAACTTCATGGCTAATTGAAAATCTGATCTCAAAGAGCCCCAGTCTTAGTCTAATATTCTATACCTTTATATCTGCTCTTAAATGGCTAGAATTCTCATACGATTACATCAGGGGTGCCCAAACTTTTTGTAAGGAGGGCCAGATTTGGTGGCTGAGAATATGTCAGGGGCCAGTTGCTCCCTGAACCTGCCACCCCACTGCAAGCCCCACCCACTAAGCCCCACCCACTGACCCCTTGCAACACCACCCACAGGAAGGAAGATGAGGACCAAGGGAAGGAGAGAGGGAGGTGGAAACCAAGAAAGGAAGGAAGGAAGGTGGGGAACAAGGAAGGGAGGGAGGGAGGTGGGGACCAAGAGAGGGAGGGAGGGAGGGAGGGAGGGAGGTGGGGACCAAAGGAAGCACAGGGAGCCGTGGCCACAGGTCGCCCCTTGGAAGAGGCGATCTGTGCGACCTTGCACCCCCCACAAGCTTCCCAGTGGTGGTGACATCTCGCCTGCCAGCCCACCCCAAAGCTCCTTGGCAGTGGCAGAGACCCGCTGGCCTGCCCACCCCTACATATTCTCCTGCGGTGATGGTGGTGGCAGATCACCCCTCCGCCTAAGCTTCCCAGCGGTGTCAGTGTTGGCAGAAGATTAAAAAAAATGGGGCAAAGGAGGGGGAGGGAGGGGCAGGCCAGCCAGCCATGGGCCACTCAGAATGGCCTGACGGACCGGATTTGCCCCCCCCCCCCCGGGCCGGACTTTGGGCAGGCCTGGATTACATGGTCCATTCTATCACCTTTGATATGCTATTAGCACACTATTGCTCTTCTTTTTTCCTGGCCCATCTCCAAAACAGGTACTTCTTCTTTCTCTACCCTCATTTCTGCCCTTCCTACTGTCCTTGCTCATGTAATTAATAACTAAATAACACTGAGATGGGCACGCACCACTGCTTTGCTGGTCCAGCATAGTTTGTTTGCTGGTCAAACAACTGATCAGCAGTTCAGCATCCCACCTTCTCTGGTGTGCACCTCCACCTCCTCTGGGCACTGCTACCAAGTGGACGCCCTCCACAAATTAGCCGTTTGCTGGTAAATGAATCACGGCAAACCATCATGGCCATCTTTACTAATAAAAGCAAATTTCCTGAATGCCGTTTTGCATTTAACATTTTGTTTTGCAGATTTCATGAAATAATGAACTGGAAAAGAATTGTTGGAGAAATGAAATTCTCATCAATGCATGACATACACACAGGTCATCTGAGCTAAGTGCAGTACAGGCCCAACCTAAAATAGAACAGTAAACCCCATGAAATCCTGTTGCTCATCTCCATCACTCCAACAGGACTGATATCATCATCAGTGTCAGACTGATGCTATTTAAAGATTTCCTTTTTCAACTGCAGGGTGTGCATAGCTGCCATTTATTTATTTTTATTTATTTATTTATTTATTTATTTATTTATTTATTTATTTATTTATTTATTTATTTGTTTGTTTGTTTGTTTGTTTGTTTATTTCTCTCTCCATTAATGAGAGGGAATAGTAATAATGCACTATTATGGGCAATGAATCATCTAAAATCCTAGTGAAAATAAACAGAAGAGTAAATGAAATGATAACTATCTTATTAAGCATTACAAATGATGACGAAGTCCCTTGGAAATCTTTAATCAACATCAACCTGTTATTGATGGTGATGTTATTCCCATTACACAGGCAGAACTTGCCCAACAGGATTTCAGCCAACAGGACATAATTTAGCTGTGGCGAGCAAATCCCATTCATTTAAGTAGATCTGTATTAAATAGGATAATGTTTGCCTTAGGTTTGCCTCTGGTTTCCAAAATGTCTGCAGTACAAACAACCACTGTGCTATAACTGTGGGGAACCAAGATATTAATGCAGCCACAGGAAATGCCAAGAAAATAACTGCTGGATGATCGAGAGTGCAGGCAGGAGCAAACATTCCAGAGAATCTGTCATTAGAAGAGAGGATTCTGTCACTACTAAAAGCAACTGAGCCCACCACAGCTTTCTTCACCTCACATAATTTGCAAATGAGCTTGCTTTGTTTTGTCTTCATCTTCAAGACTTAAGCACAGGGTTCTCTAGTTTCTCCAACACAAAAGTCCACCTTGGTCCTGTTTCTCCAATGCAAACATGCTTCCGGCTCTAATCACGGCCTATCACAAAAGTCTTTTACTGCCTTAAGTTAGGACATTATGGATTTAAACCTTTTATTAACCAAGAAAACACAAGTGACTCCCCACAGCTTCACTTTACCACCATTCACATTTGTAGACTGTCAGTTCTACAATAAGGAATAACAATAATGCTGGCCTATACCACAGGGCTGCTGAAGGAGTTGCCGAGACCATGCACTTTTGTTTAACCATTTGAATTTAATAGCAATAAGAGAGGAATAAAAATACAGTGAACACGGTTCCATTGAAATAATCTAATCCACTAATTTCAAAGCACATCTTTCACCTTTAAAAATGACCCAAGGCTTACAATCATTCAACTCAATAAAGCTTTAAAAAAACAGTTAAGTGCATAGATGAGCCTCGTGGTGCAGTGGTTAAATGCCTGTACTGCAGGTAAAACTGTGTTCACAACCTGGGTTCGATCCCAGGTAGCAGGCTCATGGTTGACTCAGCCTTCCATCCTTCCTAGGTCAGTAAAATGAGTACCCTGTGGGGGGGCAATGGGTAGCCTGCATACTGTTATTAAAAACTGCAAACTACACAGAGACTACTTGAAGTGGTATAGGGCGGTATACAAGCAGAACACTTATTACACAGATGCTAGAAAGAGTCAAATACTATGCAAAAAAGATGATAAAAGCAACACCAGCAACACATTCAAAGCAGTAAGGGAGAACAATCCATTTAAACAACCCCACTCTAGCAGCCAGTTACTAAGTGAAAGCTTGCCTGAAGAGAAGGGTCACTGCCGACTTGCCTCATTCCCCAGCACCACGCCTTGGATCCAAAGTGCTTCCCACACTATTTCCAGTTTGGCCCCAAGCATCACCTTCCCTCTCCTCTAGTGCTAGTACTTTTTCTCTAGGCATCTCCAGATCTCCTTCTCCTTTCTCTGTTCAGTTCATCACCTCCTATCCTTAGGGAAACCCTTCCTACCAGGGATCTTCTGGTTAGTTGGGCTACTTGGTTGGATCCCACATTTTTTCCACAACTAGAAGACTAGACTTTTGCCTCACAGAAGAGTATAAGCTAATTGTTTTGCCTGTAGATCCACCCTTGGATTCAGTTGGAAAGTGTGAGAGATGGGGGAAATGACATCTCCAGGTAGTTTTCTGCTTCCCCTCCATCACCTGTCCAGGACAAGCCTCTTGGACAGGAATGTGCCTGAAAAGAGCACAAGCAATGTGGTTCATTCCACAAAATGCAGCAGCAGCCCCGAGAGGTTATCGTGGGAACTGCAACAGTTTCTATTCAAAGAAAAATCACTCAAGCTTCCTTGCTACGTGAAAGGCTTCATGGCCCCATAAAATTGCAATTCTTGGTCATGTGGACCCCAAAGAGTACATATAATCATGGCTAAATTTTCTAGTATGTCTTTAGGAGGTGGTAGAAGTAGGGAAAGAATTCCTTCAAGAGCACATGCCAAACCATAAAGCAGCTTGCATGAAGCTTGAAGTTTCCACAGAGTTTGGAAAAAGTTACTCTTGTAGCCCACGCTGGCCGCCAGATTCAGGGAACAATAGTCACTTCCAAAAAGTAACTTTTTCAAGCTGCATGTCCCTTCCTCTTGTGCTTTAAGAAAAATTTCAACTCTAAAGAAATCTCACCCCAGTTTAGATTTTCCCTTTGTCTTCTATGTTCTGTGGCAGTGTTGCCCTTTCTGTAGGCACCCGACATCGCCCCTTCAGAGCCACCTGTATTCAGGTTAAATTGCTGTATTGGCACTTTGCGAAAAATTAGTGGGTTTTGAATTTCAGTTTGGGCACTCGGTCTCAGAAAGGTTCGCCATCACTGTTCTGTGGCGATTTGGCAGTAGCATGGGGGGAGTAAAGATACAACAGCAGTCATAATCCCTGATTAGTCCTCCTTCCTTCTTCAGCTACCAACAGAATTAATATTTTCCTAGAAGATGTGGGAGTTTTGTATGCATAGGAGGAGCTCCACAACATCTTGAGTTTAGGTGGGACTCGACTAACACTTGAGCTAACATTTCAGTGATAAGAGTAACGTACAAGTCATATTTGCTGGCTTAGCTTGCTCTTCCTTATGTTTGTGGGTATGAGTTTTGAAAACTAATCTATATGGCAACTTTAATTCTTAACAAAATGGAGATTTATGTCAGTTAATATGGGATAGTAATGATGTGTCCTCAGAGGGATCCACTTAGGGCATTAGCCACTCATCAAGTAGGTCTTTTTTTCATTAAATCCCTACTTTGCCTCTTTTAAAAAAAAAATCTATCCAACCCATCCCTTAAGCTCAAAGCCAGTGACAACCATTCTAAAATACAAAACAAAAATACCAAACTAAAATGAAGTAATGGGTGAACAAATTCAAAAATTAATTTGTTTTCTAAAAAGATTACTTAGTTGGATTTCGAGTTGGACAAAAGTTTCGGAGTACAATCTTTTTAATATATATACAGTATATAGATTTCCCAAAATGTAAACTATAACTTGCGTTATAGGCACATGCAAACTTTTCCATTTGTCAAATTACACCTGCCCAACTATGATGAAATATGTATATCTTCAGTATTTCATACACATGTATGGTACCATCAGTTGCATCCTCACAGTCCTATAGGAACTTTCTAGAAGTAATATGGTTCCCTCTGAACTTGCAGGAAACTCCACTCTGAAGCACTGCTTTTAGAAAGTAATGCTTTGTACTGATAATTATGCTTTCAAACTCCACCATAGTGTCTAATTCTCCTTACCATATTTTAAGTGATTCCTTAATTTCCTAGCAAAAAATATTATTTGCTTAAAAACATATTATAAATTTCTTCCTCTCTCTCTCTCTCTCTCTCTCTCTCTCTCTCTCTCTCTCTCTCTC
>JAHTLZ010000379.1:22195602-22216313 GCA_023846285.1 Phrynocephalus versicolor | reverse complement strand
TGTGTGTGTGTGTGTGTGTGTGTGTGTGTGTGTGTGTGTGTGTGTGTGTGTGTGTGTGTGTGTGTGTGTGTGTGTGTGTGTGTGTGTGTACACAGCATATTGAAGGATGTGTCAGCAAGTACCGGTATGTTCCAAGATATTTACCTTGCAAAATTACTCCAGCTGTAATAACGATGTCACTACTGTTCCATAACTACTTCACTTGCTCTTTAAATCACCTTGTTATCTTTTCTATAGCAATGGATTAATGGCTACCCCACAACTCCTTGTCATAGATGGGAGAAAGGAAGGAAGAGTAAAAGATACTCTAGCAACACAGTCTGTAACCAGGCAGAAAGGAATGTAATTATTAAATCACTTCCTCTGGCTCTTTGCATGGCAAGATAAATCATTAAGAAGATGGAACTAAAAAGAAGGAAGTGTGTCTGCCTTCGTTATTCTTCCAAACAGAAACAAATAATTATGATGGGGATAATTTCATGAAAGCTTGGTGCTGAGTTGGTATGGTTCTGAACATTGTTGTCCTGTTATTGAAAATGCCTCCTTAAGCCTTGAATGGCAGATACTCAATTATTTGTTTCCCTTAGAGTCAGATCATGCATGCTTCCTTATTTTACAAAGTCATCCTTCTAGGCACACAAATCTTTCTGTAAGAGACTAGACTATGGGCGATACCGTCATACGCTTCTAGAAAAGTAAAAACAGTTGCTGAAAAAAGTTGCTGAGATTGCAGGAGCAAGCTTCCTTTTTAAAGCAGGTGTGAAAGTCCAGATATGTCAAGGGATGTATTTTGCCAGGAGAGAGTTCACTTGACAAGATGGATGCCAGGCTTCTTTATGGAAGGCACAAACCAGCATGGTTGTTTGGGCATCTCCTTCCTCTTACACACATCATCTCTCTATTGGCTCTTCAAGGCATAGAGCCCCTGATTGGCCAGAGGTGGTTCCTTCCCCATTCTCCACTGGGGAAGGAAGCTTTTCGGGTATAATTTTAAAAAGTCCCACTAGGTAGATCCAATTAAGACCAGATTGAAGGGGAAATGAAGTTACAGTACCTAGTGTTGATGTCCTGTTGCTGTCGATGTTTGTTTAGCCTTTTTTGTGGTGGAAGTGGGTTTTTCATGATATCTTGTTCCATTGCAGTAAAAAAGGAAGTTTGAGCTGTACAGCCATAGATACAAAAGCAAGACTAGACTATGGGTGATACTTTCATAGGCTGCTAGAAAAGTAAAAAAGTTGCTAAAAAAGTTGCTGAGCTTTCGGGAGGAAGCTCCCTTTTTCAAAGCAGGTTTAAGCATCCAGGTGAGGCAAGGGATGCATTTTGCCAGGAGAGAGTTCTTAAAAGTTTACTTGACAACATGGATGCCAGGCTTCTTCTTGGAAGGCACGAAGCACCATGGTTGTTTGGGCACCTCCCTCCACTTACACCCATCATCACTCTATTGGATTACATGCCTGAAACAACTGTCTTTCAATTGACCACTTATAAAACAAAAGCAAGAAAAAAGTAAACAAGGATTAACACACACTTGTATTAGAATGAACAGACATTCTTATTAGGGTGTACTGCTTCTAAATCTGCAATCAGACTCCTGACCATCGAGGTCCTAGAAAGGGGACAGACACCTGACTGACGGTGAGAAAGAGAAGGCAGTTGATCAGCACAATTGTTTTTTGTGATTGTGGCTGCTTTAGAACTAATGCTGACTTTCTGCATTTCTCTAGCAGAACATTATCTACTCATTTCATGTTCATTGGTAAAGGGGAAAAAGGTTTGATTTGATACCAAAACCACCCAGGATTCAGAGGCATAGCTAGGATTTTCAGCACCCTGGGATAAAGTCAATTTTGCACCCCCAAGGGATGGGGGGGGGGGGCAAAGACACCACAGAGAAGGTAGTGTGGTGGCCGAGAAGCTCTCCACGCCAGCCCTGGCAGTTGACCTGTAACCTGCCTTCCCACAGCTTCTGGGCGGGGAGCTGTCCGTTGCTCAATTTGGCACCCCCAGATGCTGCACTGGGGGACAGATGACCCCCTTGCCCCCACTCCAGCTACACCACTTCCAGGACTCTATCATGAAATGTTCAAGCTGGGTAGTATTTGTCAAGAAGATGAGAGCTGAAGGTGACACTAGTAAGGAGAACTCATAGAAAGCTGGCTTTTTAGATTACCATGCCCAGAATTCCTAAATGAACATGGCCAGCAGCTATGCTGGCTATTGGATTCTAGGAAGCGTCCTCCCCAAAAGTAATCTTTCCAAGGTCTCACTTGAAGAGGATTTGCTTACTTGTGGTTGACAGGATAAAGAGAATAGAAGTATTCAAAGAGAATAGAAGTATTCAAATTCCTGGTGCTCTATAAAAGCAGGCAACAGTGGTTGCTGATTTTTTTTTCATCCTGGCTAGCAAGACGTCACACCATGTTTCTTTAACTTCCAGACTTGCAAAACAGTCCACAGGATACTGCCCTCAAAGATGAGTCTAAGCCTTCAACTGGTACAGGATACTGCTCCGTATTCATTGACAGACACTGAGAAGCAGGAGTATAGTCAACCTATCTGGGCCACCTACATTTGTTACCAGTTTGATGGTTCACAGAATAGTTTTAATCTTCAAAGCCTTCTATCTTTAATGCCACAAATGTGCTGGCACACTCGCAATTCTAAGGACTGCCTTTCCCTATTGCAGTCATTCCTCCAGTGGTGATTTGATTTTTCAGAAATTAAAGACTACCCAACCAGTCCTACAGTCCTAAAAGCCAAAGTTTTATGTGGCTGTTGTAACATGGCATTTCTAGCCTTATAATATTGTTATGAGGGATGTTTTCTAAATTACATTTCTAAAGTGAAACAGGCTGCTTTGGGGAATGGTGCAGAAATATTTTATTTAATAAAGATATTCAGCTAATTTACCTGATGTGTACATTGCTGTAACTCACAAGGTAATGCTGATCCCTGCATGAGCTAATCACTGTGTCCTGAGAAGCTACTAACACATACAAAAACACACACACAGTGTTTTTATGGATGGATTATAAAACAGGACATGTCTTTTCAAACTGGTTCCAGAAATACAATGGCATGAATAAAAAGAAGATTCAGTCTTTCACAAATACATGAGTGAAGAGTTTATTGCAGTTTGATTACTTTAAGAATTTAATTGTACGAGCACTGTTCATACAATCTCCAGTTACTTCAAAGTCAACTGGATGTCTCCTTGACATGCTTATTGTACCTGGATCAATGATTTTTAACAACTAATTGATCTTTTATTAACATATAATAATTCACTTATTAAATGTAAATTAAAGACTTAATTGAGATGCTTAATCTAGAATGTCTCTGTATATCATCCTTATAAGCATAATGTATAATTTAATTAATTGAAACAGCTGATAACAGCATGTCATCTGTCACTATATTCACTGACCTGGGAGCCAATGCTTCAGTCTAAGGAGTTTGCCATAAATATATGCAAGGAGCTGAATGACCCACTTCCTCATGAATAAAAGTCTCTCTGTTCCAATGGGACTCAGTAGCATCTTGATCAGCAATACAGTTAAGGTGAAGGGCATGGATTTAAATAGTTTTGTCTAAGTTAATTCCAGTAGAACAGAACCCACTTAAAACTGAATGTGCACAGCCTTTTCACACAAAGGGGGGGGCAGTGCTAACTCCCTCTTGTGTTTTGTGGCATGTGAGACAGCTGTGAATGTAGAGCTGAATGCTGAAGAAAAGGCAGATGTTCATTCTTGCCAGTGTCAAATTTTGAGTTCTCATCACAGGCCAAATTAAGAAGATAATCTAAGCCTCATATGTGAAAATGGCATTAGGCTTGATTTTTGTTTGCCTTAATAAGCATGATACAAAAGATCTGTGCCCTCCT
Organism: Phrynocephalus versicolor; assembly: GCA_023846285.1. NCBI lineage: Eukaryota > Metazoa > Chordata > Lepidosauria > Squamata > Agamidae > Phrynocephalus > Phrynocephalus versicolor. The sequence goes on along the minus strand of JAHTLZ010000379.1, from coordinate 22,212,430 downwards.
GACAGGTTTTTCTACTTGCAAAAAACAGAAACACAAGCTACAGAAAATCCTGATTTGGACTGGGCTTCTGGTGTGTCTTACCACGGCAATTTCCTAAAGCAAATGATGTCTATTTCTGGCACTGCTGCAGTAAGGGAAACAGAGAGACCAGAAGTAGCGAGTCTTTTTGGCATCATAAGAAATATAAGTAGTAGCTACCAAGTCATTTGTTTCGCTCAATATGTAACAATTACATTGCAGTAGTATGACTCCATTCCTGTGTGAATGGAGAAATGCAAATGCCAAGGCTTGGTTATAAACTCAATGGTCCAGGCAAGACAGAAGGCACAGGGGGGCAGTCAGAAGGCCTGGGTGTTTCATTTTTTATTACATCCCACCCACCCACCCTCTCTCTCTTAACATCCACCAAGAGAATGTCCTAATCACTTTCCCAGGGCAGTGAGCTGCAAAGAATTGAACTAGAGACTTTCTAAAAGTGGGCACAGTTGCCTTCAGTTACTTCTTCAAAGGGAATAAGGAGTCTGTTGTTTTACATTCCATACTTCCTCTCTGCCCTCACTCTTCCTTCCTTCCTTCCATAAGACAATGTGAAGACAGGAGAGAGGGGGCAACATGGCTTCTCAGAATAGCATCTTCCAAAGCATGGGAGCAGCCACTGAGAAGGTTCTCATGTCTTCACACCAAACAAAGCTTGGGAATGTGATCAAGCCAAGAGAAGGTCCTCTCCCAGAAGCTGAAAAGTCTGATATGGGTTGATATGATCCTTTCAATAGCCTGGACCACAGCCCTAGAGGTCATCATGAGTCATAACCAGCATTTTGATTTGGACCCAGAAACAGACATCTCATGAAAGATTCAATCCCATCAAGCCCATTATAGTCAACGTGGAAGGGCAACAACTCTGTGGTATCTCAAGAAGAGGTCCTTCACATCATTTGCTTCTTGACCTGTTCAGAAATGTTATGGTTTGACCCTGGAACATCTGCATGCCAACCCAGTACACTTGAGCTGAGACATATTGGTACAGAGAGCTGGGGAGTATAAAGGGCTAAGGCAAAGTCTCAAATGTGTATGTCCTCCAATTAACATGCTTCCCATCCCACAGTGAGATTTCTAATCCAGGCAAAGTTCGTTGGGGGAAATGTTTATGGCTTATTAGTACTACAATGCAAATATGATACAAAATCATGCAAGTGCTAAAACAACTGAATAATCAACTGTATAGAGAGTTGGGGTCCAGGAAAGTAATTTTTCCAAGCTCTGGTCCCATGTGGTTAATACAGTACATGAAACAGATAAGTCATCCATGTTTTGGTTCCTAAACTAGCATTGTGATTTTAAAAAAAGGGGGGGAAGGACTCAGACTGTTGTTGATTTTGCTAGATCTTCAGAGAGATAGGTGGTCCCTTGTCTCTTTGCGTTTGTTCTTCTGATTGTTTTACCACCAGAGCAATGTTGTTTCAGTGGTGTACTTCCAACTTTGGGTGTGTGTAACTGAAACCACTGGTTCTAATACATAGAAAGAAAATCACTTTCACTTTATACTCCTATTACTGGACTCACAGCACAAGGAACAGGCCCATCTGCGTTATATACAGGGAAGATTCACAATCTGAGGATAAGAAACTGTGGGGAGCATTTAAACATAAGTTTAGGCCTGTTCATTGTGCAGTTCTGTTTTTAGGCGTTTGTAAGTCATTATTTGTTTGTTTGTTTGTTTGGGCTTCCTTTGCCTCCATTCTGAACTAAAGTATGACCGCAGTCATATCTGCGGTTTCTGCATAGTTTCCCATCGGCAAATTATGCAGTAAAAGATCACGTGCTAGCCAGGAAGTGAAGCAAATTCTGCTCCCGGCCGACCATGCCCCTTGAACAGCAGTTTCAGTGAATAGTCTGGACCACTGCCAGGGGCTGGATTTAGAAACTTCACTTGAAAATGCTTACTTGTTTGCTTCTGTTGCAACAACAGGACACTGAAATTACACAGTAAATTCAGTTTCTCCCCTTTCTACCCGGCTTAAAAGATGGAGCCTTGGAAACTGGAGCTGGAAAGTAGGACAAAATGCATAGTACACAGGTTAGGACAGAACTAGAATAGGAAGGTACAACGCAGAGGAGAGGACACCAACTGCTCATTAAAAAATTTAAATATGAAGGAAACCCAGGTATGACCGCAGTTTATATCTCATAGTACTGTGTATGCCCCGTATGTTCTCCTTCTTCAAACCATCATTATCTCTCTCACCAATGAAACTGTCATAGCTTGCAAAGAGAAGGTTTTTTGTTCTTAGTCCACCATGGCACAGATAACATTTGAATCATTTTCTCTACCACTCCTCCTTGAATGGTTAAGAGTCTGAATATGTAAAAGAGCCCAACGAGTTAGCCTGTTTTGACTTATCACTTTGCCCACAGCAAATTTCATGTCCCTAACTTCTCTTCACCTGCAAAGATAATTCACCAAAGCCTTATGGTAGTAAGAGCCAGGGTGGTGTCATGGACACAGGGTTAGATTCAGGACAGAGACATGAATTAAAATCCCCACTTGGCCATGGAAACATGCTGGGGCATGGCTGTGATAGAACCACTCCTCAAATATCCCACATAATTTGAAAACACTATTAGGGTTGCCCAAAGTTAAATGCAACTTTATAGCACATAACACCAGTAGTTCTTCAGTTCCATCAAGTAAATTTGTTGGTAGTAATAGCACATATTTTACCCAGTTCTGGGTAACTATTGCTTTGTTTGGTGGCTTGTCCTGCACATTTGTTACTTTGGTCTGTGGAGACAGCAAAAAAGCAACTCCCAAAAGTTACAGGAAGATTATTCCTAGTGCTAGTATGAAACCGCAGCTCAGGGATGTGTCATGTTGGTGCCAGCCTCAACAATGTAAGGGCTTCCACAAGAGTACGAATTAATGTGTGGCTCTTTATCTTGGATTATCCTGGCTCTAAGATAAGGCAGAGGCCATGCATATGTTCTGAGGATTCCTGGATTGGGGTGCAGGACAGAAGAGCTGAGCCAAGAGGCTCATTGAAGGACAATGTTGTGGGGCACAATTGATGTACATTATGCTACAGAAGCTATCCTGTAATGGCTAAAGGGTAAGTCGTGAACCAAGCTGTTCCCAGATGGTGAGCTTATCTTGTTGGCTCAGTTGAAGGATGCTGGAGCAGGCTAATTAGGGTAATGTAAAGTCATATAGGTTTTGGCATGCCACTTTGGTGCACTCCATGAACCCACATGGCTTACACACCACAAGCAACCCTATTTGGTCCTATTTGAAAGTAGAGGGGGAATTCAAAACTGCATGCTCTACTTCAGTTAAACCACAGTGTTTGCACATTTTGGAAATGAACTAAAATGAAACAATCCTACCCGCATCTAAAATGAGTATTCTCTGATAGGGATAAGGTGTTGGCCAGAAAACACTGGAGAAAGGCTGGTTTGCACTGGCCCATCCAGTCACTCCATATGTTGCCTCAACCAAAGCCCTGTTCTCACCTGCCCATCATGATTCTAGTGTGTTTTGCTTTAGCACCGGAAGATGAACATAAGATTCATTTGCAAGTGTGATTGTTGAGGCATGTGTCTTTAAGGTGAGCCCCTTGTGGGGCATGAAAGGTTATTCATATGGAATACATAGCCACCTTAATGTCCACTTCTGGCCTTCAGCCTCATCGTCTCCAAATCTGAAACATGGAAGAACACTGCCATCTTTACCTGAGAGTTCCAAAAAAAAAAAATATTGAAATCAAGTATGCAATTGTGAGTGTGCAGGTGGTTGAATCAGATGAGGTAGTAGCCTCACCATTGTAAAACATGTAAACTGTAAAACATGATTGCTTCACAGACACATTCTTCAACGTTACTATGTTTGTATGGTTTACATGCAAACAAAGTCCAGAGTTTACCTCCTGATGATCAATGACCAAAGAAAAAGCAACCTAATGGGGGATTTGTGAGCCTGTAAAAGAGCACAGAAGGACAATCAGAGCTCCTTTACTTCTTAAGGCAACTCTACTTATACTTTCAAAGCTACCATCTTGTCTTTTTGTGTCCTCAGGAAAAAAACCACTATGTAAATAATCACTCCTTCCTCTCCATCCAAATATTACCACTTACAATAGTACATCAGCGCCCCTCTTTGCCCTGTCCAGTTAATGGGAGTTTAAACATTGATTGAAGAGAGTGGCATTGTTTATGCCTGGCTGAGGTGCATCACCATAATAGCTGATGTGGTGGTAAGTTTATCTCTTTTCTCCATTAATGGCTTCAACCGTGAATTTAAAAGGCTCCATATCTAAGAGCCATTTCAAAACATCAAGATAATTGCACTCATCATGAGATAAGCAGCCGTATGAATCAGGCTTCAGATGCACTAGAATCTGGGAGGCGGCACAATAGTGCCTCTGAAGGTAGCCACCTAGAAATCATCCTGTCTCCCAAGAAGCATCAGACCTTTGAACAGGACACCCATAAGGCTGATATACGGAAAATAGCTTAAACAATGCAAATGATAGGACTTCAAATTAACATTAAACTCTCTAAGCGCTGAAAGCAGAATATAAGATTCTCAAAATGATGAAACCCCCACCCCCTTATTAGAGTTTAGAGTTTGGGAAAGGTACTTGTGGGACTACAAAGCCCAGAACCCCCATGCCACTTGGGGAATTTGTGGAGTTCTAACCCGAAAGTTACTTTTCCAAGCTCCGGGATGGACACAATCGGCAGTTCCCTCTGTAGTTTTTATGAGAAGATCTGTGTGGCCAGCTTTGGCCCGTTGGGAGCAGAGATCAGGGGGAAACTTGTTCATGATCCAGCAGGATGAGACCTTGCAAATGCCTTATTATTTCATACTGGATAAAGTCGTGCCCCTGTACTTGTGCCTAGGTGGGAGAATTTCCCCTCACACCATCTATTCCATGGCAATAAAGAATTTCATTTTAAGAACTGAAAGATTTAATTTTCAAATATAAAATAGGAATGGGAGTGTGTTTTTAATAAAATATGTATATATGTATAATAGTCAAGAGATGATGTTTGGAACAAAATGTTCTCGAAGAAAGCAGCTCCCTCCCGGGCACCTTTTCTTTAAGCTTTGCATATTACAATGTGGAATTTTTTAAGGTGGGGGGGGGGGGGGAAGAAATCCCAAATTTATATTCACACCAGTTGCCTGAATTTAAATATCTCTCACACCTGAGATTAATACAGGCTTCACCCTGAATTACTTCCCAGCGCTGAAGTACAGTTCTAGGGAGCAGAGCTTCTCTTTTAGAGGCATAAAAGCTTATAAAATATATGAAATATTAAAAGTGTGTGTGTGTGTGTGTGTGCGCGCACACACACACACACACATGCATATCAAGGGCGGAAATGGAAGAAAGTTGAAGTGCTAGGGTAGTTATTCTCTTTGATATGAAAACATACTTTTACATCAGAACAATCACAGATCAAGATCACTTGACATTAAATTACATTTTTCTCTTTTATGACTATAAGTTCTACACCTACTCACTTAGAAGTCCTTATGGATACAGTGGGACTTAGTCCCAATGCATGATGGATAATAGCCTAAAATTTAATTATAAAAGAGGAGTCATGTCAGTACTGTACAGATATTGTTGTTTCAGTAAAGGAGTCTTTTCTTTTATATAGTGTAACCAAAAATGTTAATCAATTAGTGTATGTCAAGAGACTGGAAAATGGAGGGATGGTGGTTTCCATTGCCCTTTGAAATGCAGACTTCTTAGGTTGCACCTGGAATGATCAGGTCAGCAAAGAAGGGATACTTTGCTATCTATCTATCAATCTATCAATCTATCAATCTATCTATCTATCTATCTACCTATCTATCTATCATCACCTTTCTTCCTGAAAGGATCCAAGGCGTCAACAATCACATAAATACAATGAGATAATGGACCAAATTAATAGGGAGGTTATTAATAAGAAGGTCATTGAGAGGAAGTGATGAACGGGTGAAAAAAGGAGTCAGCTTCTGGGGTTTTCTCTTCTGCATGTTGTCATTTTGTGAATGGTAGTGGTACTTGGGGATTCCTGTTAAACACCTTGACCATTATTAACCTGTGGAGTATTTCAGGATTCCATGATTCCCCATACTATTTGACACATACTATTTCTACATGAAAAACCTGAAAGAGACTGTCCAAAATTTTGTCATCTGGTACCACCAGTGTGCTGAGACACTTAACTCCATCTCCTTTTTAAGATGATCCAGAAGGCCATTCTCACCATCAGTTCACCACTTCTCACCCAAGTACAAAGCAAGGACAGAGCTGTATTTCAATAGGTGTGAAATGGTAGTGAGCAAAAGAGCGTACCCTGTAGGCCATCTTCACTGCTGCATTGGTGTACTCACATTCAGGCTGCCCTTTGCTGTGTAATGCTTAGTGTCCTTTTTCTTGCTGGCAATGCCAGTGTGATATTGTCCAGCAATATTGAGTCATTTTTTTAGATTTTTGAATCATGGGTAAAGAAGCACAATATCCCATAGTCAAAACTAGAGGCTCTTTGAAGAATTAAATTGTTGGATTCCCTCTGGAGGTCTTGAAAGCGCAATGATGGGTATAAAAACAGAATGAGAGTTTGCTTAGCCTAACATAAGAACATAAGAACATAAGAAGAGCCATGCTGGATCAGGCCAAAGGCCCATCTAGTCCAGCTTCCTGTATCTCACAGCGGCCCCACCAGGTGTGTTTGGGAGTGCATGAGACTAGATATCTGTCTCCCGACACCACTCCCCTGCATCTGGCCCCCGAAGCAACCCGGTTCAAAGCCTGGAGACTCCACATCTCCATCATGGTTTGTAACCTGTGATGGACTTTTCCTCCAGGAATCTGTCCAATCCCCTTTTGAAGGCATCCAGGCCAGATGCCATCACCACATCCTGTGGCAGGGAGTTCCATAGACTTACAACGCGCTGGGTGAAAAAACAACGCGCTGGGTGAAAAAACCTAGACTCTCTTAAGAGAATGCTATGCTCACCTGCTGCTTTGCTACCTGCGTTTTACTCTGTATGTTTTCTGGCACCAGGTTGAAATTCTGCTTGATTGTATTAGCTTAGAATAGCTACCATTCATATTTTCTCTGGGAACTGTTCTGAAATGATGTTTGCTTCAAGAGTTTTTGGATGGTTATTTGCTCCACTTTTGTTTACTGCTTTTGGATTTTTGAAACCATTTTTGGAACTTTATTCTTTTGAATTATTTGCATCGCCTTCAGTCATATAATAAAATTTAACAGCAGTTTGGTTATTTTGGGGAAGAGGGTTGATTGGTAAAAAGATGGGTCTCACCATGAACACCTACTAGAGCCATTAGGTGTAGAGATGGGCACAAAATGAATTTTTTTTCATTCTGTTATTCGTTATTTGTTTTGTTAGGTAATGAAACAAATAACGAGCCCCAGAGTAATTTAAGAACAAAATGAAACGAACCGGAAAAATTGATTCGGTGAGGTTCATTTCGTTCTTCCCCACTGGTGCTGACAGCCTTGCTGTCATCGCCCGCGGGGAGGACTGTCTAGAGAGAGCCCCATTCTCGCCTCCGCATGTGGAAGCAGGACCAGGGCTCCCTCTAAAGGGATCTTCCCTGTGGGTGGATGACAGCCCACCCAGCTTTCACTCGCCCGCAGCAGAGGGCGGTCGAGAGAGGACCTTGGGTTCGGCTCCACAAGCGAAGCTGAGCCCGCGGCCCCCTCTCACCTCCACATGCAGAGGCGGGATTGCAGCCCCCTCTCCAGTGATCTCCGCCATGGGTGCATGACAGCTGGGCCGGCTGTCATCCACTTGCGGCAGAGGCCAGTCGGGAGAGGGCTGCGGTCTCACCTCTGCACGAGGAGGCAGGATCACGGCTCCCACCACCACCACCGAACCAGTTCGGGTTTGAATGAATTTTTTAAAAAAATTCATTTGAACCTGTACACGAACCGAACCAAGGGTGGGCCCGAACCAGATGAACCCGAACCATGGGTTTTCTGGTTCGTGCCCATCTCTAATTGGGTGTTTTGATAGTTCTACATGGTAGGGTTGATGTCAAGGCTAAAATACTTGACCTGATGGAGTTTTGGTAACTCCCAGAAGTATGGGAGTGGGGGCACTGAGGAGGCTGATTACGCACAGCAACCAGCACATTTGGCCTTCCAGGAATCTACCCACACCAGGTAAGTGTTGGCTGTCTTCCCAATGGTTAGGGTGGGCCTTACTGACCCAGCCATAACTTTGATAGTATAGTTGTAAGGGTTATTTTTCCAGGAGAAAAACAAGATAATCACAATGCATTCAGTAATAAATGAAAATAAAAAATTTATCTGTTCATTAGTCTAAGTCTGTCTTAAGAAGACCTACTGGAGATGGGGGTGGGGTTAAAAGATACCAGGTTTTTAAAGGTTAGTGGCCATTAGTAAATTGCTATTTATGCAGACTAACATTTTTACATAAGTGTTTTAACTCTTTTTAAACCCTCTGTTTTGTTTTTGTTTTATAAAACCAAACAGTTAATCCACAGTAACCCTCTCCTCCATCCCCTTAGAGAAGGTTGAAAGGAGAATGATAATGTTTCACGGTATACTGCTTGGAAACTAGAACAGTCTGACCTCTCATGGGATTAAAGGCCATATTTATTATTCCATGGTCTAGATTTTATAGAACTATAACAAAATCAGGGAAACTTAGTGTTTGAACTGACTTCGGGCAGTGCTGGGGGATGGGGGGTCTCCAGCTCAGATTACAGAAAGACACCTTAAGTTTAATTTTAAAACAAATTGGACAACCAAGAAACATTTATCATCCCTTAGGTTTTATTCAAGAAGCTGTTTTACAAAAGAGAAGAACTGCAAGACAGGATATGAGTCCACTTGGACTCATATTTTTGGAATATTCCTTAGTTGGGTGGATGACAAATTCAAACTTGGCCCAGTTCAAACTTACTAGTGACCCAAGGATCCATGGGAACTCTAACTTTCCATGGACAAGCATAAAGCTAGTCCATATTGCCAGTCACTGCTATTTGTAGCAGGAGTAACTAGCTACTGCAATCCATGGCTGACTTGGAAACATAGCAAGAATCCAGGTCTAACAAGCCAGCTTTAACCCCTGGCTTATTTCTCTAGCTTGTCAAGGGGGAAGCAAGCTAGAGAAGCAACTCTTGCCAACATGACCACTTGTGATAAACTAAACCCAGATATAAATTCCACACTGGCTTTACCTTCAGCAATGTTTACGATGACCTAATCCTGCCATTGTGTTATACTCTTCATGAGGAGATTGGTGCAAAACAATCAAAGTCAAACAGTCAAGGGGGGAAGTGGCCATAGCTTTAATGTATGAAATGTGTTATCATGTCAGTCACCACCTTCATTTGGAGATTGCATCTTCTGAGTGATAGCAGATACTGACAGCAGCTTTCAAGCTTTCTACACAGAATTAGTTTGGTTAGAGGGTGCTGGCAATCATTTTGCCATCAGGAACATTTGTTTAACCTTTGCATTGCCTTTTCCGCATTTTTTATTTATTTTCTACACTAAGTACATAAAACATATTGCTTGTCTCCTGTCATGTTCAGTCACAATTTTTCCCAACATTTAAGCCCAATATAATTCATAACTCCCTTCCCAGCTTAAATTAGGATACTTTCATACTTAGTTTCATTATTATCTCATCCCCATTCTATCTATCTTTACTTACATATATTTTTAATACAAAGAATATAGCCTATCTAATCTCAACAATCTAGTCAAACTTGCTTTTTAGCTCTAAGCAATTTAAGATAGATTTGGCTAACTATATATATTCTACTTTGGCCACCTCATGAGGAGAGAGGACTCCTTGGAAAAGTCCCTGATGTTGGGAAAGATTGAAGGCAAAAGGAAAAGACGACGGCAGAGAATGAGATGGTTGGATGGTGTCATCGAGGCAACCAATATGGATTTGACAAAACTCCGGGAGGCAGTGGAAGATAGGAAGGCCTAGTGAGCTCTGGTCCATGGGGTCACGAAGAGTCAGACACAACTGAACAACTGAACAACAACAACAACAACAACAACAACAACAACAACAACAACAACAACAACAACAACAAATATATTCTATATATCATCCACAGTATATTTACCCATTCTTCCAAGGAATGCCTAATTTCAGCAATCATCACTAATTCAAGTTAATACTTTAAGGGCTATTATAAAAGAGCTACCTCCTGATCTATATGTTTCACTTTATTCATATAAGTTCTTGTCTATACCTAACTGCCTCTATTCTTTTAAAAATCTAACAGATTAATATTTATTTATATATCAGGTTTATTTTCACATTTCCATTTTCCATTTCCCATATCATACCAATTAACTAGTGGCCTTAGACAATCAGAATACAGAAAACATTTATATAATAGATTCGCTAAGCCAGAAATTCTTTTTTTTTCAATTTTCCCTTTTCCTGCCAAGCCCCTTATCTGTACAGATTGTTCCCCCCTTGTCAAATCTACATGGGTTTTTCTATTGTCTTGATAGTAATCTTGATGGCCTCTCTGCCACTGAAAAAGTCCCAAATTTTCCTCTTTTTGGCACCCATATTAAGACAGATGTGCTTATCATATTCCATGGACTTAGCACATCTAAGGGTTTAGCCTGAACCATTCTTGTCATGTTTGTCTTCATGTTGTGATCCGCCCTTTGTTCTGTTTTAATCTCTTGATTCGAGCTGATTTCAGTAGATAGGTTTATCATATTTTGTGAATTTGGCATATCCAAAGATTTATCCTGCATCAATCTTGTGTTTGTCTGTAGATTAAGATCAGCTGTCTGTTTTAGCAAAATCTCCAGATCAGAACTAATTTCAGTTTTTTCTAGAGACCTGGTGTTATCTACCACTCCATCCTGAATTATCTGTTTTGCCACTGTGACTTTATCAGAACTGAAAATCTCTGTATCTTCAGAGGTTGAGTCTGTGTAGATATCTATAATTTTTTGCAAACCTGATAGAATTATGTTGGAACAATCTTCTGAGATGTTCTCCCAATCCATTGTGTTTTATAGCTCACAAGAAAGGGTTAATATTGCTTGTAATAGTTTCTGCCACTTAGTTTCTTAAAAAAGAGAGGTACTAGAGGAGAGTAACTAAACTAGATTGAAGCCAAAGCAGAGAGGAACAGTCTTCAAGCATTGTTTTCAAAATATGCAGTTACTCCAAGGTCTGATGATGTGTTTTGAAAAAACAACTTCCCAATGCTGCTCTTATTTATTTATTTATTTATTTATTTATTCTTGTATTTATATCCCGCTTATCTACTACATGTAGTACTCTAAGCGGCTAACAAAGCAATGTAAGCAAACAACAACAATAAAATACATCGAAAGACAAAATCAGCAAAAAATAATAAAACAGCATAACATGTAAGATCCTCCAACATCCCAGCATGCGGAGAAATGAATCCTAACAGGTTAAAAATTAGACATACCTGGCAGACTGATTATAAACAATGGCGATGGCGGGGATAGGAAAAAAAAAAAAACCCTAACTGAGGTCGCCAAAGGCCTCTCGGAACAGAAAAGTTTTTAAAGCTTTCCGAAAGGGCTGCAGGGACTCTGCAGAGCGCACTTCGCTGGGGATGGCATTCCATAGGGAAGGGGCTGCCACTGAGAAGGCCCGGTTCCGAGTGATCGTCTTCCGGGCCTCTCGAGGCGTGGCAACCCGCAGCGAGTGCGCTCGCACCTGCCGAACAGGACGGGCCGAGATGGGTCGCTGGACGATACGCTCTGTCAGGTAGTCCGGACCCAAGCCATGGAGGGTTTTATAAACTAAAACCAAGACCTTGAATCTAATCCGGGCTGCAACGGGCAACCAGTGCAGGCGGGCCAGAACTGGGGTGATGCGGTCATAACGACGCGCACCAACCACCAGTCTGGCCGCCGCATTCTGGACCCGCTGCAGACGCCGGAGAAGAGTCAAGGGCAGCCCCATGTAGAGCGCGTTGCAGTAGTCCAGTCTCGAGATCACCAGTGCCTGGACCACTGTTCTCAGAGAGTCAACATCCAGGTATGGGCGGATCTGGGCGATCTGACGAAGATGGTAATAAGCGGCCCTGGTCACCGACGCCACCTGCGCCTCCATGGTCAGCGCCGGGTCCAGGACCACGCCCAGATTCCGCGCCCTTTCCACTGGCCGGAGCGACCCCCCCCCCAGACAGGGAAAAGGGCCACCATACCCAGATGGTGAGCTCCCAAAGAACATAACCTCCGTCTTCTCGGGGTTGAGCTTAAGCCTGTTCGCCCCGGTCCAAGTCAGGACGGCGTCCAGGCACTCATCAAGGATCCTCACGGCTTCCACTGCAGAGGTGGAAAAGGAGAGATAGAGCTGCGTATCATCAGCGTACTGATGACAGCAAACTCCAAATCTCCTAATGACCCCAGCCAGCGGCCTTACGTAGATGTTAAACAACAAAGGGGACAGCGACGACCCCTGTGGAACCCCACAAGGGAGAATCCAAGGAGCCGACAACTCCCCCCCAAGCTGAACGTACTGCGGACGGTCCTCCAGGAAGGATCGGAGCCAACTGCGAGCAGTGCCTCCGATTCCGACCTCAGAGAGCCGATCCAACAGGATACCGTGGTCGACGGTATCAAAGGCCGCTGACAAATCCAGGAGAACCAACAGGGTAGAGCAACCCCTGTCGGCCGCCCGGATTAGGTCATCTTGCAGCGCGACCAAAGCCGTTTCAGTCCCCCGACGAGGCCTGAACCCGGACTGGCAAGGATCGAGGCACTGCCGATCCTCCAGGTACGACTGCAGTCGGACCGCCGCCACCCTCTCAACCACCTTACCCATGAAAGGGACGTTAGCTATAGGACGATAGTTGGCTAAATCGTCCGGACAAAGGCCTGGTTTTTTAAGAATGGGCTTTACCACCGTCTCCTTCAGACGAGAGGGAAAAACCCCCTCGCTGAAGGAGGCGGTGGCGATGACCGAAGCCCATTCGGCCATAGTCCCACTGGCAGCTTTTATAAGCCAGGCAGGGCAGGGGTCGAAAGGAGTGGACGCCGGCCGGCAGCAAGCCATAGCCTTAGAGGCCTCGACAGCAGAAACAGGCCCAAGCGCATCCAACCGAGGCGACGAAGGCGGACCAGCCACCGGGGATGCCGGGGCAGTGCTACTGCAACCGGAGTCGAAGCCGGCCCGGATGGCCTCAATCTTAGAACAAAAAAAGGCTGCAAAATTCTCGCTACTGAAATCAGTAGGAGGAGGCCTGGCCAGACTAGGATTGGTGAGGTCCCGAACCACCCGGAAGAGCTCCGCCTGGCGGTTCGAGGCCTCACCAATTCTCAGGGAGAAAAAAAATCTTTGAGCCTCCCTGATCGCGTTGACATAGCGACTAGTCTGGGAAACAACAGCAGCCTTATTAATAACCGTCCGGGTTCTTCTCCAGCTGCGCTCTAGTCTTCTCCTCACCTGCTTCATTGCTCGGAGCTCAGACGTGAACCACGGAGAGGACCGAGCTCGGCACCGGAGAAGACGCTTAGGAGTGATCCGGTCGATGGTATGGGCAGCTGTCTCAAACCACTGGTTAGCCACAACCTCGGCCGGCGCGCCAGTCAGTTCTCCAGGAAACGCCCCGAAGGCCTCCTGGAACCGAGAAGGGTCCATAAGTCTTCGAGGACGGGCCAAAACAGAAGGCCGATGGTCCCCGCGAGGAGGGGCCGGGATCGCCAGGGGGAAGGAAAGCAGGTGGTGGTCTGACCATGACACAGGCAGGGAGACAATGCCCCCTACCTCCAGACTCGGATTCCCCGACATGGAGGAAAAAACCAGATCCAGGGTATGGCCAGACCTGTGGGTGGGACATACAACATGCTGGGACAGACCCATGGAAGCCATGGATTCCATGAACTCCAGAGCTGCACCGGAAAGTTCACCGCCGGCGTGCACATTGAAGTCACCCGCCACCAAAAGGCGCGGGGACCTCAACAGCGCCGCCGCGATGAACTCGGAGAGCTCCGGCAGGGATTGTGCTGGGTTGCGGGGAGCACGGTAGCCCAGCACAATGCCAAATCTGTCCTGCTGTCCCACCAACAGGTGAAGGCACTCTAGCCCCTGGCTAACCAATGTCGAGGCCCTGCAGACAAAAAGAGAATCCCGATGAACGATAGCGACCCCACCTCCCTTCTGACCCTCCAGCCTTCCCACACCCTGAACCAGATACCCGGGCGGGCACAGAAGAGAGAGCGAGGGCCCCCCCTCCGCACCCACCCAGGTCTCGGTGATGAGAGCCAGGTCAGCCCGCCCATCTTGGATGGAGTCATGTATAATGGGGATTTTATTATGGACTGACCTGGCATTCAACAGAATGCAGGAAAGGCTGGAGGCACTGGAGAAGTGACTCCCGGACACGTGGCAGCAAGCCGAGGGGTCAGAACGCGGGACAGGCACGAGATGCCTGACCCGGGTTCTTCTGATCGGACACACACCCCGGCTACAAGCGTACCGCCCACGGCCCGTCACAGTTGGTATATGAGTCCCTGCAAACATGGCGATTTAAAGGGGAAAAAAAAACCAACAACAATACAATTAGAAATACAAACCACTAAAAATACAATTACAAATAACTTCAGTACAGTATAAATAAGTGCAACAGAGAAAGAAAATAGTATAAAAATTAAAATTAAGATAAAATAAATAAATATAAAAAAAGTGGAATAACAAATGCAAAATACAGTTTACCCCGCCAGAAACCAGGTGGGAGAAGCATAACTCAGGGGAGATGGAAACTAGGGGTCAAATGGGAAGGGAAGGGAAAGAAGACAAAAGCAAGAGGGGACCACAATAGACTGCCCAAGAATGCAGGCTGTCAGAGTGTCAACGCACATCGCCGGTGGCCAGGTCGCTACTAAAAAGAAATAAACAGGCGACCCACTCTGCCAGGTGGTATGGTGGTGCCTCGAAGAAACCAAGGATGGAAACAGGCAAGACCAGCGAGCGTAACAACCACTTGGTAGTCTCTGGCGGCCGAACTGCCTGCCAAATAGTAGATAGAAACAGGCACACAGGGGAGGACCAGCCACGAACAGCACACCGGCGGCCGAGATACCGCCCGAGAGAGGGCCAACCGGCCCTTACGCCACTTGGGATGGCCCCCGGCCTGCCGCCATGATGACTACCGGCAGCCGACACACTGCCCGAGACAACCCTCGTAGCCGGTCGCCGCCTCTTCGGGCCACAAGGCAGATGGAACCGAGCCACCCAGGTGCAACAGGGTAAGGCACAGGCGCACACCCTGAGCCTTTCCGGCGGCCGACCTGCCGTCCGAATAGATCCCACAAGCCAAGATGCCACCGAATGGCATCGGCTCCCGGACCCCGGCAGCCGAAATGCTGCCCGAGGACGAGGCCAGCGGCCAAAAGCTGCCTCCTCAAGCCGTGTCGCAGAAGGGGCGCCCCCACCCAGATGACACAAATGAAGGGGCAGGGGCATACCCTGGACCTCCCCGGCGGTCGACATACCGCCCGAAGATGAAACTCCGGCAAAGGCAGCGCCAAGATGGCGTCAGCTCACACACCCCGGCAGCCGAAACGCTGCCTGAAGCTGGAAGCTGCAGCGCGCGGCCGCCGCCTCTCACCCGGCGGTCCGCAGCCGAAACGCAGCCCGAAGCTGGAAGCAGCAGCGCGCGGCCGCCGCCTCTCACCCGGCGGTCCGCAGCGAAAACGCTGCCCGAAGCTGGAGGCTGCAGCGCGTGGCCGCCGCCAGTTTTGTCTTTAAATTCAACATATAAAGTTGAATTTGTCTTTAAATTCAACATATAAAGTTGAATTTGTCTTTAAATTCAACATATAAAAAGCACAGAAGCATAAGGTAGTTTCCTTTAAATTTTGTCTTTCAATCCCCCATATATAAAGAGCAGCAAAGGCATAAAATATTTTTCCACAAGAATATTTTTCCTATGCTAAGCGACTATGTGCTTGTGGTGATGACGTAGTTGAGTCTTTGGATCATGTTTTGTTTGAATGCAGTTTTTACTTAGAAGAACATAACAGATTTATTGTGCCAATTTTGAAGAAGTGTCCTGGAAGATCCAAAGCAGAGCATTTGTCTCAATTATTGGTGGACAAAAATCAACTAAATATGGAATCTGTGGCTAATTTTTTTGCTACTGTGATCAAGTTTAAAAGTAAGCAATGTCTCAATGATGCTATTGATTTCCCTTAGCACTGGGTCTTGTGGTTCTCTGCATTTTTAACACATCCTGGTTTTAGCTTGTATTTTAACATTTTGTATTACAAATTGGTTTTATTTATTTGTTTTTACCAATTGTCCTTCTGTGCTTTTAACACGTCCTGGTTTTAGCTTGTATTTTAACATTTTGTATTACAAATTGGTTTTATTTATTTATTTTTACCAAATTTCCTTCTGTGCTTTTAAATTGGGTCTATGACCACATAATAAAGAATGATGATGATGAATTAAAATTAATGCAAATTATAGAGTCAGATCCATTGGTCCTTTCCATTTCCTGCACAGTATTAAAAAATCCAGTTTAAAAAGCTATTGGGTAAGCTTTTCTTTCTGCTAAAACTACTTGGTGAAAATGCCAAAGGTTTTGGAAATGCATTATCTTTTAGCTCTTCCTTGCAAAACGCTTTGTTACACCAGTGCCAGGGAAGTAGGGGAAACTCATGAAACCATGACTTAGCACTAAACCATAGTTTACTGTTACATCAAAATGCAAGCAATACAAC
This sequence comes from Phrynocephalus versicolor, assembly GCA_023846285.1. Taxonomy (NCBI): domain Eukaryota; kingdom Metazoa; phylum Chordata; class Lepidosauria; order Squamata; family Agamidae; genus Phrynocephalus; species Phrynocephalus versicolor. The sequence continues at coordinate 22,195,678 of JAHTLZ010000379.1, read as the reverse complement.
AGTTGTATTTGAATCACGTTGTTGTGCACTGTTAGCTTTAAGCGGCCGGTAGCCAAAAATAATTCTCTCCAGCATA
>JAHTLZ010000379.1:22158543-22188655 GCA_023846285.1 Phrynocephalus versicolor | reverse complement strand
CTTTTCATTTTTGTGATGTTTTTTAATATGCTCTGTGGTTCTTAAACAGGCAATGGAATTAACTGGGTAGCTGTGTCTTGTAATAATTTGTTTATGATCAATGCAGGACTTTGTCACGGTCTTTTCACTTTTGCAATTGTGCTTTATATGTAAAATATGTATATGCGAGTATATATATTCTCTAAAAAGGTATCTGCTCTTGGGGGAGAAGGCCATACCACATCTGCTCAATTCTTCTAGCTGCAATAAATTTCCCTGCTAGCAGTGCTCATGTGAATCAAATATACTTTATTTCATTTTAAAGAAGTGGGATTTTTCCCCCCATTTCAGGAAAATGAATGTTAGAGCCAGATAAGAAACTATAGTCTGCTTTCAAGAAGGTTATGAGAAAACTGCATCTTGCATTACTAATCCTTTATCTTTCATGTTAACAAAAAAGATTACTGACATATTTTTGAATCAAAGAAAAATAAAATAGCAAATGCATCTAAAGGACTGTGTAACTTTCATGCAACACACAAATCGGTTGTTAAACGTGGTTGAAAAAGAGAAGGGAATGAAGGGAAATTCATAATACATTTTCCCTTTGTAAAGTGAGCAAACCAACTTTGTGCAATAGCAGAAACTACTGGTGGGAGGGAGAGGGTGCCTTTCATGTCAGAAACTAAGGAGGAATTTATTCCTAGCACAGAGAACCTGATTGTGATGGAACTATTGTAGAAATGCACAACAGCCCTGAAAGGAACCAGGCCTGATTTCCCAAGAGCAAAGCTATGTGATTGGGAATATCAGGACCATGGTTCTTCCAGCCAGAGGTGACTCTCACCCTTGAGGCATGGTCAGTTGCTTATGAAGCCCAGATTGTGTTGCCTTCAACTGAGCAAAGGATATTTTGCTGTTGAATTACAAGACGAAAAATCAGGGTTCCCTGGCAGTTGTTCGATTGTGTGAGAAGCACCAGAAGGCACTAAAACACACCCCTCCTTTCTATGTAGTAGGTTGATTACCTGGTTGTCCAACCTTCAGCTCCCAATATTTCATCTGAGGTGGCCCTTCCTTCCACGGCTTCAACCATGTTGTTGACTGCAAGCTTTCTTGCCTGGAACGGAGGAGAGCTTTGGCTTTTAGAACAATTATTTTGTGATTGTATTTCTTGGGAGTGTGAGACAAGCCACTGAGCTCCATCTCACAGTTGTTCAAAAATAGCTTATTCCCAGACAAGAAAACCTAGAGTTGTAGCCTTCATACATTAGTCCTGTCTTCCTTCTACATCCTGATACCTAGTTCTTCCTTTTTATTCATCTGTAGCATTTTTTTTCAGCTCCTTTTCCACAGCTCACCATATTTCAACCATCTGTCACCAACTGACAGTTTCTTCTTTGCCATTTCTTTCTTCACTAGCTTGGCATTTGATAACCCTGTAACAGTACATATTGCATAACCTGTCAGAAAGACAGTTTGGAACACAGGGAAGTGCTACATATCAAGTCACACCATTGGTACCTCAAGCTCAGTATCATTTACACCAGTTGGCAGAAATAACCCCAAGGGTTCAGCTCCACCTGCAGATGATGGTAACTCAACCTAAGCATGGATAGCACGTGCTCTCCCATTAAGCAGCCCTTAAGCGAGCAAGAAATTGGCATTGCTGGTGTGGTGTGCATAATTGGGATAACTGGGATCAATGTTACCATTATGAATAGAGTGACATTCTAGGACCCAAGATAATGTTAAAATTGAATTGAATTGAATTGTAAGCCTCCCAGAGTGGGTAGTGGGCAGCATATATGTTGTATAAATAAATAAATAAAATCACTCCTTAGATATCTCACATACATTTAAAAACTATATTAGAATTTCTGCATTTTCTATGCAACTTGACAGCACCAAAAACTGAGTGGTGGTTGTGGGGTTTTTTTTAAGCCATCTGATTATAACCCCTGATTTTTAACAATCTCTTGTAGTTTCTTAAAAAAAAAAAAGCTTGCTTCATGGGCCATCCCTGGAAATAGGTAATAAAGAGCTAAATACTGTTTGCATGCGGGGTGCATCCCAATGATGTGAGAGGTTCCAGAAGGCTAGGAAAGGGCCACAGCAGTACCGAAATCAGAGGCACTGTTGGAAGCCTCAGCCTGAGCTGTCCACTTGGGAGCTGTTTTGCAGCCCGCATGTCTTTGCATCTTGCCACAGTCCTGACCTGCTGCCACCACCATCAACCTCCCAAAGTTAACTGTCCAGGTGGAAGGGGAACATGGCAGCACCAGAGCTGCAGCACAGGTAAGCACTCTGCAAGGCACGGCAGTCCCTCCTTACAGGCCAGCTGGAACACAGAGACCACCCATGCCTGGAGCCACATCACCATAGCCACCCAGCACCCCTGCTGCAGCATGCCCTGTCTTGCACCACTCCGTGGTATCCTGGATCATCTGGAGGGAAAAGTGATTTTAATCCCTTGTCTAGAAAGCATTAGTAGGAAAATGACATCCTGTTGACACATGTTTGTAGGCAGACAGATTGTCCACCTGTTCTTAATTTGTTCTGGTTAATAAAACGTTGAGTTTAAGCAACCACTCTGCATCATAATGGACAGGACAGTTGGGGTAGCTCACAAGAAACTATAGTGAAAAATGCAACAAGCCATTAACCAGGTAGTTACGTCCAAGATCTTATTCCTGGCCAAAGTAGATTTGTGGAATCAAATGCATAAGGGCAAATCAATACTTACATCAGTCCCATTGGGTCTGCTACACCAGGAGGCTAGCAATTGGATTTAGGCACAGGTATTTTAGGTTAGTCTAAAGCAGTGGTCCCCAGTCTTAGGTGTCCCAATGTTCTTGGACTGCAACTCCCAGAAATCCTAGCCAGCACAGGTGAAGGCTCCTGGGAGTTTTTGTTCAAGAAGATCTAGGGACCAAAGGTTGGTAACTACTGGTTTAAAATTTGATAAAGGGAGTAAGGAACTGTAAGCCTAGAATCATAGAATCATAGAGCTGGAAGAGACCTCAAGGGCCATCTAGTCCAACCCCCTGCCATGCAGGAACCCCCATCACAGGACTCCCGACAGATGGCCATCCAGCCTCTGCTTAAAAACCTCCAAAGAAGGAGACTCCGCCACCCTCCATGGCAGCATATTCCATTGCTGAACAGCTCCGTCATGAAATTCTTCCTAATGTTTAAATTGAATCTCTTTTCCTGTAGTTTGAAACCATTTCCCCGTGTCCTAGTCTCTGAAGCCATGAAAAACAAACCAGTCCCTTCTTCAATGTGACATCCTTTCAAATATTTAAACATAGCTACCATATCCCCCCTCAGCCTTCTTTTTGAAAGGCTAAACATTCCCAGCTCCCTAAACTGCTCCTCGTAAGACATTTCCTCCAGACCCTCAATCATCCTGGTCGCCCTTCTCTGGACCCTGAATTCCCCCCAATCATAAGATATATTGTTGCTTTGGGTACTTTTTTACACATAGAATCTGTCTTCAAAGTATCAGAAGTATAGCAAGAAATATTGCCACAGGTTTTTACACAAACCAATTAAGTCCAAATATCTTAGGTGTACCTAGTCCATGCAAAATTTACATTTTTAGACTACAGCCCAGAATCTTCATGGTAAGTCCCAAAAAGTCATATTTCATACCATGGAACTTGAATGTATAATTCATTCTTCTAGACAATGCTGTTTAATTTTTTATTATTATTATTTTCAGCAAACAATTGCCTGGAACTGACTTTTAATGAAAATCTGTTCTTGTTAGGGGTGCACATAAGGGGTTAAGACTAGCACTATAACAATCTGGAAGGGTAAAGTGAAATGTGCTCCAGCTACTAGAAACATTTCATTTTACATGCTACACTGTTCAAGACAAGGATTAGCCAGTGTGCTTCTGACCCTTTATATAATGTTTTCCTCCTCTTCCCTTCCCTCTCATTACACTCACAGAGTTCCAAGCCTGGGCCACATCCACAGTTATATATCTTTCTACAGGAAATTATCCGTCCCGTTTAGCAAACAGTGGTTCATTGGGAAATCCGTAATTGAATTCCCTGGCCATTCAGTTCTTAAAGCTCTTTGATCAGAATTAGTTAATTACATTGGGACCAGTGTGTTCCTTGATACACATTTTGCCATGTCCCCCAGATATGTGACTACACATTCCATCCATATTCTATTCTTTGAAATGCATTTATGAGCCTTTGAAGCTCTTCTCCTTTAACAATGTATTGTTCATTAATACGTTGCCTGTAACATTTCCCCATTAGGAAATAGCTGTCCGTGACTCACTTTGGGTGGAATAAGTAATAATCCAAAGGTAATTGATAATGCTATAGAGTAATGGGAGTTTGCTACAACAAGAATGTATTGCCCCATTCTTCATTTCAGCCCATTATTCCTGCTACCTTTACAACACCCTAAATGACTCTTTTCCTTGCCTAAGTTTGTGCACTCACAAAGTCCTTGAGCAATCGCCATATGAAAGAGAGTCGGTGCCTCCCACTGGTCTTCCTCCACCCATTCTGCTTGTCAGCACAGCACTTCCTCCAAACTCCCTTCCAGCCCTTCCCATCACTTTGATGCTACAGATAACTAACAAGGAAGATGGATCTAGACAGAGCTGGTGTTTGCTGAACCAACTTTACTAAGATACTCATAGACTGGGCTATTATTGCCAGCACAGGATAGGATGGATTGAGTGCTGTGCATGCTACCAGAAATGACATAACCCACTGAAGATACTACTATAAGAATCTATAACTTGATTTCTTGTTGGCTCTGCCTTGATCAAAAGTAACGGAAGGACAGTCTCAAGGTTTCCTCCTGTCATCATATATGAAGCAAAGATACCCATGCTAAACTGAAAGTGCATTCCACAGAAATATTGCAGAAGAATCTGGGGTGTATGTATTCTAAGGATTAAACGAGATAAGATAGCAATGTTTTATTTAGAAGCTGCTTGCACATTACTGTTCTCTTCTAACCTTAGAGCCATCCTCTGAACAATCGGACTTGCCAATGAAGTCCTTTTTATTGTTACCTGCTCTCAGATTGGTTCCAACTCACAGCAAACCTATGAATTTATGATCAGAGCCTCGTGGCGCAGTGGTTAAATGCCTGTACTGCAGATAAAACTGTGCTCACGACCTGGGTTCAATCCCCGGTAGCAGGCTCAAGGTTCACTCAGCCTTCCATCCTTCCGAGGTCGGTAAAATGAGTACCCAGCTTGCTGGGGGGGCGATGTGTAGCCTGCACTCTGTAATTAAAATTGTAAACCGCCCAGAGACTACTTGTAGTAGTATGGGGCGGTATATAAGCAGAACACTTTGCATCTCCAAAAGTCCTTATCATTAACAGCCCTATTCAGGCCTTGCAAAACCAAGCCCATATTTTTCCTTTGTATAATTCATCCATCTCATATTTCCATCTTCGTCTTTTTCCAATGCCTTCAAATTTCCCAAGCAGTATATTCTTTCTCAATGAGCGCTGTCTTCTGAGATGTCAATATATTAATAGTTCATGTCGATAGGGAGTTCAGACACATTTATCTTTCTGGTGGCCCATGGTATCCAGAAAACTGTCCTCCTACACTCTGTTTCAAATAAATTGATTTATTTTCCCCTATCAGCTTTTCTCACTGTTCAGCTTTCACATCCATAAGTAGGAACCTGGGATAGCATTCTATAGCCCATGTTTACCTTCTGATGACCAATCACAAAGCAAGCAAATATGCAAGATACAGGAGGTCAAAAAAGTTTGTGATGGGGCTCACAGACATCTCACTTAAGGGAGCTCAGCTACTAACTGCAAAGCTGCTGTCTTATCTAGTTTGACTCTGAGTTTAGGTGGAGAATCAGCTATGCTGGAAACTGCATGAGTGACCTAACTTGCCTCCTACCTCAGACACAAGAGCTGCTTCTAGAATTTGGCTGCTTTTATCTGCTATGTACAACATGGAAGATTTACCATGGTTGTTTTCTGTGCTGGCTGGGAGATCTTGGGAGTTGTAGTGCAATGACAATAACAATTTCCCAAACTCTAGTGCCCTTCCTTATTCCATAGAAGGTAAAGATAAAGGTTCCCCTTGCACTTGTATGCTAGTCATGTCCGACTTGAGCCAGTGTTGTGCAAGTCTATGGCCATGTGGCCAGCATGTACTTGTTTATGATCAGGTGTGTCCAAGGAATGAGGGAGACTTTGAATCCAGCAGATCCTCCCCCAAATCCTCCCCACTTGCAACACTCTCCTTTTCAGCCTGCTGCTGAGGGAGCTGCAACAGCAGAGAAGCAATAGCAGCTGAACTTGCCACCTATTGCGTGAAGAGACCTTGGCAGGGGGAGGCCCACCACCTCCACGAGCTCATCAATTACACTCTCCACATGGCAGCTGAGGCTGGCTCCCATAAAGATATTAATGTAAGCACAGATATTAGAAACACGAATGCTAGATGCATCCTACAGTCACCTGTTTATGAATGCCCTTCTGTTTTTGAGTAACCAACTGGCTACTCTTGCCTCAAAAGGGACAGCAGTGCCACCATGTGGAAACTGGCAAAAAGAAAACGCAATACAGATTCCATAAAATGATGAAAGAAGAAGGGATCATTCCAATGGCACAGCATCCTCTTGCTTTATCACATCGTTTCTGAAATGGCTTGCCAATACGCCTGAGCCTTCAGACCGAAGGCTGGTTCCAAGGGGATGGGCAAAGTGCTACACGTGAGCCAAAATGTGTGACTGCTGACCCCCTCACAGCACCCCATGCTTTCTACAGCACTGAGAAAGTCCCCTTGTGGCCTTTAGAGGGCATGTGAGGCAAATGGCTGGAGGCAGAACCCCAGATGCATGCACATAGTCATGTTTTGGTAAATTTAAAATGGGCCTTAGAAGAGGTCAGAAGACTCTGCAAAAGCATGTCAGGGTAAACAGCTACAGGAGCAGATGTGCCCCATCCCAAGGTCCAAGAGTGGCCTATAGACCTCTGGAGATTGACCATACCTGCTATAATGCTGGGGATGTTATTGGAGACCACACCCAGATATTTGACTGATTCATGCAGAGAGCCTTCCATCTCTACCAACGCACCAGAAAGCTTTCCCTTCATGCTTCATGGTCTGTCCTTGAGGGGCTACTAGCTTAAGAAAGAAAGGGTAAAACAAACCACACATGAAGTCCAAGCTAAAAGGGAAGCCTGTCTATATTAGTAGTGTGGTATTTTACTGTTAAAGGGATGGCCCTTCTATGAGGCATGGGAATGCTCCATCTCGGATGCTTGGGCACACAGGTTGCCATCTTGTGTCCGTTACCACCACAGCAGGTGCTCCATCACCTCCTTGCTGAAGGGAAATGACACCAACGCTTTTGCTCTGGAGAGCCACACCACCCGTGCTCTCCCACTGCTTTCACAGTAGCTCAACTATCCTTTGCAATAGAGCAGTGCTCCCCAACCTTTTTATCACCGCGGACCGGTAAATGTTTGATAATTTTTCCCTGGCCCGCTTGTTTTGATTTAGTCCATCTTTTCCTTCTGCGAAAAGATCTAGGCCTGCTCTCTTTCTGAACAGAACTCCCTACACTCTCTCTCACTCTCTCTCTCTCTCTCTCTCTCTCTCACACACACACACACACACACACTTTTGGGGCGGGCATCTGGTACCGGATCGTGTGTCTCTGTATGAGGGGTGGGCGGGTGGGTGGGTGAGCGTTCCTTTTTGCATTCCTTTTTAACTACTATAACAAAGAAGCCACCCTCATGCAGATTTCCACTTCCTTGTCCCTTCCAAAACCTTTCCAGGTTACTTGCCGCCGGTTACATAACAGCAGGTGGGAGACCCTGCCCGAGCAGCTCCCCTCTTACCTCGCTCCCCGTTCCCCATTCTGAAGTCATGGCGGGGGGTCCGAGGGGGGTGGAAACAAAAGGCCCGAACTCGCCCGTCGACGGCGACGCTTCGCCCGGCCCAGCCCCGCCTCTTCCACCGCCACCACCAGCCCCGCCGGCGTGCACCAAAGCTGCCAAGGAGGCGCCGCCAGCTTTTCAAGGAGTCGCAGCCAATGAAATGGAGGCGTCCCAGCCATGTGCCGGTCGTCATGACACCACGGGCACAAGAGAATGACCCAAGAACGGGGGAAAGGGAGGGGATACCCACCCTGCCAGATCTGGAAGCACACCCACACCGGGCCACTCCCACTCTTCACTTGCGAGGCAGCCGGAGCGATACGAGGCAAACACAACTGGCTGCCGCCGCCGCCGCCATCCTCTCCTTCTGCCCACTGGTTTGTGGGGATGAACCCTTTGGTCTTCAAGTACTTGGTCTTCCTCTCCTGTTCTTAGGCTTAGGCTTAGTTCCTCGGGCGGCCCGGTGCCCATTGATCCACGGACCGGCACCGGTCCGCGGCCCCTGGGTTGGGGAACACCGCAATAGAGCATGGGAATTCAGTGGGGAGAAGAATTGTATGTCCTTTCACATCTTTTGCCCCAGAAGCTACACTAGCCTTCAAGATTATTGCACAGCATAGAGGACTGCTGAGTTCCAGACTTTCGGCTGCTATTGCGGGTCACCAGAACATAAGAACATAAGATTAGATCGGTGGGACTTTCTGAATCGTAAGTGTGTCAATTATTATTATAACCGATGGATCTTAATCACTGGATACATGCTTCGTGCTCTCCTTGGTTAAACAAACTTCTGTGACTCTCCATCTCTGTTTTATTTTAGCTCCCCTTCCTGATGAAGAGTTCTATGAAACTCAAAACGTTATATATTTTCCCCAGAAAATATTTCTCAAGGAAAAATCCTTTTTCTTCTTCTCTTTAGGTATATATAGCAAGAGTAATCCATCACGCAAATGTTTCACCTAAAAGAAGATTCAGTTACCAAACTTTTGAAAGCTAATGTAGACCAGTGGAATTTTGTGTTAGGTTTGCACACTACCTTTTAGAGCAAGGAGGGTTGGTGAAGAGTAGATCAATAATCTGGTTTATTTGCAGTGGGATTTAGATGTATGATGTTGGTGCCCTCTGCTGGAAAATAAAACACAAGCTGGCAGCTCTTCTAATAACACTTTAGTGACAATGAGAGATTTATCTTTTTTGTTGCAGAAACCAGATGTCAACCTAACCTTTTTAGGACAAGTTATGGAAACTATCCCCATATCAATACACCTCTGCATCAATGCATGGGTGTGACTTTCAAGTTATGCACAGATGGTATTTATATCCTACATAAATAACCATTCAGAAAAGAAATATTGTCCTGTACTTGGAGTGGATGTGGGCATAGACGTCTGCTACGTAGGTAGGCTGGTTTCCCAAAATCAGTTCATCTCAGAGATAAATGCTAGATACAGTAGATGAAATGACAAGTCAAGCTTTGGTTTTTGCAACACCCTTTTTTGCCCCCCCCCCTTGTTTGTCAATTAAAATCAAGCAATAGTACCTAAATATTTGAATGCACAGTTGCTCACAGTTACACAAGAAACAGGAAAACACTGAAAATCTCTTGACATTATCAGTATTATGAACGTGATTTAGGGACAATGGCTCTCTCTGAAAAATTTACCTATGAACTGAGGGCAAGAACGGGCATTAGCCAGCAGGACAGCTGATTTGGAAGCCTGGCTCCCTTGAATGCTAACAGCAGAGCTCTACTTTGAAGGCTACTAACCCAACTAATGAAATGTTGGAATGATATCCTGGATTGACCATCTGACTGCAAAAACCTGTGAACTGTTGCATTTACAGGAAATCACAATACCTGAGGGGTAGCATTACTCTTTCTAGGTAAAGGTAAAGGTTTCCCCCACACATGTGTGCTAGTCATGTCTGACTCTAGGGGAGGTGCTCATCTCCATTTCTAAGCCAAAGAGCCAGTGATGTGCAAGTCCGTGGCCATGTGGCTGGCATGCCCGAATGCATTTCTGCGCATGGAACACTGTTTACCTTCCCGCTTTTTACAGCGGTACCTATTTATCTACTTGCATTTGCATGCTTTTGAACTGTTAGGTTGGCAGGAGATGGGATTGACAATGGGAGCTCACTTCTCTGTGTGGTACCTGGGATTTGAAACGCTGACTTTGCAGCCAACAGTTTCAGCGCTCTTGCCTGCTGAGCCACCAGGAGCTTTCTACTCTTTCTAGAGCTGCCTTAATTTTCTTGGTTTACCCCTAAATGTACTTTCTCTTTCCCTCTCTCTCTCTCTCTCTCTCTCTCTCTCTCTCTCTCTCTCTCTCACACACACACACACACACACACACACACAGAGGGAGGGAGGGAGAGAGAGGGGGGGAGAGAGAGAGAGCGCACTACTACCTGTCAATCTATTTGTACAATTTGCAATATTTGAAATAAAATTTTCAATGCTTTTTTTAAAAAAAGCCTAGAACCATATTTCCTCAAGTGAACATATTTTCAGTCTCCCGATAGGATTCCCTTGAGGACACCTGCTTTACCAATCTGATCTGGAGAGCCACCCATATTTACTTTTCAGTGGCCAATTACAAAACAAAATAGCTAAATTCCAGATACATAGATGTAGGAAGAGCACACATAAAGTGGCATCTTCAACCATTTAAGGGAGCTTATCTTTTAAAGACATGTTATGGCTCTTATTTAGTGCCTTGTGAAGGAAGAGTACCATTTACACCATTGGTGGCATCAGATAAATAGAAGTGATGGGTATACTCATACTAGCTAGATGGCTTTGCCAGCAGTCCACACACACACCGATGTACTGGCTGCCCCATTCAGTGAGCAGCCATTTATGCACACCAGTTCAGTGAACATAAGGTACATCAGTATCTCCAAGTAGCTTTGAGTGCCCTGGTCACAAATCCCATGGCAAGATAGTCCTGAAATGTCAAGGTAGGGGTATGGACCACTTTAATAGATGGAGAAGCTGCCACACAGAGATCGTTTTAAGTACCTCCTGCAGGGCAAATATTCGGTTTGTAAAAGCCATTGGGTTCATTTTTCCACAGGCATGTGCCATAATCTCTCTGTGTGTTAAGACAGTATTTCTCCTCCATTCTTGTTATTCCCGCCTCAGAATGCTTTCAGCCTGTCTCCATCATCATAAGGAAGTGCAGCTCAGAAAGGAATCCAGGGGATTTGTTGGGCATTGTGGGAAGCTGCCAACTTCTCTGCCATTTCCAGCAGCCGCCTCATCTGTACAGATCCAGCACATGTAGTCATTAAAAATGGCTTCTGTGGAAGAAAGGCAGTCGGCTATGTGTGGCATTTATAAAAATGAGAAAGCCAGCATGAGGGATTTAAAGCCCTGTGTTGTTGCACACTGAGATTCCAGGCCTCTCTCAATGTATGCGCACTCTTACATATTATATTGTTGGGAATAAGAATACTAAGAGTCTTAGGTAGTATTAGGATAAAGGAGAAGCCTTGTCCTGCCATCACAATATCAAAGGAAAAAAAGATATATCAGTAACAGATCCAACTGATGGATAACATCCAGTCAGGATTGTATGGCAATAGGTTTGCCATACAATCATATCTAACTAGAAACCCATCTGATTCTTTAGGTACAGTAACTTGTCCCTTATGGCGAGGCATGTAAGCCCCTCTTTCTGTCCCACCCCCACCCCACCCCACACATATTTCCCTTAATAATTACCACAGACTTCTCTGGAAGCATCCAGAAATATGCATTGCCGACCAAGAACCACTGCTGAAATAATGTGAGGGAGGTGGGGGGAATCTGATTCTTGGTTGCATCAACAGAAGCATAGTGTCTAGATGAAGGGAAGAGATAGAACCACTCTATTCTGCTCTGGTCAGACCCCACCTGGAGTACTGTGTCCAGTTCTGTGCGCCTCAAATTGAAAAGGATGTTGACAACCTCAAGTGAGTACAGAGGAGGGTGACCAGGATGGTTGAAGGTCTGGAAGAAATGTCTTACAAGGAACGGTTTAGGGAACTGGGAATGTTTAGCCTTTCAAAAAGAAGGCTGAGGGGGGATATGATAGCTATGTTTAAATATTTGAAAGGATGTCATATTGAAGAGGGAACAAGTTTGTTTTCCATGGCTTCAGAGACTAGGACGCAGGGCAATGGTTTCAAACTACAGGAAAAGGGATTCCATTTGAACATGAGGAAGAACTTCATGATGGTTAGAGCTGTTCGGCAGTGGAATATGCTGCCATGGAGGGTGGTGGTGTCTCCTTCTTTGGAGGTTTTTAAACAGAGGCTGGATGGCCACCTGTCGGAAATACTGTGATGGGGATTCCAGCATGGCAGGGGGTTGGATTGGATGGCCCTTGAAGTATGTTCCAACTCTATGATTCTATGATTCTATGATTCTATTAGTGATGCCTATGGATTGTTGACCCGATTATAGGTTTTACCTGTGTCCATTTAAAGAAGCATTAGGATTTGAGGGGGCAGTGCCTCTCCTGCACACACACATTTATATGTCACCAACAGATAGGAATGGATAGGCATTTCATTTTTATAGGGATGCACTAGAGTTAGAAAGTATCTTCAAATTCTAGGATTTTAGAATTTTAGATTCTAGAATTTTAATATGGGACAAAGCAGAAACTGCCATGTTCACCCCTCCAGGTTTATGAGGGCTGAGTTTACATACTTGTGCCTTCAGCCATTGCTAGAGCTAGAATACCATTCATTCTCCCCTTAGAGATTCCTCAGTTTTAATTACTGTACAGTAAGCAGGTGCAAGGCAGTCCTCTCTGTGCTGGGAATAACTGCACATAACGAATCAGAGCAATGCAAATTTTGGGGGGAGGGATTTCATTTGTTTGCTTTTTGCAGAATGTAATAAAATTCACAAAATTATTCAGAAATGTGAAGTTTTGGAATGCAAATGTAGGAGAAAGCAATACTGATGAATTTCCCCCTCCCTCCCAGCAGGCGTGCACCGAAGCAGATCCTAAAAGTCTGGATTTTGTCTTCACTTACTTCGATTGAGCCCAGCAGTTATGTGTTGCATTCTTCTTGCTTTTCACCCAGGTGAATACTGCAATGGTGAAGCTGGCACTAATTAAATTGAGTAAACTGGGAAAATCTTCCAATTCCATACCCACTCCTAACAAGCTGAGCCCTCGGACTGCTTAGTGCTCCAGGGAGTTACTTTAAAAGTCCTATGGTTAAGCATTTAAACATCACATCAAGTAGAAATACCTATATCCCCACAAAATACAGTGAACCCTTGTATAACAAAGGGTTTGTATAACATAAAATCTGTACAACATAAAAAATTCTGGAGATAGGGGAAATTTGCTTAACAGAATCGCCTATGGGGCAAATCTGTACAACATAAAAATGGTCACGATTAGGGATTATTCCATTTTCTATGCATTCCTATGGAAAATTTGTATAAAGGAAAATTTGCTTAACAGAATTTCATTTGGAATGAATTAATTCCTTTATACAAGGTACCACTGTATAAGGAATTCAGTAAGTGTGCAAGGCTTGGCCTCTCTTCAGTATCAACTTTCTTTTACTGAAATAACCAAACTGCCATAATATTTTATTATTTTGTTGAAGATGCTGCAAAAAGAAGTCAAAAGGGAAAAAGTTCCAAGCAGTTCAAAAATAGCTTCAAAATTCCAAAAGCAATTTAAAATGTATGGAACAAATAAGCATTCAAAAGATAATGAAGCAAAACAATTCCAAAATACTTTCCACAGAAAATAAGAAAGCTAATACTCAAATTCAAGCAGAACTTCATGTAACAAAGCAGCAGGTGAGCACAGAATTCTCCTGAGAGAGACTAGGGTAGTCTAAGCAAACTCTCATTCCATTTTATACCCATCATTTCATTTTCTAGAGTCTAGACCTTTTGAAGTAATTGGCCAGTCAGGCCTCACGTTGTTTGAACTTTCTTGAAGACTATAGTAACTTTTCCAAAGTACCTTCATTCTCTCCCCCTTCCCTCCTGCAGAAACCAGATTTATTAATTAGCTCATACAGAGGCAAAGGTTTTGGTTTTGAAAATTCCTTCTCACTCAGATAAAACACAGGTGACAAACTTCCCAGTTCTCCTCACTCTGCCAACCTTCTCAATCCAGGTACAATCTAAAAAGCCTATATTTCAAAGTGCACCTGAAACCATCATCCTTCTTTCCATTTTCCAGTCTCTTGACAGTTTTCCTAAATGCCCTAGTGAAGTTCTTTCCAAGACAGTCACCCACTGAAACCAGGTGTGTGAAAATAAGTAAGATGAGTGGACTCCTCTATCTTCCAACTATTGGATAAACTGCTAGCCTACCTCAGTGCTTCACTACTAACTTGGCCAGTGTTGGCGAACCTATGGCATGGGTGCCAAAAGTGGCACTCGGAGCCCTTTCGGTGGGCACCCAACATCACCCCTTCAAAGCCACCTGTATTCAGGTTAAATTGATGTATTGGCACTTTGCGAAAAATTAGTGGGTTTTGAATTGCAGTTTGGGCACTTGGTCTCTAAAAGGTTCACCATCACTGAGCTAGGCTGTCTAGGGCTAATGGGAAGGTGAGTCCAACAGCTTGCATTCCATATCATGAGGCAACTAAGACCATGCCCACATTATGATGCTGTATCGATTTCACAACTTGAACTGTCCTGATATCCCATTGGGAATTGTAACCCAATGATGGTGTAAATGCTTGTAAATTTCTAGGTCTTTTCATGAACTGAAAATTCCCCGAGGAGAAAGAACGACTATTAAGATGTCAATCTTAATCACTGAGATAGAAATGGCTTCAAATTTGTTTTGCAAATGTTGTTCACACTCCTACGTGTGGCAGAGTATAGGCCTTGCTTTGTTGTGACATCTACACTTAAAAATCCATTCCTGCACTCAGTTGCTCTGCACGCTGTAGCTAATGGCAGATTTTTTTTTATCGACAAGCTTTTCCTTCCATGATCATTAAAGCCAGCTACTAAATGGTTTCATACCCTATTAGCCCCACTGATATATACAACAGGCAACTGTGGCCTGGTGACTGTTCCAACTTTCTTTTTTAGCATTAAGAGAATTGTGCATATATCCCGCTGGGAGTATGCCACACTATCTAAGAGACCAGACAGAACATCCGCACACTGATTCCCCATTTTCAAAGATAACCATGCCCCTTACTAAGCAGCCACCAGGCATCTCTGAAAAGTTACAAATTGACAACATTCTGAGGAATATTCTTCATTCCCAAGCATATCGCTGGTGCCCCCTGGCACAAAGCACATCCTGTCTTATGCCTTCTACGTTTTCTAGTGTGGCAGCCTAGGTGGGGGGTGGGTGGGAAACAGAACTGGGGGAGGGTGAGACAAACCTTACGGTTTCCTTTTGATTAGAGAAAGAATAGAGACACTGAGCTTCTTTGTAGACTCATCAATAAAGGGTTGTTATGTTTACATGTCTGTGTCAGATGCAAGTCTGTATCAGAGGCAACTGGAGGCAGCAAGTTCAGACAAGACGGAAAGAGTTAATTCGTGAAGTTCTTCTACCGGCCTTTCATTTTAGAAAACAATAGCTGGAAGACCTCATGACCATGTTGTGCCCACAAGCAAAAGGGTAGTTCTTTCCCTGTGCAGCCCCACTCTCTCCCCAACCCCTGGGCCACACCAGTAGGTCTATGGACCTTCCAAAACACCCATTTGTGTCACTCAAGGAGTTGCAGCTTTGTAAGTGGAGGATACCTTCATCTTACATCTCCTATCACACAAGCAGGAAATCCTATCAAAGCTTTGTGGCGCAGTGGTTAAACTGCCGTACTGCAGCTATAACTGTGCTCACAACCCTGAGTTCAATCCCTGGTAGCCGGCTTGTGGTTGATTCAGCCTTCTTTCCTTCAACAAAAGGAGTACCCAGTTCACTGGAGATGGGGATCAATGTTTGGCTGCAGAAATAAATTGTGAACTGCCCAGAGAGTGCTTTAATCACTATGGGGTGGTATATAAGCAGAACACTTGGCTTTTGCTTTGCAAAGCAAATGATCTGTTAGGTCCAAGTTTGTGTATCAAAATTTTGAATCATCATTTTGGAGTGAATGCTTTCTTTAAGCACTGATCCTTATGTAGTCAAACCATCATGCATAAGCAAATGGGAGATATAAGCAACTTCTGGGGGAATGGGAGGCTTGCAAAAGTACCTCTAGAGGGAGTCCCTAGAAGTATGTTAAGGAGACCAAGAGCAGGAAATACGAAAAAATATGATTCAAAGAAACTGGGAAAGGACACAGCTGGCTGGCTAACAGGCTAGAACCTTCAACAGGTGCATTTCATACAGCAACATTTCATTGCACACCCTAAATCTCAGTGTAAGTTCTCAGAAGAGTAAGTGGTTGACTATAAAGAATATTTTCATTGATATCTCCAAAGCTTTTGGCTTTGTATACTAGGTCTGCATGATTCTGAGCATCATTGGTTCAAACAAGGTGATGGCGACTATCCTGTTTGGGGTAGCATTATGTCAAATGGAGGAAGCATAAATGTGTCATATGTTACATCTAGCAACAAGGAATTGCATTATGGAATTCTCAATCAGCAGTGACTCCACAGCAAGGCCAACTTCATAATTCATTGATCAAAGTGTTTGAGTGATAGAACTCCATCCTCAGTGTGAGTGCAAGTACCACAGGCACAACCTCTAGTTGTGCAATGGGATTTTGGTCAATATGTTTAACAAATGTTTAGGAGAGGCGACCTATCAAGCAATGAAAGGCCTCTGTCTGTCATAGCTTGTTGTTTTCCACACCTACGTTACCTTAAGGATGGGACGCTGACTTACCAGGGTCCCACGTTGCTGTCGGTGCAATCCGAAGATGGTGGGTGCCATGGCAATGGTGGGTGCCAAGTGCACGCTGCCAGGAAGAGAAGGAGAAAGCTCTGGATGTGAAGGATTGGCCAGGTGGGTAAAGGAGAGGAGGGACGCTTGCCAGCAGACGTGGTCCACTGGCATATTGTGAACTGCAGCGGGAAGCCCCAGTCTCACTGAAGATGGCTTGCCCAACCCACCCTGTAATGTTTTGAGGACTGTTATATATTGTCACATCTTGTTGGATGGCATTTTGGAGGGCATTGGGATGGGTCCTGTAGTAAGCAAGTGGCAGGAGGGATCCTGCAGAGCCTGGGTGGAACTGAGCTGGTGGCTATGAGGGTGGGGCTGTGCTTTGCCCACCCAGGTGGTGGGGCAGTTGCCCCCACCCCACCCCACCCCGGGAAGAGGACAATGGCACCATGAAGTGGCCTACACCCACATGGGGTCCAGAAGTCTCTCCTAGGAGTCTCTTAAGGAGATGGGTCACATCGAGGAACAATCAGGTTCATCGACGCAGAGATCCAGTCCAATGCCTGGCCATATTAACTGTGATGTATTTAATTAATAAATTAAATGTTTTTTCTCCAGACTTTTTGTATGTTTCAGAGACTAGGACTCGGGGCAATGGTTTCAAACTACAGGAAAAGAGATTCTATTTGAACATTAGGAAGAACTTCATGACAGTTAGAGATGTTCGGCAGTGGAATAGGCTGCCACAAAGGGTGGTGGAGTCTCCTTCTGTGGAGGTTTTTAAGCAGAGTCTGGATGGACATCTGTCGGAAATATTGTGATGGGGTTCCTGCATGGCAGGGGGTTGGACTAGATGGCCCTTGAGGTCTCTTCCAACTCTTTGATTCTATGATTCTATGATTCTATGTGTGTATGTGTGGGGAGTGATTCCAAGTTGAGAGATCAAAATGGTGCGAAACAGCAGAGCTGTTGTTAACCAGAGGCCATGGTAAGTCACTGGATGTGAGTATGTGGGAGGCTTCTTCTCCACGGCTGGCTTCAAGTCTCTCCAAAACCGTCTGCCAGCTCATGGTCTTCGGGCTCCAGCCCAGTGAATGTTGGTATTGGAAGCAATCCCAAGTTTAAAAGCCAGTGTAAGCAACCGCTTCGACAAAGTGCAACTACAAAATGTGCAGCTCTCTGCCGGGCTTGAAGAGCTTCCCTGCTTGCCTGGTGGATTAAGGGTGATGGAGGAAAGGAATTAATTCCTTTTGTGTAATTAACACTGGGCCAGCTCTTGAGGATCTTGGACTGGTAATGAACCATGGCACCACTTTAATTTCTTCCTTGCCCCACCGTCTTGTTATTAAAACCAAGAATAGGTTCCATCAAATATCCCTTAAAGGGGAAAAGGAAAGAGAGAGAGGAAGGGAGTTGGATTTGTCTCAATGGAACATGATAAATTAGACTTTGCAGGATAAAGGAAGAAGGGGCGAAGGGGAGGGCAGAGAGACTGTGAATTTTTATATACATTCAGTGGAGAGAGAGAGAGAGAGAGAGAGTACCTACATATATACTCTCTTTTGGAAAGACCTGCTTATGCCCCATCCATCAGCCTGGGGTTGGCTTATTCTAACTAGCAGATTCTTTTCTTCTGCCTAACAGGCCCATCAGACACAATCTGCATGCCAATTACCGGAACAGACCCCCTGATACTGAAAAATGGAAATTAGCTGTCAAAGCAAGGCATCAGCTGAGCAGTTCCAACTGCTTGCTCTCTGACTGTGGCTCATATCCATATGTACTCCGTTCTGCCTGCCGCTCCAACACAAGAGCCCCCACTGGAAAAAAAAGTAATTTAAAATGTTTCCCCCTTCCTAAAACACCTACCACACTTTATTGTTATTCCTATTAGTTGCCAACATGTGGAATTCACCAGAGGGCAAGAAACATTTGGAGAGGAGAGAAAGGAACTCTGATAATTGCATTTTGGCGCTAGGCAGATCATGCAGTCCCATAAAAGGACACCTAAAGGAAATGCTAATGTAGAACAAGAAGAACAAGCAAGGAAAATGGCTTCCATGCTCTAATCTTCCTCAGCTGTTCCATTTGTATTGGAGTACTTGGCTTAGCTGTCCAGAAACATGTTGTGTCATGACTCATGTGCATGGTGGGTGCACCGGTATGTATTGTGAGCAGACAACGCCTCTGCTGCAGCAGCAGTAGTTCTAAAAATGAAATCTATTGGGCCCTTGTGTTGACCAGCAGAGGTAGATGTAAAAGATTTGGGGATTATGATTACTTGTTTGTATTGCCTTTATCCATAGCTGTGCCAAATTTGATTTTATACTTTTTCGATATTAAAAGCATTCAACATCATTCTGCTGTAGTAGATTCTTTAATGGGACAAAAATCTTGATTTTTTTTTTTTGTTAGTATTTGGGCTATAAAAAGGTAAAGGTTCCCCCTGCATATGCATGCAAGTCATGTCAGACTCTAGGGATGATGCTCATCTCCGTTTCTAAGCCAAAGAGCCAGTGTTGTAAAAGTTTGTGGCCATGTGGCCAGTGTGGCCAAACTCATTTCTGTGCATGGAACACTGCTTACTTTCCTGCTTTTTATGGCGGTACCTATTTATCTACTTTCATTTTGCATGCTTTCAAACTGCTAGGTTGACAGGAGCTGGGGTTAACAGCAGGAGCTCACTCCGCTGCGTGGCACCCGGGATTCGAACCGCTGAGCTGCCAACTTTGCAGCCAACCATTTCAGTACTCTAGCCAACAGTGGAAATTGTGCCTCCATAACAAGTCTCACCTCTGGTGGAAATGGAAGGGACTTCTGATGTGGGTGTTTGCTTCTTGTGTTACTCATTCATTCATATGCCACTTTCACATGGAAGCCAGATTATTCTCTGCATGCCCCACTGTGGATTCTTTCTCATATCAAAATCTGCTTTGCCATGTCCATCCCTTTCACATAATGTTGCTGCTCCTTCCAGTTTAAGGGCTGTTATGAATGCCCTCTGGGTTTCATTCTGCATTTTACAGGAAGGTTCCAAGGTGCAGAACTCAAAATAGGTCCACAACCTTAGGTAGCTCATGTAAAGTACAGACTAAAACCCAAAGTAAATGAGCCTCATGGCACAGTGGTTGTGCCTTGTGAAACAGTGGTAGAATTGATAATATGGAGAAAAAGATGTGAGTAAGCCATAAGATTTAGCCAAATGCTGGAAAATGTTCTTTGCAACTTGGTTGCACATTCAGCCGTGGCGTGTTGAGTTATTTCTTTGGATTTCTAACAGTCTCTACATAGATCACTTGCATCTTATTTCATAATGATTTTCTTGTAGTATCTGGTGCAAACAACTTGATCTTGGATTGCAGAGATAAATCCCATCTCTGAAGTAAACTGCAATGGCAGTAGACTTGCTTGCTTGTTGACATCATCCCCACAAAGTGGTACCTTGTATAAAGGAATTAATTCATTCCAAATGAAGTTCTGTTAAGGATTTTTTCCTTTTTACAAATTTCCCATAGGAATGCGTTGAAAACAGAGCAATCCCTAATCGTGTCCATTTTTATGGTGTACGGATTCACCCCATAGGCAATTCTGTTAAGCAAATTTCTCCTATCTCTGGAATTTTTTATGTCGTACAGATTTTATGTTATACAAACCGTTTGTTATACAAGGGTCCACTGTAAATTCTTTCTCATACCAATCATACATCCTCACTTGGCATAACAGCTGCTATCACGCCCTATATGTAGCTTGACTCATGGTTCTCAAAAGTAACGACAATAGTTTCCCTTTGATCGCTTTTCAAAAATCAGTGGATTGCTACAAGCCACTGGCCTATATTGGAAAGGAAAATACTTTAGTCTGCCTCACTGTCACCCAACACCCGTAGCAAAATAAAAGGTTGTACCTGAATCATATGGTGTTCTCTATCATTTCAAGAGCACACACTTCTGTAACTGTAACTCAAATACAAAGTTGTACTGCAAAAGACTCTTAGCATCAGGCAGTGTCTCCTGCCTGGCCAGTCCCTAATTAATAGCATATTCACAGGGGCTGTATTATTCTAGCCTCTGACAAGCATCGCATATCCTGGTTCGTTGCTCCATAATAACCTCATATATCAAACTGGAAGAGACTGCAGGGCCCGTGCTATGAAAACACTCACTTTATGCCCCCCGAATATCATTATCCAAAGTCCCCCATTCCCTTGCTTCATATGCAAAATTGCTCAGATTCCCTCGAGTCCCTGGCAGAAGAAATGCCCGACAAAATGGATTTATTTGTTATTTTCTAAGACTGGAGGCAAAATGGAATGGGGATGGTGGGGAAGAGTTTACCCAAAGATTTTCACCTCATTGATCGTCTGGTGGCAAAAGAAGGAAAAGGATGACACCTGGCGGCAAAAAAGATGAAACACAATCAGCCGCAACAGAAAAGGACTGAGAGGTACAATGGGAGGGGAAGAACAGAAGGTGCTCTTTTAGCACCAGATACAGACCAGGAATGGGCAAAGTCCTGCCCTCCAGATATTGCTGGGTTCCAATTCCCAACATGCCTTAACGACTAGAGATGGGCACGACTCAAAAAAATGGTGTTTCGTTTGTCATTTGTCGTTTAGGGGATCCGTTTCGGTTCGTTTTCATTTTTCATGAATTTTTGCAAAAAAATTCATTTTTCGTTTCGTTACGTAACGAAACGAAAAAACAAAAATGAAAACGAAAAATTGCTCGTTTCGTGCCCATCTCTACTTACAACTGACAATGCTAGCAAGGACTGATGGGAGTTGCAGGCCACAATATAAGGGCTGCAGTTCCCATCAGTCTTTTACTATGCCTTGCCTGAGATAGAATGTTCCAGAAGTTTTTTAATTGATACAATATAGACTGTGGGTCCGCTGATGACAATTTTAGGATAATGATTTTAGTGTAAGGTTTTTATTATTGCCTGATGATTTATTGATATTCTATTTCTAACTATTTTAAATTGTTTTAATTCTTTTGATTGTAAGCCGCCCAGAGACCTTTGGGTAGTAGGCAGCATATAAGTTGAATAAATAAATAAATAAATAAATAAATAAATAAATAAATAAATAAACTGGGAGTGTCATTAGTAATTTAATTCCATCAAGTCAGAACGGACTTATAGCAATCCCAATAGGGCTTTTAAGGTAAGTGAAATATTTCAGGAGTAGTTCCAGGAGTGAAGAGAAGCAAAGCAAAAAAGCAAAGTGTTTTGCTTATATACCGCCCCATACCACTTCAAGTAGTCTTTGGGCGGTTTACAGTTTTTAATTACAGTATGCAGGCTACACATTGCACACACCCCCAGCAATCTGGGTACTCATTTTACTGACCTCGGAAGGATGGAAGGTTGAGTCAGCCATGAGCCGGCTACCTGGGATTGAACCCCAGGTTGGGAGCTCAGTTTTACCTTCAGTACAGGCATTTAACCACAAATCCCTGTTTGGTCAAAACAGTTCAGAAAGTTCTCTTTCAAACTAGCCTGCAATATTTGGCTATTTGGAGTGATGGAAAAAAATGGGAGGCACTCCAGTTGTGGTCCTGTAAACAAGGATGTATCCCTTCTAGAGACTTTGCAGGGGAAATTGGGAACAATGTTTTTCCCCAATTTTCCCTCCCCTCCCCCAAATGTCTTCCCACTACTTCATTTTTATTTTTGAAATGGTACATGTCTACTCATTTCTGTTGGTTTAAATGGAATATATCCATTGTTTACTGCAAACAAGAGAAGACAAATCTATCATCTTCCATAAATAAATAATAGTGACCTGCTGAATGGGCAATGGAATGCTGGATTTCTAGTCCAAGGACTGTTTACTGAAGATAAAGTTAAATGAGACAAACTTCAATCTTATTTTGGTTTTATTTCAGCTAAATTACTATAACTATGCTCAAAAAGGTTTATAAATATAAATAGGAATAAACAATCTAGAAGATGAGTGCATCTAGCAATAATTCTTCACACAGCATATAATCACATAGTGGAACTGACTAGCATTGTTGATGGCTCTCAGAGAGGATTAGACAAGTTTAAGGATCATAATAAGCTATCAGTGGCTAATAGGCATGATGGCAATGGTACTATCAGAAGAAAAAGAATGGGTGTCATACTGCACACACAAAAATTGTCAAGACCATAGAAAGTTACCACCAAAAATAACAATACAGATCAGTGGGAAAGCTCACAACATTGCCATTCGGCAAATCTAGGCACCCACTGTGGATTCAGCAGAGGAAATGGAAGAATTCTATGTTGGCCATGGGAGCAATAGAAGAATAAGAAATTCTAGGTAAGTTTGGCCATGGTGAACAAAATGATTCAGGTGGACATCTGATTAGCCATGTCAGGAGCAGAAGTTAAGCAGCCCAAACAACGATTATAAACTTGGACCTCATCAAGTGGGGAATACAGCAATCAAAATGACTATACGTATTTTATGCCGAAAGAAGTGGAAACGTTCTGTTCTTGCTGTGAAAATGTTCCCTGGTGCAACTTGTGGATCAGGCCATGAACTGCTAGTGGCCAAAGTGAAGCTGAGGTTTTGCAATGTCAAATGACCACCTTTGACCCAAAAACATGATGTCAAGAGGATTTCTCCTCCCTATGCAGTTTGAATTGCTTAACATCACAGAATGACAACCAGATGAACTATGCAAGAAAACAAAAGCAACCGTCCGTGAAGTAGCACATTCACATACACTGTTCCTTTTACAGTAGGAAGGCAATACTCAGTGGACATGATGGGCACTGAGCAATCAGAGGCAGGTGGCCGGAATATACAGAGCAGCTTTATACAAATGAAAAGCCAAGCCAAGGCACAGGAGAGGAAGAACTATCATTAGGTGTCCACCTAATGAGCCTTTTGAGGCCATTGTCCACCTACTGAGCCTACTCAGGCCATTGCTCAATAAAGCAATAAAATAGGTACGTGAAAAACTTGAATTGTGCCACAACCCCAACAAACAACACTACTGACATTGGCAGACAACATGCAAGTCAGTGTTAAGATCAGCAACAAGGTAAATGGAGCAGTAAAGGTTAACTTCCTGGATAATAGAAATTAATCAAAATGGTGACTGAAATCAGAAGACATATAGCCCACGGAAGAACATCAATGATCAGTATGAATAACATCTGGAAGAATAAAACATCAGCCTCCCAATCAAATTTATATTACTTAATTTGATCATATTTCCAATACTTTTGCATGGTTGTGAAACCTGGACTTTGAGGAAGACAGATAGGAAAAAGATGGATGCATTTGAACTGAGGTGCTGGAGATAACTACACACCCCATGAACAGTGAGGATTATCAACGGGGAAGTCCTAGACAGAATCAAACCAAAAATATCTCTGGAAGCCAGAAGACAGTCATACTTCGGTCATGCTATGACAGCCAACTCACTTGAAAAGACAGTTATACTGGGACTGGTCTGTGGTGGCACCCAAGAACTCACTGGCTTGACACCATCAGGGGGCTTGACACTGAAATTACTTTGATGGAATTACTTTGATGGAACTGAAATTACTTTGATGGAACTATAAGAAGCTGTAGAAGATAGAAAGACATGGAGAGCATTGATCCATAAAGTGACCAAGAGTGGGAAATGACTGTACAGAGAGCAGAAGAAGACTAGAGAGGTACAGGATAAAGCTGTAGTGAATTAACAGTTGTGTCTTGAAACACTGGGGCATCCTATTAGAAATAATGGTTGGACACTGGAAGATTTTATTTTATTTTATTTTATTTTGGCTGCTGCGTGTGAACAAAAAGAAGCGTTAGCACAAAAAGTGGCTTTTTTAAAAAATGCAAACTTTTTGCAGAAAAATATTGCTCCAAAATGCAAAAAAAAAAAATTTCACAAAACAAATTCTAATCTCACTACCATGGAAACAAAAACTTTTTTTAAAAAAATCACCTGTGCGAGCGCAATAACCAAAGATTTGCATGCCTGTGGTGGATGATTATTACCTCCAGTATCAGAGGGGTTATGCTACAGAATACCACTTGTTGGAAAATACAGGCCTGTTGATGAGCTTCTAACACTCACTTGCTAGAACAGGTAAGACTTCAGCTTAGGTAAGAAGGGCTCTTCCTTTGATCTCACTATGAGAGGCCTGAGAGGTGATTAAGAAGATAGCCCTTGTCTGCCCTTCATGGCCATCCTCTCCCCTGTGACTCCCACAGTGTTCACTCACCTTACCTCCCTATACTTTCTTTGGATTCCCAGCTTTTAAGGAATCCATTAATTCCCTTCCCACTAATTGATAACATCAAAATAGAATGTTGGCAAGAAGGAGGAATTAATCTGTTTTTTCGTTCTTTTAATGGTTGGAATAAAATGCAACTTATGCATCCTCCCCCCAAATTCCACTACAAAGTACAATAGTTCAAAGTAGAGATGGGCACGACTCAAAAAAATGGTGTTTCATTTGTCGTTTGGTCATTCACGGGTCCGTTTTGGTTCGTTTTCGTTTTCGTTGGGTTTTTCTGCAAATTTTTCATTTTCGTTTCCGTACGTAATGAACCAAAAAATGAAAACAAAAACGAAAAATTGCTGTTTCATTAGCATTCTTTTCAGTTCAATGCATTTGCTGCAACGAAAACGAAAAACATGGCAAAATTGGTCGTTTTCGTTTTCATTTTCGTTTTGTTTTGAATTTTTGGTTTCATTTTCGTTGCGTAACGAAATCAAAAAACGAAAACGAAAATGAAAAATCACTCATTTCGTGCCCATCTCTAGTTCAAAGAAAAGAACTGAGCCAGTTTTGCCTCTCTCTCTCTCTCTCTCTCTCTCTCTCTCCCCCCAAACTTAGTACAGTATAGACATTGTCATACACTGTGGCTGGTGCCAATAACAATCTCTTAAATGTTTCAAATGGTTTTGGTAGGGGGAAAAGGAAAGGAGAAAGGGTTTATCAACTTTTCCGCACATGACACCTGCCTAGGTAAGCAAGGTAGCAGTGGCAGTAAAAGCAGGTACCTTGCCTTCACTTCCTTCTCTTTAAAAAAAAGACTAATTTTTGAAGAGTGTATTTCCTTCTGCAATCTTCTGGGTCCCCAAATCGGCACCCGCTTTGCAGAAGTTTCATTCTAAGGGAAATTTAAAATATTCTATTTCTGCAGCAGGGTTCTTGACTTCCATGCTGACACATAATCCTATTCAAGAGCAGACATCCTAATGTTTACGGCATGCCTCTGGGATAAATGACTAGGGGGCAGCTTCAAAAATCTTAATTCAAAACTTTCTGATCTATGTGTGTCTAAACCTCCTCTTCTAAGATATGTTGTGAAACATCTTCTAGCTGAAAAGTAAAAGAACTTCAAGGCAGAGCTGACTCAAATCATCAGGAGGGAATATACTACTGCACTATACAGTAGGACTGGCATATTGGTGGGGGCTGGGGGGGGAGATGGGTCCCTCCACCCTCCGCAGATGGGTGAATATGGGGACGATAGCAACAGCTATTTTAATAACTACAGCTACTGGTTTCAAGCTTCTTCAAGTGGCCAGTTCTGTCATTTTCTAACTATTTGTAACTTCTTTAGAAATATATATACTGTATTTCTTTTCATATTTTCAATCAATGGATAAGTGAATGAGCAGATATGTGAATATGGGGAATCCTGCTAGACAATGAAATTCAGCTTTGAAAAATCACTTGTCCTTTCAGAATGCGGCGGCCAGTCTATATGGCCAGTAACTTTCTAAACATCTGGAAATAACTTCATTTTGGGAGTGTGAATAATAACGTTTATATGCTCTAGTCAAAATGTAAGTGACGGATCCCAAGTTTGAAAGTCTTGCCCATTTTAAAATGGCCCCCTTCCATCTACTAAATTGCTCTTTATCTGGATATTAGGAACCTGTGCTCGTAGAGACTTGTCGTCTACTAGGTCTCCACAAGTGGGAAAGTTTCATGTCTCAAATTGTCACATTCATAAATCCTTCCCCGCTGGTTGGCTCTCACGGGAGAAAATGTAGACATGTGCCAAAGAAACTGTTTTTGCTTGGATGTTTTTCACACCTATTCAAGGCACAAGGTAAACTGTTAGCTAGGTCATCCCCTAGACCTCTTCTCTTGTTTCCTCCACAGATCACTAAAGACACACACATACACACACATACACACACATACACAGAGAGAGAGGGAGAGGGAGAGGGAGAGGTAAAGACCCAACCCCTACCCATTCCACTGAATGTGACAGTGGGGCCTCTGAACCCATGCAGGTTCCTTGTAATAGCCTCAACGTCCAATGGAGTGTAAGCATGGCCTGCCTCCCAATTTACTACACTAGACATATATTCAGGTACTCTCTTATATGCAGCAAGCTTGAAAGCAGTAGACCAGCTGATCTCTGGGACAGAGTCAGCAGGTGTAACTGTCTGCCTTCCTTCAAATACACATGTTCCAGCAAATGTGTATTTGAAGGAAGTGGCGCTCAGTCTAAAAAGATTCCAGAGTTTTGTTCAGGCCCTTTTAGCTTGTCTTCCCACAGTTGTCCACCCAGTGTTCAGATTCTGCAAGGAATAAAATTGCCACCCTCTGACTCCACTCTTCACCTGTAGATTTTGAGCTCTGTACTAAACCTAGTTACCTCTTCTTACTATTTTGCTCATGTAGAGTACATATATATGAGAATGATGCCACCGCCCCCCCACTCCTGCTGGCATCCATCCACAGGGAAGCCTCTATTCATTTTCCAGTGGGGTCCAACAAAATCTTCAGCAGACTTTGAAAATGATGAGGAGATGGGGGTGGGTGGGCATTAGAAGCAAGCCTGGCATAAAGGTTGCACTTTTGTATCTAAAAACATAAGAATGTAAGAAGAGCCATGCTGGATCAGGCCAAAGGCCCATCTAGTCCAGCTTCCTGTATCTCACAGTGGCCCCACCAAATGCATCTGGGAGCGCACAAGACTAGATATCTGTTTCCTGATACCACTCCCTTGCATCTGGCCCTTGAAGTACCCCAGTTTTAAAATTGGAGATTACACATCTCCATCATGGTTTGTAACCTGTGATGGACTTCTCCTCCAGGAATCTGTCCAATCCCCTTTTGAAAGCATCCAGGCCAGATGCCATCACCACATCTTGTGGCAGGATCTATAGTGTATTCCAGTATAATACCTAAATCAGGACATTAAAATGATTTTTGGACTACAGGTCCCAAAATCTCCATGCATGCTGGGGGATTCTAGGAATTGTGGTCTATAAATTAACTATTCCAAGCCCCATTCTGAAAGAGGACTTGAGTAACCCTGGGACACTGTAGAGGTTAGTCATCTCCTTTAAAGAAGGGCAAAGAAAAACATTCAGAGAGAGAGAGAGAGAGAGAGAGAGAGTCATTTAGCACAAATAACCACAGGCAGCATCAAGCCCACAAGTGCTTTATTGATGGCATCGTTGTCAGTTGTGTGATCTCAGCTTCTGGCTTTCTGGCTTCTGGTTGCTTGTTATTACTCTGCAATACGGCGGAAGGACTGGACCACTGGGGAGGCAGCACCCCACTCCATGGGTTTGCTGTACTCTCCTCGCTCCAAGTAATACTGCCTGCCACGGTAGTTGGGGTGCTCATAGAACACCCAGGCCCCATCCAGAACTTTGCAGGAGTAGATTTCCCGGAAATGAAACTGCTCCATGACAGAAGGGCAGTCATCTGAGTACTCATGCATCTGGCCACTGAAATCACCTTTCTCATACAGCTGGATGTGATATTTGCCTCCACCAGGCTGTAAGAAGAAGAAGAAGAACACAGTGGTTTTATGGTGGGTCCTAAGCAGAGGAAAAAGACTCTCCTTCATCCTAAACAGACTGATGAAACATGACCATAACTACTGAAACTATTAAAGGAAACCATTGACCTTACAGATTTTCTAGCTTGCAACATCCCTCATCTCTTATCCATCAGTCCCACCGAATGAGACTTCTGGAGGGCCAAAAGGACTCTGCACCTCCACATTAAAGCCAAGAGTGCATTTATAGGCAAACGACATCCACTTCTGCTAAGGTAGGTCTTTTCAGCAAAGCAGAGGTTCCTATTACACTAGAAGAGTATGCATGTTTAAACACATAGATATTAGACACTCAAATAGCCACTGTTCTACTTTACTCAGGGCATGGTTCCTCTTGCAATCCAGTGTAATATGAAGGAGTAACAGTGTCAGATCAGGACTATGACAGGCAGGCTCAAACCCACACTCAGTTTTGAAGTCTGTTGGGAAATGCCAACTTACCCCCCCACCCTCCCGGATGTCTACCAACCCCTCATGTTGTGAGGCAACATTAGGGAGAAAAGAATCAGATGCATTACATCGAGGCTTCCTGGAGAAATGTAGGATAACTATACCAAACATTCAGCAGCTGCGCTGAGCAATCCCATCCTGTAATGGAGGGGTGGAGAACATTGAGACACCACCACCACTACCCCAGATCTCTGGGGAGATCAAAATCCCACCATCCCATGCTTATCATGCTGGCTCCAGGTTAAGAGTACTTGCCAGCCATTTACATCTGGAGGACCAGAGGCAAAAGTTACTTTACTAACTATGACCATTCCTGGGATCCAGCAAGCCACTAAGTTGGTAGTGAATTAAGGGAGCTGTAATCCAAAAAGTTCCTTTCCCCAAGTACAGCCCCAATTACTCACACAGACCAGCAACTTTTAAAGACTATGACTGTATGTGTCAGTAAATTGGTCCCTATAAGCATGAGATAACTAGACACAAATGAAAAATAAACTATACAATATGTGTGTATGTCTAGAACAGAGACTGTTGAGGGTAGCCTTCACAGCTTTCTTTATGTACGTAAATATTGCATTTGTTCATAATGACTTTACAGATAGCCAAGAAAGGAAATAAACCCCCAACTTACTAATTGAATGTATTTGCATGAGCTGACCCGGTCATTCAGGCCCATCCAACGCTGATATTCAGGATACTCCCCATGGGTCAACACATACATGTTCCCTGCAAAGTTTGGCCGCTCATACACCACCCAGGCACCCCCTTCCACACGGATGGAATTGCAACGGCTCAGATCAGTGTGGAAATCCAAGCAGTCCCTGTCGGACTCATAGCGGCGCCCCTGGAAATTCTTGCCTTCATAAAAGGTGATCTGAAACACAAGCAAAGCACAGAAGAAACATATTCCCACCAGGCTAGTCACTGCTGGGCTGGGCTGTACACCCGCATTATTGGCTCCTGTGTCAGCACCTAAAAATTGAACAGCAATTGCCCCAAATGCTTACTAGCCTGCATCAAGTAATATAGGAAAGCAGATGATGGTAGGCTGTTTACACACTATCTCATACATACTCTCTCTCTCTCTCTCTCTCTCTCTCTCTCTCTCTCTCTCTCTCTC
>JAHTLZ010000379.1:22095639-22142375 GCA_023846285.1 Phrynocephalus versicolor | reverse complement strand
AGTAAGTAAGTAAGTAAGTAAGTAAGTAAGTAAGTAAGTAAGTAAGTAAGTAAGTAAGTAAGTAAGTAAGTATTTCACTTATTCTTGTTCTAATTACTAGAAAGGGTTATCTGGCCCAAAAAAGGGCCATTTTTCTTCAGACAGCAAGGCAGGGCTCCTATTGAGTACAGTATAAAAATGTTCATCCAGTGCCTGGTTCAGATTTGAGGGGTGAGCTTGGACAAGATGAATCCCATCTTCACTGCTGTTGCCACTGCCTACTTGTGTGTTCTTACCCTTTGGCCAAACCCCACACAGTCACCTAGAGGGAGAATAGAAGGTGACATAAAACCACTACCCATTTTCATTCCTACTCTTACTGCTTGCTTGCAAAGAGAGAAAGCATGAATAGAGCCAGGGGCCTCTAGGACTAAACAGTGAGTCACTTATAGGGGACTAAGTTTCAGCAGGTGAATAGCAATGCCACCCCAGTCACCCTCCAGCCCCATATCTCCAGGCGAAGAGGCAGGGAGATGTTTCAGCCAGAACAATGCTTCCTATTCTACTTTATCTGTAATGGATGGAATTGACCAGGGCACACATTTCCTTTGAAGAGGATAAAACAACAGGGAGGGATTTTGATTTGGACACGTGAGAAAGCAGAAGCAGTGCAATCAAAACTTGTACTACTCAGGATATCATAAATCCTATTAATATCAATGAATCTTTATTCTTAAGTATGATTATGTTTGCATTTGATCCTCTTTTGCCAAGAAATTTTATTAAAGCATAAGGGTGGTACTAAAAGCTTTTATCATGCAACAAAATCTGAAAAAAGGACTCAATCTCAAATAGAATTCTTCTAATTTAATATCCTTTCATAGCTGAAATGCTAAACATCTGCTATAAAAATATAATCAGTCAATTTTCAGTTAATAGCTAGGAAAACGTTCACTCTGCAATCAAGACTTGGCCCTCGTGCCATATCAAGAAACATTAATTCCTTTGCCAGGCATCTTTATACGTGCTAGGAATCGTCCTGTTAACCACATGTAGAAGCATTAACGGCATGGCTTGCTGATTTCCTCTGGGGGTTGTGTCTTCTGGGCAGGGTACAATGCATTGAAAAATGCAACAACAGCTGGAGAAGTAAGTGAAAGTCCATCTCTTACTTCAGAATGATACAGAGCAAATCCAGCCTTCCAAATTCATTAGCAATACCACAAGAGCTTCTAAATCAACTTGTCCCCAGTGTACTGAGAAGGAAACACTCCTGGTTTGGCTCAGCGTATCTGTAATACTGTAACAAAGCATAAAAGCATGATTTTATTTGTTGAATGAAGCAACTAATAAATGCACTACTTTCTGATCATACAGCAATAGTTTATTAACCAGTATCATTCACAAACACACTATAATATTGTCACTCTGTATAGAAGTGCCCAACAAAGTTTACTCATCTTAAGCAATTAGAGCAGGGGTTTCCAAATGTTTTTGCAAGGAGGGCCAAATTTGTTGAGGTGAAAATGTGTGTGTGTGGGGGGGGGTTGACTATTCAGCCTGAAGGGGTGAGAAAGGGCATGGTCCGTGCGCATCTGCAACAGCCACAAATGTTCCGGTTTCAAGGAATCCAAGGGCCCGGCGGCCATTGCACGGCCCAAGAATCAGCTCACGTGCACCCAAGATGCACCACTGCTCACATATGCTGCTCTCCCTCATTAGGAAGTAGGGAAGACGCTGCAGGAACGGATGCAGTAGCGGGTAGGCAGGGTGGGTGGCTGAGGGGATGGATAGAGGCAGGGAGGGCAGGTAACCCAGAAAACTACAAGCTGACTTCTCTAGCCAGCACAGGGAAGGGCCAGCCGGTGGGGATGAGTGACAGGCTGAACCAGCAGGGAGAAGAGGCTGAGGGCCACCCTAAACTTTAAATCAGGCCACATTTGGCCCCCGGGCTGGACTTTGGACATGGCTGAATTAGAGTCTTCACATCTGGGTGTGAAGTGAAGCATGAAAAGTTTGTTCAACATATCAACGCTAGATGTATAGTGGTGCCTCTTAAAATGAATGCCCTATAAGACAAAAAAACTCATAAGACTAATGAAATTTCCGAGAATAGGCAAAATTTGTTAGACGAATTTTGCCTATGGGATGCCTTGCAAGACAAATTCAATGCATCCCTATGGGAAACTGTGTTAAACCGCATTTTGTAGGATGTATTTTTCGTAAAAAAAATTAACTCATAGAGCGATTTAAATTTGTCTTAAGAGTTACCACTGTATTAAGCACCAACTCGATGTTTTCATTGCACAGAATAAAATGAGACAAAATCTCTGTCATGTAACCTTGGAATCTCAGTTGCAAATCATACGGGAGTAGTCACATTAAGATCAAGCACAGTTAAGCAGGAATAGAAAGCTGGCAGGGGCTTAAGACAATATTCTGCTGAAGTACTATGTCTTCACAAAGGATCAAAAACAGTTTGACAAAGAACAAGGGGTAGCTTGTTCTAGTGTACATAGCAAGGTGGCAAATAGCATTAAGTTGAAAAGAGAATTAAAAGCACCACTGCTTTAAAATATATAGACTGAATAAGGACACCGTAGATGAAATCCTTTTGTACAGATATGACTGTGTAAGTCTAAGTTGTACAAACAACAACAACAAAACCATAACAACAGAGCAGAAATAACGGCCACAAAGCACTTCTGCAGGCATGTAGAGGAACAGTTCCAATGTGAACCACATAATCAACTGGAGAACCAAGAAAAAAACCACATAACCCAGAACCACACCATCTGTTGCACAACTATAATTAGGAATTGCATATCTTAGAAAGGTAACCATACACTCAACTGCATAATACTGATTGCATGGGTGTAAGACCCGATACACTTTCACAGGCATTTTGCCAACCTGGATAGGATTTGAACCAGTGAAGATTAATATGACATATTACACAAAACTTTAAAGGAAAGAAGGAATCCAGAGCACAGAGAGAGAGAGCAGATGGGAAACACTAGAAAAACTACATTTAAGGGTAAAGCAGGGTACCAGAATTGCACTCACCAGATTATATAGCAAGGGCACTTGGGAATCCCTCTCCTAAAATACCATAATATCTGGCCAGTGATTTGTCTTCAACGTCCCATTGATCAAGACCATTCAAGTGGCCTTACACACTGTCAGAGATAACACTCGTGTCTTTTGTAATGTTGAAGTGTCCCTGAAGCTCAGCCCAGTTGCAGGAAAGAGCCTTCCCTTCTCCAAAATGGAATCCCTCCACCTTGTGAAGCTTCAGAACCAAATGGAACAGTGAGATTTCTGAGTGTCTCTGAAATTTAGGTCAACACAGAAGACTCCCAACTTCTCCCCGCATTGAGGAGGAGGCAGAGTTTAAGACAAAGAAGTAAAACATTTTGGAGAGATAATTAAGCAAGGCAATATCTTTAGAAATTTGCCTTGCAATATATTTTTAAGACGGATAGAAAAAAACTGGGAAATTTTGAAATGACAGTTTTAATGCAAGAACTAATACTATTTGTTAAGTATATATGTTAAGAAGGAAGAAACCAATTACTAGGCACTAACCTCGTCTTCAGGCAAATATGAGTTGAATGTCACAGTGTGTCTTGGGATTATGAGGATGAAATCCAGCATGCAAGAAAATGTAGTGTATGTGGCTACCAAGTACAACCCCTGTCACATTCACACTTGTAATCTCCATAATTTTAGACAAGCATCTGGATCAGGATACTTTGTGTGTGTGTTCCAAGGACATTTCCTAATCTCCATGGCAATAAGGTATCAGACCAGATGGACCGTGGATGAGAGTCACCAAGCTATCTATTGTTATAATATAACTGTATTGAAGAAAATATTCCTTTCAAAAAAAAAAAACAGTTGCAACAAGAAACACAATATGTGAACTCACCTAACTATTGTGTTACTTCAGACCCTCTGCTATCCAGCTGCTTGTTTAGAACCTGCAGCTGGAAGCACCAGGCTATCAAGCTGTTGGCGACTGCCTGTGTAGACAAGCCACTCATAAAACTTGTTCTCCACCAACATCTGAAATGACTTCCTCTGGTCCCTAAAAGGCATTAAAACATTAATACAATGGTACGTACAATTCTATATGCATCTCAGTATTCAAAGTCTCTCTTCAGCACCTAAGAGGGCAGCTTTTTCATCCACAATGAATGCAAGGTGCATTAATAGTATATGTTCAAACACACATTGCTACGACATCCAGTTTAGGGTATGCAATGTTTCGTGTTCTTTTTTTTTTTTACTACTGAAAGATTTTATCCCACTGCAAAGACTCATATAAATTATTATGAAATCTGAAAATGGTAAATTTCTAAGTGCTTCTAAAAGTCAGGATAAGTGGCTACAGAACACTGTGAAACTAAAGAATCTCTCTGTGCCTCTTTTGGAGGAGGCTGGATCAAACTAAATAGTGTTTCTAGAAGGTCTAGCACTCCAGTTGGTGCAATCCGCATGTCTAAATGGCTTATGGACCTCACCATAACCCTACTTGGTCGACATTACTCGCTGTCAAGGTGTGAAACAGCTTAAGAACAGAATCACCTCAGGATACTGGCAAATTAAACACTTCCTCGGCTCCATGGAGGGGCCTAGGAAATGAAAAAAATAATTTTTAGGTATGCCTTCCTGTTTGGATTTTCTCTTAAAAGGTTTGTCAAGAGCTAGCTGGTCAAGAAAGGCAAATACCCGCCCCCCCAATTGTCCCTTTCACTATCTCTCCATGCTTCCAGGAGGAAGTTTTCAATTTGGCTGTTATTTTAATTTTTTATTTAAGCAGCACTTGCTATTCTAATAAACTTTTTTTAAAAAAATAATGTCCCCAACTCCTCCAGAAAGCCAAATATGAGTTTAATTTACTAATATACTGGTGTGGCTCTCTTCTTAAGCCACTTCATGATATTGGCAATCCAAATGGGAAGGTTCATTCTGGGTTGTTTCCACTGATTACACACCTGAAACAAACCAAAACACAGTAATTTACCCACTGTGGGACCCATACAGTAGGACCCACTCAGAAATGTGTGGATAGGACCCACTCTGGGGGTGGGCTAGTTCATTTAAGCAGAGATGTCTTCTGATTGCCATCTTTAGGAGCAAATCAGTCCATTCCTGGAGCAGACCAAACAGTGGGCTAAATGTTCAGTGTAGTCCCCGCCTCCCCTTAGCCAAAGAACACAACTGCCTAGCCATCTGACGTCCGGCTTCTTTAAGTGGAATATATCAAAACGACAAGTAGTCTGAGCCTATCCATTCAGAGGGCCTCCCTCTCAAGTTCAGCAGGTCTTACTACCAAGTAAATGCACTGCACCACAGCCTTAAGAAAGCAAGTACAATCAATATATCCAATAGCAAGTTTGATGATTTTCAGTTGTACTTCTATAGAATACTTCTATAAAGTGCTTTGTGGGCTTGAGTAACAGTAGATTTTACAGCATCTTTGGAATTTCATTCATAAAATAAAAATAAAAAATTGTGAGTTAAGGTTTAAAAACTGTTAGATGACAAGTTTGCAAATTAATGAAAATTAGCAGGTTTTGCTGTTGCTGTTATTGTCAAAATAATGGGAATATTGTAAACAGGCCAATTCAGCTCTCCCTTTTTTTTAACCTTTAGCATTCTTACCCATTCCCCATTCCCTTTAGTAATCCCTTTACATGTGGAAAAATCAAACCTTTTACAAAAAAAATTAACAGGCTTTTCCACCGAATAATCCTAAGAAGACACATAAGTGGAAATTTAATAACAGTAAAATGCTTGTACTGTATTAACACTGTGTCCCAAACTGCTGCAATTTTTCCATTTCAACCCCCTCCCCCATTACTTACTTTGTCAGTCCTGCCTCCTTCACCGTCTTCTGCCAAATCCGTATCCTTTGTTCTCGCTGGTTCAATGCTTTCTGATATGCAGGTGGTAACCCACCAGGTATTTCTGTTGTGTCACCTTCCATTTCAAAGGGAACAACAAAAGGATAAAACTCTGACAGCGGGAGGAGTCTGAACACATCTCCATCACAGTTCTCTTTGCATACTAACATTGGATTATCCCAGTAGTTTGGAACTGTAGCCAGTCCAGTCCTGGCCATGTGGTCCTCAAGCATTGGGTAATGGGTGTGGTATGGGGCAAAAGTTATTGCTTGGTTACCAAGTAAGATGAGGGGTCTAGTTGGGGTGAGGATATGCAAAGTGCAACTGATGGTTGATGAAAGAGACAGACGGTGACAAACAACAATAAGCCTGACATTGTCACAGCTATGTAGGTGAACTACTGTTTGCACTGGACCTAGAACAAAGGTGCTATTTCTGCACTTCTCTATAGTCACTGATCTGAAAAAGAAAAAAAGCACAATCCAATTAGTATTAAAGAAGCAGGGAATACAGTAGAACAAAAGAAATGGTCATATACCTTGAAATAAAGTTAGGGTTAATTAGACAGGGAGGGACAACACGCTTCTGAATAGAAATACATATATGCCACTTAAAGAAGCTCACCTCAGCGGAGACAACAAATAGATGAAGGATTCACAGCAACGATGAATCTTAACATGGGTATCTTCTAGGGTATCAGAGCTCTTTGCCAGTGTTTGTTTATAAACTTGGCTCATGACAACAACACGATGGGCTGGAGGGACCATAGGAGTATTACAGGCGATTCTGGCTCGCTTGGTTGCTCCTTCAACTGAAAGAATCAAGTGAAACGTTGTTTTAAAAAGGTAATTCTGCTTTTAAAAGGCCAGTGAAATGTAAGGGATACAATGTTCAGGTGAACAAGGTTCAAATCCCTGCTCAGCCACAGAAAGTCACTAGCTTAGTGCCAATGGCAAATTACACCTCACAAACAGTAACTCAAAAGCCCTTGATGGCATACATACATGATATTGAGGGATAACATTCTCCGCAGGTCACAGCTGTGGCCAGGAGCACATTTGCGCAATTAAGGCTAGTACACGTTACGCCCGTTTGAGAAACCAGCCCTGGCCACAGTGACACATGCCCTAGTGACGTCCCGGCTAGACTACTGTAATGCATTCTACATGAGACTACCAATAAAAAGCCCCTGGAAACTTCAACGGGTCCAAATTGCAACAGCTGACTGGGGCAGGGTACAGAGATGACATTACACCCCTA
This sequence comes from Phrynocephalus versicolor, assembly GCA_023846285.1. Lineage (NCBI taxonomy): Eukaryota > Metazoa > Chordata > Lepidosauria > Squamata > Agamidae > Phrynocephalus > Phrynocephalus versicolor. The sequence goes on along the minus strand of JAHTLZ010000379.1, from coordinate 22,135,224 downwards.
TTAAACCAGCTCCACTGGCTACCAATCAGCTGTCGGGCGCAATTCAAAGTGCTGGCCTTAACCTACAAAGTAGAGATGGGCACGACTTAGCGGTATTTTCGTTTTCGTTTTTGTTTTTTCGTTTTCGTTACGTAACGAAACGAAAACGAAAAACGGTTCAAAAAATGGACCGAAAACGGAAACGAAACGACTAATTTTGAGCCAATTTTCGTTTTTCGTTACTGGAAAAACACATAATGGAGCTAAACGGGGAGAAACGAAAAAATTTTCATTTTCGTTTTCTCGTTTTCGTTACGTAACGAAACGAAAACGAAAAATTTTGAAATTAGCTCACGAAAACGGAAACGAAACGAAACGGACCCTAGCCGAAAACGAAAACGAAAATTTTTTTCTGAGTCGTGCCCATCTCTACTACAAAGCACTGTATGACCTGGGTCCTAGCTACCTCAAAGATCAAATCTCACAGTATGAACTGACTCAGGTGTTAAGGTCATCAGGAGAGGCCTTTCTCTCCATCCCACCACCCTCATAAGTACATCTTGTGGAAACACATGAAAGGACCTTCTCGGCTGCTGCGCCCACTAGAGGCCAAGACTGCCCCATCTCTGTTGTCTTTCCAGAAACAGGCAAAGACCTTTCTCTGTTCAGACCCTGAATTCAGTCCCTGAATGATAGACTACTTATTATATGTCTTTTATATTAATTATATTATCAGATAGACTTTGTGTTTATAACCACTCATAACCTCATGTGATTGCACTGACTATGTTTTCAATGTTAGCTTCCAGCACTCATTACGTTTATATGGAATTATACTCTTTTTAACTGTTCGCATTCTCTTGTAGCTTTAATGTAATGTTGTCTTTTAATGCTGTAAGATGTCCTTCAATTCCCTGTTATCAATACGTGAACATGTCTTAATTGTACTGGACTGTATATTATCCCTCATTAAAAGGATTAATGAGGTGCTCATTACTGTAAGCTGCCTTGAGTCCTTTTCCAAGTAGAAAGGTGGGCTAAAAATACTCTAAAATAAATAAATAAATAAATAAATTTCCAGAAACACTTTGAAGTCATTCTAAGTTACTTTTTGACATGAAACATATTTCATGAACAGGAACAATTTACTTTCAAGATGACAAGTGAAAACTAGCTACACAATTTATAACTACAAGAAATAATATTAATGCAACCATGAGCTGGCACATTGGGCATGTAAAATGGAACTTAGACATTTGAGGTTAATCTTTAGCTGTCTTCATCTGTACACTCTGGAATTCCTCACCCCTGCAAAATGTGATGAGGTCATGCAACTTACTAAGTTATAATACTGTGCAGACATGATTTTTACTGCCCTGCTACACAATTTTCAAAGTCAATGTCATGTTGTTCTATTTCAGCATGTATAACAAAAACTAAATTTTAAAAAGTTTCACAGCAGCTTTCAGATTAAGGCCAGTATTCTACTGAGTTTCCACTGATAAAGAAATCCCACTAGAATAGTAATGTGGGACAGTACTCAACGTGCCAGCAGAAATGCTTGTACAAATGGTACAATCCTATGTTACAGCACCAGTGAAACATTCCACTCAGAAGCTCAACAATATATTGCCTAACAAATTTATTTCAGTGTGAGCTTTTAGGGATTACAGCCCTCTTAGGGGAAAAGATTGCTACCCACAAAAGCTCAGTCAAGTGAACCAGCAGTGTTAAAGATGCCAGAAAACTTTACTTGGTTTGTAATACATTTAGCTTCTTGAAGACTAATGTTAAAAATTTTAACAACTAATCAAGTGACTTGTAAATGAGTCAAACCAATTAACTAGAAGAGAAAAAAGCAACTGTAAATTTACTCTGTTCACAGATGCTAGTGGTTAAAAAACACTGGCCAGATTCTTATTGAGGATTTATACTAGTATTATTATTGTGCAAACTAAGATGGCAAATTGCCACTAATTAATGAGTGGCTATTTGCATTCCTGTTGGCTTTTGAGTCACAAGATCAAATGCATGAACAGAAATGCAAAGAGTAACTCATTAATTAGCAACCATTTACTGCTGCAATTTATGCAATTAACACCTATGCCTGTATAAATCCCAAATAGATTTCTGGATGCTGTTTTATACAGATGACAGGAGGCTTTTATGCTTGCCAAAGATAAATGATGACTAGGGATAAATGTACCTTGATGTGCCCATGCAAGTTTCTTTCCAGACTTAAGGCAAGCAGTTATGCCAAATGGGTTCATGGTCAGACATGCCCTCACCCAAGACTCAAATTTAGAGAAGAAGAAGGCTTTGAAGATCTTTGAGTAGCCACTTTTTGCATGCAATGGCTGCCAGAGTGCAAGCTCATGTAACTGATGAATAGTCCTGTTACTGTTCACACTCCCTTCAATAAGAAAGCTGAGAGCTCGAACAGCTTCTGGTGATACCAGACTATTGTGAGTCGAGTGAGAGGAAGCTGTCAGCTGATCTGGATCCAGTAACAGTTCCAGAAGATCTTGGAGATGGTTATGGACAAAATCTTGGTGATAGCTGTCATTCCAGTTCTTGGACCAAAAAACAAAACACAAGTCATTATACACTTTGTGGGTTTACATGAAACTGAAGTTCTACCTGGACAATTTATCCACACTGTTCCTTAAGGAGAACCATATGAACATCCCTCTCCCCATGGGTTCACCATACTGCAGCCCAATATTACACTGTCTGCAAAACCGGGGGCGCAGCCAATTGTACAATCAGTAACACAAAGAGAAGCAAGACAAAAAGATTGCTCTTATGAGTGTGGTTTTTCAATTAACTAGGTTTTCAACAACAACGCTCAATGGAAGTATAGATCCCCCCGTTTTCCCCCTTACAATTCACTACTAACATAAAGGGAATCATAAAGCATAAACGGAATTAAAGCAAGCTGCTTCCCTGTGTTCCCTGTGTTCTTAAGGGAAATCCAAGCTCAGAGGAGAACAGGATTCACCATACTATTCTTTTTCTATTTTTCTTTCAAGATAGGAACTGGTGAATCTAAACACTAAGACACACTGTTTTGAACACCTTCGTTTCATGTGGAATTTGTAAACTCCATTTGACTCTAGAAGTCTGGTTTCAAGCGCAACAAACATCCCATCCAGATGGAATAGTTTTGTTACTATTTATCTTAACCTCAAATTCTAAACTGTTTGCCTGATGAAATTTCTGGATAAATCAAAAGAGTGCCTTATTTATAACTTTTTAGAGATCAAATGAAAGTATTGCCTAACTCAGAACTTTTGTTTCTACAGGTGAATCACACAGCTACTTACATTTTTTTTTACAAATTATCTTTTTATTATTCTAAGATACTGCCCTCAGAAAGCTCATTGGAGATAACAACATTAAATAAGAGCAAGTCAAATGAATACCTTTATCTGATTGGTGGATTCTCCAGTCAGACTGTAAGATTTAGACCTAGGATTTGGCCATTCGTCTCCAAGCAAAGATGTTCTCAGAGAAACTTTATTTAGTTGTTGAATGTAAAGGAATATCAGAAATCGAAGAGTGTCCACAGATAACTACAGAGAAACCAAGAAAAGCCTGATTTTTAAAACTGAAGATTGAACCAGATTTTTCAAGTCGTAGATGTACATACTCAACTCAGCTATGTCTATTCCTGTGCATAGAACAGACTGGCTAGTTCTTTTATCTGAACTTTTATTCTGTACTTAGCCTTACTCTCATTGGGATTTATCCCATTTGATGACATTTTCTTATTGATTCAAAAGTCCCCCCCTTTCTTTTGTAATTTCTTTATCTTCTTCTATCTATAAAATTCTCTACAAACTGTATTTTTCAATGTATTGCGGAATGGCTTGTTTTTAAAGTTAATGGACAGGGACTCTTACTGGCTACCATTGTTTTGTTTACTAAAAATTACTATACATTGCCCTTAAGGCCAAAGTCCACTGCTGTTAGCCCTGGGAGAAAGAGAATCACTGAACTTGAGGAGAACCCATAACTGCTGTTTGACCTGGGCTTCTAGGATGTAGCAAGATTAGGCAGGGTGCCTCAAGGCTCAGTGTGTTTTCACAGTCTTCTTGGTGGCAGCTATAGTTATGTTATGCAGCACTGGAAAAGCTGACACCCGAGCACACACCAGATCCTACAGTAGTAAAAATCATAACATAACAATTTCCTGCCTTGTTTCTTTGCTCTTCTGCTTCCTCCTCAGTTGCACAGCTGGATATCACCTCTGCCCATTCCAATCGCTTTTCCGATGTACGTTCAACAAGACTGTCAAATAATTCAAAATACAGCCAAGCAAGATCCTTTTCTAACTGTAGCTTCCCACAAGCAATGTGTCGCCACGTAGGCCAAGAGAGATATGGATAGTAGCCTTCACTGGAACGCATTCGGACATATGTTGACATCTTCCGGAGATAATGCATGCTTAACTTGGATGGAGGTGGGATTTGCAAGGCTCCCACAATAAAAGGTTCCATCTTTACCCAAAGATTTATGGTGGTTTGCTCCATTTTAGCCATCGAGAAGACTCTTAAACCTGTGTATTCAAGACAAAAAAAAAGAGTTCGAAAACCATTCGCAAAAATTACTGAATGGCTCAAGTCTTTCGTTGTAATAAGATGCAAAGAAATCGTCCTTTTTATCTTCCTTCTGATCTGTATATTCAATGTAAATATTTGCTTGTATTATCTACTTCCTTGATCTGCCCTTGTAGAGAAACCTTATAGTTTCTCTAAATCCTCAAGATTTACTACATATCATATTCATACTGCTTCTCAAAGATCCAGTGATGCACATCCCAAAGGGTGACATTTGTCTATTACAGATTATAATCTGTTAAAAATGTGACCTAGAACATTCAAAATGTGTATTTCATTCAATGGAACTTCACAATGAGCACTATTATTCTTCCTCCACACACAATATGTATATTCCAAATTATAATTAGCTTATATGGCTCAGGTAAAGTTTTAGATTAAGAATCTTACTATCGTTAAACTAAAACTATCTTTGGAAGAGGATATTGCTTCATTTGATGCCTGTATAGGCAACTATCATTTTAATATTAATAGTGTGCCTGAACATAGTCTCAAACTGTACTGAAATCAATTGCTTTGATGTATTTGTTATCGATAAACTAGTATCTGTAAGGAACCTTTCAGGAGAGGTTCCCAATCAGGGAATTTTTAATTACCTATATTAAATACTCTGTCTCAGCAGGTTGGTTTATAGTCTTCATGAATATTTGAGATCCACATATTGAAACTTTTTGAGAGGTGAGGAGAAAGGAAGCACTGAGGTGTCAAAGACTGTTGTTATGATGTGCCACCAAGTCGCCTCCAATTCACTGTGACCATCTCCAGATTCCAGAACATCCTGTTATACCTACCCTGCTTTTGTAGACTCCTTTAGGGAGTCAGTCTCTTGCTTATTTGATCTTCCTCTTTTCCTGCTTCCTTCAACCTTTACGGGCATGCTTCCCCCCAACAGAGAATCCTGTCCTCCCATGAAGTGTTCAAAGTAGTACAACCCCAAGTGTCAACATGTTTGCCTTCTTTACAGAAGGGCTGCACCTTTATTATTCACATATGTGGATTCCCCACTCCATCACAATTTGCATGATACATGGAGACCCACATACAGTACTAGGCAGCATAATGTAGAGACACAAGGGTCTCTTGATTCCTCTCTAGGGTTCAAGAAACAGGCATACAAATCCCAGTTCCCCCACTAAGTTCACAGGATGGTTCTGGCCTAGTTATATTCTCTCAAGCTGGCCTCCAAGGTAACAAAACAATTCTCCTGAGAGGGGAAAAAACACAGAGAGGCAAAGCATGTCCATTGCCTCCAGCTGATCAGACATAAAGCTGAAAGACATACAGGGTGCATATGTGTATTTGTGTATATTTGGTTACATCATGCAGTGGAAGGCAATATACAGGTTTCGCTCTACACACACACACACGCACACACGCACGCACGCGCACACACACACACACACACACACACACACACACACACACACCTCTCACAGGACTTTTTTTAAGACGCAAGTTGACAAAAACGGTAAGGAAAGACAAGATAGCGAGGGAGAAAAGGCACAAGGGAGCATTTCGTCCTACCAAGCAGCTGCTGAAAACTCTTCGGGGAGGGGATCGGGGTTGGGGCGGGGGAGGCTCCCAGGGTTGAAGGGGGAGCGAGCGGCCGCGGCGGGAAAAGGAAAAAGAGAAGCCAGCGGCCCCCGCCTCCTGACGTGCGGGCTGCCCTCGGACCTCTCAGCCCCTTCGCCGACGAAACCGCCCCCCCCTCAGGGCCCCGGAAGGAGCCTCCCCCGTTGGGGGGCCGAACCCACCGACCAGCCCGCCCCGAAAGACGATCTTAGTCAGGGAGCCTCTTTCAAAACCCCGCGTCGCCCGTCCGCCGCGCCTGCGCAGAGCGCCTGGCGAAGGCGCGCCTCCCCCCCCCCCCGCCAGAGAGGCCCACTGGCCGGGGGGGGGGCCCTTCCAAAGGGGCGCCCGGGCAAAACGGGCGGGGCCCCCCCCCCCCAAACCATGACAAGCGAGCGCTTCCGTCCAATATTTTCCCATCCTTTCCGCCCATTCCTCCTAGCATTGGAACAAGAACATAAAGGATCCAGCGGCGCCCCCTACAGGGAGGAGGAGAAATGTTTTCCGGGTGGTGGAGAGAAAGTTCATGCTTTTAAAAGACGATTGTGTGTTATACTGTACAGTACTTTTGCTTTAGGCTTTATTCCGAGAGCTGGTTTGGGAAATCATTCAACTGCCTTGTCAGGTATTGCCTACATACACGGTGTTCTATCTATCATCATCATTGGCATCCTTCCGTCTGGAAAGACTATGGTATCATGCCTGGAGTAGATAGAGATCCTAAAAACAACACCTAGTGTGACTAAATATTGACCAATTCGGAAATGGCAGTCTCTACCGCACTGGGGGCAGATGTATTCTGTTTCTTGCCCTGTCCTCGAGTTTCGTTGTTTCCCTGCCTGCCTCTTTTCCTCTGCCTGTTGGACAAATGACTCTTAAAATTTATGTAGACCATGCTGTATCTCTTGCCTCCAGACAGTGCGATCGGAGGTCAGGGTTTCCCATCTGTTGAGGTCCATTCCCAAGGCCTTCAGGTCCCTCTTACAGATATCCTTATACCGCAGCTCTGATCTCCCTCTAGATGGCCGTATATACTGGCCAGTTTAATAAAGTGGACACTAACTCACACGAGTTTATAACAAGTAAATGTGCTAATCTTTAATATGCAACAAATTGTTGCTTGGAGAACCAATAGAAATGGGAAAGCAGAGCGATTCACTACACGGCCACTTATACAAGGACATTAAAGTTAAAGCTAAAAGTAAAGTTTTATCGCTATAGTTGAATTATCAACAGACTTCCGGCACATACAATGAAATCTTCATGTTGATTATTTTAATACCATATTTGTTTAATTCCTTTTTAATTTTATATTTAACTTGTTTAAGTTTTTAAATGCTGTTTTTAAATTGCGTAAGCCGCCTTGGGTCCTTTCAAGGAGAATGACGGGATAAAAATATTTCAAATAAATAAATAATATTTCCCAAAGGAAAAGGTGTAACCTTGCTTTATCTTTAAAAACCGATTATACATGCCGAAACAAATTAACACGAGGTGGGGGCTTGTTTTTCTGTTTGCCTAACCCTAATTACTTGATGCCATAAATTAGGGATGGGGAACCTTTTGGGACCCAAATCCCACAGTCTTTTATCATTGCTTAAATAGGCTTGGAATTCTGGGAGTTGCGGTCCAAAACATCTGGCTGCAGGTTACCCCATCCCCGCCACAAATAGAGGAAACATAGATTTATTTTAAAAGTTCTCTGGAAGCCAGTACAGTAAATATATTATTAATTATTATTATTTTCATACAGTGATCCTTGGAATCACTGTCGAAATATTTAACCACGTCTCAAAGTCGGGAGATCCACCCGAGAAGGTCCCACCCACCTGCTCCTGACGTCACCGCAGCCTCCGCCCAGCTGATTGGACGGCGGCCTCCGGCACTGAGGGCGCACCCTCCCCCGTCCCCCTGTGTTGACGCTTCCAAAGGCGAGTGGCTGAATCTCGCCGGGCCGCGAGGGTGAAGTGTGCAATTGCGGTTGGCCAGGAGCTCGTGACGCGCCTATGCTGTGCCCGGTGTTGATTGGTCCGTTCGCTGCACCGGGTGCTCTGCCGCGCTCGCTCGCTCTCTTTTCCGTGCCTATGGTGACCGGCGTGTGACGGAGGGGGGGCGAGGTGGGGGCGCCAAAACGCCGCCCCGGACGAGACCCCCCCACTCCACCCCCCACCGGGCCCCGCCATGACCCCCCGCTCTCTTGGCGGCCTCCTGCTGCTGCTGCTGTGCCTGCTCGGGGACGCCATCGCCGGGTGAGAGACGGAAGGGAGAGGAAGGGGGGGAAGCGCCGCCGGGGATCTCCGGTGGTCTCGCGAGAAGCTGGAGCCCCCCCCACACACACACACACACACCGGTTTCTGCGGACATTCCCCCCCCCCACACACACACACACCTCCGGCTACGGAAGGGCCCCCTGGAGCCTTCGCTTCGCCCGCTCTCTCCTCCTTCCTCTTCCTCTTCCTCCTCCTCCGGTGTCTTTAAATCCCCTCAGCTCCTGATTCCCCCCTACACAGGAGCTCCCAGCCCCGCCACAAAGAGAGGAAACACGCCGGTAACCGGCCGGCATGCATGCGTGCAGCCCTTTTTTCCACCGCCGCCGCCACTGCCTTGGTTGTCGTCGTCCCCGACCCCCGTCATTTTCCCTTTTGGACCACTCCCGGTCCTCGCGGCTCCTTCGGTGGCCACCTGCTTTTCCCGGGCCACCAGCAGAAAGAGGAGCGGTTCGCCCTGTGACTTTTTAAGAAATTCCTTGTGTGGGGGGTGGGTTTGCTCCGTTAAGTGGAGTGGTGCCATGGCCCGAAGCGGAAGGGACCCGAATTCAAATCCCTGCCCAGCCATTGTGCGCGCTGAGTAACCTCGGACCAGCCCGTACAGTATTTGTAAAGCCTAATCTACCTCACAGGATTATTATTAGGGAGAAAAAATGACAGGTCATTAATCGAACTACTTCAAGTAAAGGTGGTGTATAAATAGGAGTACAGTATCAGGAAAAACCCAAGGTGGAGGGATAATATATGTACTGTTATATTTCAACATGAGCTTTCATGGACCAGTCCGCTTCCTCAAACTGTTGACTGAAATGGAAGTGCCCTATACTGTACTTATGTGAAGAAAGCATCATCTTTTTATTTTTTTCCCTTGGAGAAAGGTTGCAAAGTGCCTCACCTGAATGCATGTTAATGGGTCAGGTGCAGTTGGATACCTTAGGAAGGAACAATTATGTAACCTGGGATACCATTGTTTGTTTGTAGATGCACAGGTCACCTGTGTGTCATTTTATTAGTGTAGGTTGGTCTGTCAGCTGTGATCTTACCTGAAGATAGAGACCCTGGTTTCAGTGATCCATGCTCTGTATTCAACTTCTTTTCTTACGTATGTGTGATGGAATGCTTCTGTAAAGGTAAAGGTTCCCCCCACACACACACACACATACACATGCATGCTAGTCGTGTCCGACTCTAGGGGCAGTGCTGATCTCTATTCAAGCCAATGATCCAGTGTTGTGCAAATTTGTGGCCATGTGGCCAGCTTGGCTCCAAGGAAACACTGTTTTACCTTCCCACTTTTTATGGTGGTACCTATTTATCTACTTGCATTTACATGCTTTTGAACTGCTAGGTTGACAGGAGCTGAGGTTAACAGCAGGAGCTCACTTCGCTGTGTGGCACCCAAGATTTGAACCACTGAACTGCCGACTTTGTAGCCAACAGTTCTCAGTATTGTACATATGTGTAAAGAAAATGCTTCTGTAGCTGCTGCTAAATCAGGATGGGGTCTTCAGAATTTTTAAGTAAGGATGGGGCATTGTAATCATCAACTCATCTGGTGCTTCATCAAATGCACTGACATCCAAGCAGAAATAAAAATGCTTTGATCCCTTGTGGCTTAGAAACTGGATGTGCACAGGATCCCCTGTCTCTACATACTCGTATGTCTCATTCTTCAGTAAAATCCTTATCAGAGTCCTTTCTCTAAGCTTCCTGCCAGGAAAGATAACATGGATGTATTGGATACTGTGGGAATAGCCTGCTTGCTGGTGGTATCCAATTATGGACTGTTCTGCCTCATGGCATTTTTGCTGTAGGCAAAGACATTGAGCAGGTTCCTTTCAGGTCTTTATTCTGCCCAAAGAATCCAATCAGAAAATCTGAAATTATGTGGTTCTTCCCTTTGCATGTAGTTTTTGTGGCCTTGGTATCTGCACTAGGCAAGGTGTTCTGCTTATATACCGCCCCATACCACTTCAAATAGTCTCTGGGCGGTTTACAGTTTTAATTACAGCATGCATGCTACCCATCCCCCCCCAGCAAGCAGGGTATTCATTTTACCGATCTCGGAAGGATGGAAGGCTGAGTGAACCTTGAGCCTGCTACCTGGGATTGAACCCCAGGTCTTGAGCACAGTTTTACCTGCAGTACAGGCATTTAACCACTGTGCCACAAGAGTCCTAGGCAACTAAAACACTAGAGCAGAATTTAAAGTGCCATAGCAGACTGAAAGTAGGGAGAGAGAAGGAGAGAATTCTGCTTCAGAGTGGCAGTGGTGGTCAGTTTTTTTCTGAGATCCATGAGTGGGCTTCTTCCTGGGCAAGGACTGACTATGGCCTTTTCCTTGAGATTTTGTCGTGCCTTTACGTCCAGATTGATCCATTTAACTTTGCTTTAGCTTGCCTATACGGTATATGTAGTTTATGGAATTTATGTTTATAACAATATCTGCCTAATCATATACTAAGTGTCTGAAATTTGTTGATGCTTCCCTAGAAACAAGTTCATAACATCTCTGGAATACAGCATTTGCAGAACTTTTTCTTGGTGGTTGTAGTTGTTAATGGTATTGAAAGGGAAGAGAGGAACTTACATTAACTGTAGCATGTGGCCAAAAGTTAGGATATTATTGAAAGAGAATGAATGCAACAAGCTGTGGGCTTTGTTGTTTTTCAGGAGAGATTTCTACAAGATTTTGGGGGTACCTCGCAGTGCATCGGTTAAAGACATTAAGAAGGCCTACCGAAAATTGGCCCTACAGCTTCATCCAGATCGGAACCCAGATGATCCACGTGCACAGGAAAAGTTCCAGGATCTCGGTGCAGCCTATGAGGTCAGTGTATCTAGAAAAGTCTGTGTCCAGCATCTTTAGTTCCCTATACTCCTTTTCCTGGACTCTAGTGAAACCTGTGCAGAAATGCCATTAGCCGAAAACTGAACTGGAAATAGGGTTTTTCTTATAATTTTGTTTTCAAATATGTCAGAAGGTATAATGTTCTATAAACAATGCAACTCTACTACTGAAGACTTTCTATATTATGCCCTATGGGATGTGTTTAATTGGCTTAGTGAAAACTTTTAATGTCTGACTAGACATTTTTACTTGCTGGGTATCTCTGCATAATGGAGAATTGTGAATAGTTATATGGTCCTTAACCCAATTGACAGCACTTAAGAGCTGGCTCTGAGCTTTCCTTCCTTTAGCACAGATTTTATGCCTGATTCTTGCATTGTTTTTTATGAATGGCACTCAAAATGCTTGTATCAAATTATATTTCAGTCTTAAATTAGCCATGCATGTAGAGCTTCCTAATACATGTATCTGTTTGGAAAAAAAACACCCTGACCTGGTCATTGATATATTACAGAAATGAAAACTAAGAGTAGCATGTTATGTGAGTAACAATGTAATTCTAGGCACTTTATTGCTTTTTCTTCCTTTTATGTGAAGTTCTTCTAAATGTTATAGGTCAGGCCTGCCCAAAGCCCAGCCCTGGGGGGGGGGGGCAAATCCGGCCCGTCAGGCCATTCTGAGTGGCCCACGGCTGGCTGGCCTGCCCCTCCCTCCCCCTTCTTTGCCCCATTTTTTTTATTAATCTTCTGCCAACACTGACACTGCTGGGAAGCTTGGGTGGCTGTGCGGTCTGCCGCCACCGGCACCGCAGGGGAAAGTGTGGGGGTGGGCAGGCCAGCGGACCTCTGCCACCGCCAAGGAGCTTTGAGGTGGGCTGGCGGGTGAGCCATCGCTACCGCTGGGGAGCTTGGGGGCATGCAAGGTCACACAGATTGCCTCTTCCAAGGGGCGACCTGTGGCCACGGCTCCCTGTGCTTCCTTTGGTCCCCACCTTCCTCCTTTCCTCCCTCCCTTGGTCCCCACCTCCCTCCCTTGGTCCCCACCTCCCTCCCTCCCTCCCTTCCTTGTACCCCACCTCCTTCCCTCCCTCCCTTGTTCTCCACCTTCCTTCCTTCCTCTGTTGGTTTCCACCTCCCTCCCTCCCTCCCTCCCTTGGTCCCTGCCTTCCTTCCTGCGGGTGGGGTTGGAAGGGGTCAGTGGGTGGGGTTTATGGGTCAGCAGGTGGGGCTTGCAGTGGGGTGGCAGGGTTGGGGAGCAACTGGCCCCTGACACATTCTCAGCCACCAAATCTGGCCCTCCTTACAAAAAGTTTGGGCACCCCTGTTATAGGTGTTTTATCTGTTCTCTAAAAAAACAGAGTAGGACTGTTTGATGTAATGTCACACATTCATTTGTTTTTGTTGAGAAAGAAATCCTACAAATGCCTTATCATAGTGGACAGGCAAACCTGTACATTTTGGAGCATGAAGTTTACAGTGATATGGTTACAGGATAAAAAGCCTTTAAAAACTGCTTCATTGGGAGCTGGCACACTACTTTTATCTGGCTTGCTACTTGAATTGAGATTAAGGTCTGCTGTGCATCACTGAACACTTCTATGTGCATTTGATGTGAAAATAACTACACCAAATTAAGAGGTATTTGCCTGAAACTGAACATAAGATTATGCCGCAAAGTGACTAGATAGAGTATATATTTAGTAAAGAGCAAGAGCAAGAAGGTAAAGCAATTCTCCGTGAAAGCCATTCTACACTTCTGTGTAGTACACTGACCTTGGAAACTATTGACTGTAGCATGTAAGGAGTTAATATAAAACTAATGTTTATGTGATGTACGATATTATGTCTGTTTTATAATTTTGATTCTCCATTCACAGAGTCTACAAAATAACTGCATTCAGAATCCTCCATCAGCTGTAAAAGGACTGATACCCAGACAGTTGACACATTTAAGCTATCAGAAGGCCTCTGCCAAAAACAAAAAAAATCTGGCAGAACTCAGTGGAACATAGAATATTTCTGCTTGATGGAGGGCATTTCAACTCAGATGTTCTAGAGTTGTACCAGGTTAACTACTTGGAAACCTTATAGCATCATTTAACCAACATTTTCTCTAATATACATACACTGTTTCTTTCAGGTACTGTCGGATGAAGAGAAGCGAAAGCAGTATGATACGTATGGAGAAGAGGGTTTGAAAGAGGGTCATCAGAGTTCCCATGGAGATATTTTTTCACAGTAAGTCTGCCTTGATCCTCCAAACTGTTTTGCATAACAGAGCAAATTTTATGTTGTATGTGGCAGGGATGTTGCTGTTAGTTTATTGCACCAAGTAACACCACCATAATTATTTGTTTTTGTTTAGCTATAAGAACATAGTGCAGAATTTGGTCTCTTGGTCCTGCTGAAAAAATCTGATATCAACTAAGTGAATGTAACTTTTCTGTTCAGTTGTAGAATAGGCAAGAAAGTGTTAACTTCTCTGTCTCAGCTGGCAAATATAAATCTAGCTTTCATCAAGCAGTCATTTCATACATGCTGTGAAAGGTTATCTAAGTGTTTAATTAATTCTTCAACATTTTGATCAATATGATTGAGACTTGAATGGGGACATTGTAATGTGGGATACCAAGCACCCAGACATCAGATTGCTTTAGCCCAAAACAAATGCCAAGACTCGATAGCTATTCTACAGATTCTGTAGACGCAAAAGCAACAAGCAGTTCAGTAGCTATTTAAAACAGCTTTGGCACCACTTTTTAAAGACAAGCCCTCTCAAAGCAGCTGATATCATGCAACTGTATGTGCATAAAACATAGGCCACAATAAAAACAGTACTTAAACATAAAAATATGCTGCATAAAATATATCAGTAATGATTAATAGCTGTAAAGCAACTATTTGACTTGACACAGTATCATTAAAACAAAGAAAAATAATTCAGCACCATATCAATTACCAGTGGTCTGGTGCCTGTTTGAACATCTGCAGTGATGAAACCAAATCATAGAATCAAAGAGTTCGAAGAGACCTCAAGGACTATCCAGTCCAACCCCCCACCATGCAGGAACACCCATCACAATATTGCCAACAGATGGCCATCCAGCCTCTGCTTAAAAATCTCCAAAGAAGGAGACTTCACCAACCTCCGTGGCTGCATATTCCACTGCTGAACAGCTCTAACTGTCATGCAGTTCTTCCTAATGTTCAAATGGCATCTCTTTTCCTGCAGTTTGAACAATTGTCCCGCATCCTAGTCTCTGAAGCCATGGAAAACAAACCTGTTCCTTCTTCAATATGACATCCTTTCAAATATTTAAACATAGCTATCATATCCCCTCTCAGTCTTCTTTTTGAAAGGCTAAACATTCCCAGCTCCCTAAGCCGTTCCTTGTAAGACATTTCTTCCAGACCTTCAGCCATCCTGGTCGCCCTCCTCTGGATCCGCTTGAGGTTGCCAACGTCCTTTTTAAATTGAGGTGCACAGAACTGGACACATTATTCCAGGTGGGGTCTGACTAGAGCAGAATAGAGTGGTACTATCACTTCCCTTGATCTAGGCACTCTAGTTCTGTTGATGCAACCAAGAATTGCATCAGCCTTCCTGGCCACCACATCACACTGCTGACTCATGTTCAATTTGTGCTCCACCAAGACTCCCAGATCCCTTTCACATGTACTATTTTCCAGCCAGGTATCTCTCATCCCATTTCTGAATGAAACTCATGTGGAAGATGAGCTGCAAGTGTACGGAATTGACATGGTGCAGTTTCCCCCTTAATTCTCAGAAGCTCCAAAAATAGTGTAATCTAAAGAAATAATCCTGATTGCCCAAAATTAACTGATAGAAATCTGACTCTCAGAGTTCATTGCTCTTAAAGTTATGGCAGCTTACACAGTGTGGGGATCTTTTATATTAGGAATACAATGTCTTCCATCCAGAGCTGTACTGACTTAGGCTAGGTTCCTGGAGGTTGAGGGAAGGTGACAAAGTTATGGTAGTGATGACAATACTGTGGATTCTTTTCTTGGACTCCAATTTAATTTGTCCCTGTCCCTTAGCCATGTTGGCTGGGAGTGATGGTGGTTGGAATCCAACCACATCTGCAGGGACACAGGTTCCCTGCTATTGGGCTACAGGGTACCTTCCATATGCTATTGTCACACTCTTCTTCCCTAGCTATCCATCTGCAACACTTACCAGAAGAAATGAACAATGTTCCTCCAGTGATGTAAAAGATGTCTTATGATTTCCTTGGCTTCCACAGTGCCCAGGTTTCTTAGAGGTAGTCTTGTGATAGGACGGGTATAAGAAAAGATCATAAAATTAATTCTTCCCTGGCAGTTTTTCTTGTCTTGACAAGGTGGTATTTCCCATGGAAATATTTGTTAGGGCCAAAATTTCTCCCAAAACTGTGTGAAAATACATCTCCTTGTGTGTTTTTCTTGCATCCCTTCTGATATTTTAAACGCTTTGCCACACAGTATTGCCAGAATGGGGAGAGGGAGAGCTCCATGAAATATATTTTGTGAAAGTTACATATTTTTTTAATCTAGTAGTTTCGTGTGTTTCCTCAAGGGGTCAGCCCAACCTTTCAGTAGCTTCTGCAAACATTTCTTCCCAGCAGTGCCCAGTACTAAATAACCACCCTGGAAGTTTCCCTTCATAGAATCATAGAATCATAGAGTTGGAAGCACTGATTAGTACCTCACTATTACACAGTATCTCTGTTGGGAAGAAGTACCCAACACTTGTGCAAAAGCCTGAAATATGTTGTGTGAAGTCATCCTGTCATGCCAGTTTCTTCCTTTCTCAAATTTCATGGTATTACTGGTGAGGTAGCTAAATAGACATAGGGATGGCTTCATCCCTACGAAGAAGAAAAGGAGCTTTTAAAACGTCAAATATCTAGCCCAAATACATAACAGCTCAACTTGGCCTTCTTTCTGTCTGGCTCCTTTTTTTCCCCCTGATTAGCAATCTAGCTTGCCCCAGGAGAAGTATGCCAGTTATATAACATATAAATTGATTCATTACATTCCAGAGCTTTGCCAAAAAACAAACAAACAAAGAACAGTCAGTGTACCACGGTAGCTGGACTGGGTTAATAATGATTGAATTCAGTTCATCATACCAGATTCTGTCACAAGTTCTATAAGCAAAAAGCATCTAGCCCTCCTGCCTATACTGTGTCTATCCCATGGGGGGATGGTAGTGGATATTCTCTTATTACTTGTAGAGGTGTAAGTAAAATGCCTGGCTCCTCCAGTTCCATCTCTAGTAGTGCCTTATTGGAAGTTGGAGTGTTTTCTTTGATTGGAAAATTTCCATATGTGTTTTAATGGCTCACTTTAGCTCTGATTGGTTGTTGCTGGTGGTGTATGAATGACTCCATTTCTTTTACCAGTTTCAGTCTCACATTCTGCAAGGGGATAAAAAAGCTTACCTTCCACACTAAGCTTCGTTTAGCTTGGATGGTGGACTTTGTAGATGCTTTGAGAGAAAGGTCTTCTGTCTGTTTTTCTCTTTGCTGAATAAGGAGGAAGAAATCTCTTCTTTCTCAAGGGGGAAGATAAATGTGCTTGCAGGATGTGTGTTGAATGTGACCACTGGCAGCAGTGCAGACAGCGATCCAGTGGGTAGAACACTGAGAGATGTAGAAGGAATATACTGGCCTATCTTCTATCTGGCTTTCAGGCAGTGCCATAAAATATATATTGACCTATTTTTCCTTGAGAAGCTGTTTTGCTTTGCTAAAGGATATACATGTTGTGGGGTGAGTGGAACATTCCGATATTAATTGCATTTCCAGTTTCTGTACCTCACTTTCAAGTTCCTTTAGAAGAGGTCCTAAGAAGGGCAAGAATTTTCCCTGAATGAAGAAAGGTCATTCGGCAGTATCATCCCACTTAAGCTCTTGCTTCCTGGAAGGGTTCTTGCTTCTGTCTGGGGCATACCCCATGGCTGCAGCAAAGTCCAAAATGAATCAACTCAACTTGCTATGGCAGTTTCAGTCTCAGAATTTCTAAGGGGAAAATTAATTTTTAAAAAATCTTAATTTCTTGTGATGCTATTTGCTACAGCTTCCCCCTTTCCTTCCTTCTATTCTTCTTTATTCCCCTTTTCCATTATTCTCAATTTGTCCAACATTGGGTGTTGTTATGTCACTATATGTATTAATATCCTGTCAACAGTCTAAGGCCAAAACCTCACCCAGATGTCAGAAACTGGGGCTGGGGTGGGGATCGTGGAGATAAAATTTACCAACAATTGCACACCATAGGGGAAAAATTCACTACAGAATTTTGAACATAGATGTTATACAACACATTTTGGACAACATGTACATGTGAAATTCACCAAAGAGTTACATAAAACTCCAGAGAGTACAGTAAGAAACATTCCTGAACCGTTGCTTGTCATGGGGGGAAATAATTGGCAGAATTTATTGTTTTATTTGGAAAGACAGAGACTTGAGAAAATTCGAAACCCAGATGAATGATATGTTCTGAAAAATGTAAACAGTAGCACTGAAGAATATTGTAGATTCTCAGAAAAATACATTTTGGGTGATCCAAACACTAGGCTTCCTTTCCTCTTGTCAGCCCGTGTATGTACCACCCAGTGTATTCTTTCCAAGAATTTGTCATTGTTTTTAATGCCTTTTTAAACCTAGTAAGGCAAGTCCAGTCCAAACACTCATCTAGTATGTTATATTCATTCTCGCTGTCATTTTTGTGACAACAGGAAAGTGAGGGTCTCTGTTTCTTTCAGTTAAGTGGGATGATTCTCAGGTTGGTATATCCTTCGTTCAGAAAGTGGGTGCTCAATTCTGCCAGATCTAAGCCTTTCAGATTGATGTACCAAAACACCTGGATATTTACAGGTATTTACAGATTGTTATCAAGACATGACAATCTGTCTTAAGTGTGACTCTGATTAGAGTGCCGGTCCAGACCATGGAAAATGCATGAGACGTAACTGATCATGCCCTTGGACAGTTCCAGTGAGTCCCATGACTCTCCTTCCATTAATGGTACCACATTAGCTGCCTCCAATGATTTTTGGAAAGTTAGGACATGAAAGTAGCAGTTATCAAAAAAAAAAAAAAAAGCTGATTCCTGAAGCAAATGTATTTTCTTTGTCTGGGAAACCCTGCAGGGCCTCCAAGAAGTGCCATGAGATTTTGGAAAAAGGTCTTGTGTTGGTACTACTGCTCACTTGGTAGGAATAGGTATACAGTAGACTTCACTGGAAAGGGATTTCAGAATCTTTGTAGATCCTCCTAAAGCAGGAGAGGGGAAACCTCCAGCCCATCGGCTGCATGCACTTCCAGTCCAGACCATGAGAAATACAGGGCATGCTTCATTCCTTCTATACACCTGCCCCACCCCCCCAGCAGCCTTGGGGATTACTGTGGCACCCTTCACCCTCCCATTCTGAAAGAGTGAGGAGTGGGAGTAATTTCCATTGTTACTGATTGGGAATAACTGCCAGATTTCTTCTGGATCACTAGCTCTCTACATTTGGAACACTAATGGCATACATTGTAGAAAACAAGGCAACCCCCTAAACTCAAGTACCAATAGCAGAAATATTCATGCAACTGTCACTTGATTCTGGACTCAGCTTTGTCCACCCTTCATTCTACCTCCTGAGAAGGAATATCTACTGTAAATAAAGCCTTTGCCCTTTCTTACCTCCCCACCCTCATGGATGGCAATAAAGCAGCTAGAAGCACCAACCCAGTGGCAGGATTAAGTAATTTTGAAGTCAGAGGATGTAAGAAATTACCTGATTTCAACCATTTCTCTTAATACAGTTTTATCCAGTTTGTTTTACTTGTAAAGGCAAAAAAAAATCTTTTATTATAACCGTGTTTTCATAAAAGTAATCCCTTAAATTGCCATGATAATTCAAGAAGACAACATGGATTTGGAACTGAAAAGTGGGACTGTATCATTCCTTCTGTCTTACCAGTTAAGTGAAAAGGAATCTTAACAGGTGGATTTGATTTAAATCAAATTGATTTAATTTGTGATTTAAATCAATTTAATTTTATCCAGCCTGAATCTTAAATTTATATGCATTATCCCTTTGCTAAAATTCATGATTGTTTACAGTTTCTTTGGGGATTTCGGATTCATGTTTGGAGGAAATCCTCGTCAGCAAGACAGGAACATTCCAAGAGGAAGTGACATCATTGTGGACCTAGAAGTTACACTGGAAGAAGTGTATTCAGGAAACTTCGTGGAAGTAAGTTTCCCAACCTGTTCTGAGGATCCTCCTTCGTTTATTTAAAGTGTGCTTGCCGGTTCTTGTTCTCAGAAATAAATTATTCTGCTAGGGTTGCTCTGATGCACTCTTGTAGGGGAAAAGGCATTTATGTAGACCATTCAACACAATGACAAGAGATAGGCTTAATTTTTGCATCTACACTACTAATATTGTCTCACCCCATGGGATAGACTTTAGAGTTACAGAAGAAGAGTACAGAGCCTGTGAATTGCAAGGCATAGAGAAGTCATTAGATGCTTTCACTGTGATATGTTCTGGATGAGAAAGAAGTGGTCTCTGTCTCTTTGCAGGTAATTCGAAACAAGCCGGTAGCAAGACAAGCACCAGGCAAACGAAAATGCAACTGCCGGCAGGAGATGAGGACAACCCAGTTAGGCCCTGGGCGTTTCCAGATGACCCAAGAAGTTGTCTGTGATGAGTGCCCCAATGTCAAGTGAGTCTGAAGTTCTCTGGCTCTTTGGTGATTGTTTTAAAGCATGCATGGTTTTTGAAAGGAGGGAGTTACATTGCAGACAAAGTCCACATGGCAGAATAACTTGCTGCTTATCAGTGTGAATGAAAACATGAAGGAAAAACTTCCAGTGTAGAAAACTTCATGGATTTGCTTACTGAAGCTTGAGTAGTTTTGCCCAGCAAAACAGTTTTCTTATATTGCCATATTGCTTCAGTTATGTTATACAATCAAATTTGTGCCAGCTTCCCATGTTGTCTCCAGCATTCTTGTAGACAATGTTGAAAATGCCCTAAACCTAACTGGATTTTTATTGTGGGTTAATAGTACAATAGGCTCAATACCTCTTCCACAAAACATGTAAAACTTGCAAGGTATGGCCCAATTAGACGAAGCAACAAATTGTTGATAATACAGTCATTAAAAGAAAACTATGTTTTATATGAGCACATATATTTTGTTGTTTACCACCCATATCTTGTTTTGCAGGCTTGTGAATGAAGAACGGACCCTAGAGGTAGAGATAGAACCTGGCATGAGGGATGGCATGGAATATCCCTTCATTGGGGAAGGTACAATAAATATGACCTATTTTTTCTTTTAAAAATTCAGTACTTACGGCCAGCAAAAGTATTTTTAAAACAGGAGACGTTTAGCAAGAGAACATAAATATTGCAACATTACTGGAGACTTGGTAATTTTATCTGTTCAAAAAGCTATGCATTTTTGTCTGCCATGACTCAGTTGTAGTTTTGGATTACCAGCTTTTAGTCCTTGTGCAGTGGTGGCATGTAGGTGAACACAGCTTGGGGTGGGGATCTCTCTGATCGAGGAAGCAGAGATTTAAATGTTTTTCACAATCACTCCTCATGGTTTTTTTTTAAACCCTTATTTTCTGCATTGCCTGTGCTTCCTCTTGTTTCTAAACTATATCAAGTTCTATGGAAATCCATGTAATGATATTTATGGAAATCTTCAGTTTTTCATACATACTTGGTGGATGATGCATACTACCTAAATAATTTGGGAAATGGTGTTTGGTTTTTGATGCCTAAACTTCTCTACAATCTAGCAGATACTATTAACTTGGCTTTCATATTCAAAAGCACTTATTCAGAATAAGTGCTTGGTTTATCTAGCATTTAAAACTTATGCCCAAACTCCTATTCGTTTTACCTGCTGGTTTAATGCCATTGGTGTACATTTCAACAGCAAATTGATAGAAAATAAGAAGTCACTATAGACCAGTGATGGCGAACCTTTTAGAGACCGAGTGCCCAAACTGCAATTCAAAACCCACTATTTTTTTTTTTTTTTGCAAAGTGCCAATACAGTAATTTAACCTGTATACAGGTGGCTATGAAGGGGCGATGTCGGGTGCCCACAGAAAGGGCTCCGAGTGCCACCTTTGGCACCCGTGCCATAGGTTCGCCATCACTGCTATAGACCTTTCTTACCATATGCCAGTCATATGTCTTGCTATGTCATAGGAAATGCTTGTGCTGACTTCTTAACTTGGAAATATGGTGCTGGAAATTACACTAATGGTGTTGCCGTGGGAGGCATGATGAACAGGATTTATGGTTATCTGGTTATCAAGCTTGCTTGAATTATATCAGTGTCTTTCAAATTAGTAAAGTATGCTACAGATGATGAATGTCAAAGTCTGGGAAAGAGGTGGTTCCCAATCCTGAGATTGATGGGAAAGCTTAATTGGCTTTAGATTTCATTTTTGGGATGAAATAAGTAACCTTCTGAATAAATTCAGCATACCAGACTGTGTTCTTTTCCAGGGGAACCCCATGTTGATGGAGAGCCAGGGGACTTGCGCTTCCGAATTAAAGTTCTTAAGTAAGTTATATCTTGCTTACCAGGATCTTTAGGTTTTTTTTAAACCTCTCTGTTAACACAGTACTGAGCAAAATGTGGACAATACCGCAAGTTACATATGTATGCTGATGGGTGTGTTTTCTCAAAAAGGGGTCAAAAATACAAAAACAAACAAAAACTCAAAAATATGGTTTGATGGACAAAGGATTTGCTTTACAACCGTTCTTCTTTAAATATCATGTAAATCCGCCAGGGAGTAGGGTCAGTAATGTCACCAAAAAGATATACGTATATATATATTTGTTTAAATTTGATGTACATATTTGTGTGTTTATGTGTTCGTGAATATGAAGTTCTAAGAAAGAGTGGGATCCTAAAACAGGTGTAGATTTTTTGCCCTTTCACCAATTACCTGGATAAGTTGAAAACCTTCAAACAAAGGACTCATTTATCCTTATTAGATGTGTGAAGTTAACAGTATCTTTCTGTGGGTCACGATGATGTAATCCAAAGGAGAAATCACAAAGATTTACTGGTGGAAAATTAAGATTGTGCTTTCTGACTTTTGGGGGGGGGCTTAATACATTTTACTCTGTTCCTTCCCTGATGGCAGTATTGGGTTAGCATTCCAATGTACAAAACCACAGTGTAAATGTCATTTGACTTTGACATCTGTACCAGCAATGAGCAGTACTCATGCAGTAATCTCACATGCAGTTACCTGCAGAACATATTATGGGCTTAGACTCCATGGCCTCAAACAAAATAAAGTTCAACTTTCATAGAGATTTCAGAAACATTGCCTGATATTCTGGGGCTTCAGATTTTTCTGGATTAACTTTTGACAGTAGAGAAATATGTTTTTATGATCTGAGCAAATGAACAGCTCCAGCAGTAGTTTCAAGAAAACATGTCCCTTTTGGACTCCCAACAGATATTGAATAGCTAATATTATCCCCTACTGGATTAGGGCAAATGTGATAATTGCACGTGGGTGACTTCTATTTTTATCAATATGCAAATAAGTATTATGAATTTCTTTACACAAATATCTATACTTTTATGTTCATCAAGACTCCTAATGTTTTGAAGGATTCACCTATTGGTAGCTCTCCAAAAAGGAGGGACAGGATCACAGCAAATTCTTTATAGTAATTTTAAAATATTTTTAAGCAGAAACAGTTTATGGTGATTGAAGTAGTAAATATGAAATGATAATATTCTGCTAACCTCTTGTCTGCAGGCATCCTGTCTTTGAACGGAGAGGGGATGATTTATACACAAACGTGACTATCTCACTGGTTGAGGCTCTCATTGGCTTTGAAATGGATATTACACATTTAGATGGACATAAGGTGAGGTAGAAGATTAATTTTTGCATCTCTTGGTACTAAAATATGCTGCCAGACTTGATTATGTGGTTTTTTTTTTAATGTTTAAAAGTGTGTAGTCAAAAGCTTTAACCTTGTTCTAAAATCTCCATGCTCCTTCCCCTAGGTCCACATTGCCAGGGATAAAATCACAAAGCCTGGAGCCAAACTGTGGAAGAAAGGTGAAGGTCTCCCCAACTTTGACAATAACAACATAAAAGGCTCCCTAATAATTACATTTGATGTAGAATTTCCCAAAGAGCAGTTGACAAGTGAGCAGCGGGAAGGTTTGTATCTTCTATATCCTTATCTGGAAGTTGAGTCATGGCAACTTTACTTCTTTTTCTTGAGAGATCCGTAATCATTGCAATAATGAAAAGTTCTCACATGGCTTGATCACTAACTGCACTTATTTATGTATGCTGTTCCGCATGAGATCAGAAAGCTATTTTGTCCTTGCCTACCATGTGGGTACCATTTCTGTCATGCACAAGTCCCATATTTTCTTCTTTGTTCTTCAGCATTTACCTGCCATGTTCAGCAAGATATCAATTTTATTATAAAAAGAAAAAAGAAAGGTGGCTGTAGAATTCATGAACAAAATCAAAACCACAGTTGGCTGATAACTTTTGTATACCTAGTCTGCTTGCGTTAATTGCCAAGATAATAGGCTAAATCCAGTTCTTAATCCCTACTAGCTTAGTCCCATTGAATTATTTGGGGTTCTTAAATCAGCATTTATGAAAGTTCCATTTCTTCAGTGGGTCTGTTTTGTTGGAGCTACAAATTTGAATGAGCCCCTTTGTGGCATAGCTGGCTTTCTTGTTTGCCTATTTCTTTCAGTACAAGTTTTTTTTTTTTTTTTTTTTTAGTAATACATTCTCAGAAGTAAATAGATCATTCTTACATTCTTTTGCAGGTCTCAAGCAACTGCTGAAACAGGCCTCTGTGCAGAAGGTGTACAATGGACTGCAGGGATATTAAGACTGGGGCAAAATTGACTTTTTTGCAAATGAGTAAAATCAGTGCTGTAAACTGCAGTTGTTTCTTCTGGGCGTTAATAGAACAAAACTGAAGGGTACTGGAGTGGCCACTGAAACGTCTGTTTTTACAACAGTGAGGTGTTTCTGGGACTCTTCAGAAGATGGCAAAAGAAATTTCCTCATTCAGGACACAACTGGTGCTTTATTTGGAGCATTCAGGCTCCAGCGGTTGAGAAATGTGAGGTAATTTAAGAAAAGTACTACATTGGAATTCTGGTTTTGAAATACATTTTGTTGTTACTTTTTCTTCTTGTCCTTCTGGATGAATTTTCATAACTTTTCCACAGTCCCTTCATTTTGCCTTGTATCACCTCTGGGCCGTTCTTCATCCCAAGTTTGAAACAGTTTAAAAAAAAAATTCTTCAGTGTCCTCATTTGTGTCATCTTGCAAAAACACCTGGTCGTTTGTCTCTTCTTCTAAGGGTTTTGAGATATGAGATAACACTACCTCTGCAGATTTGATTTGTTACCTGCATTTGACCCTCTTGAGGATTCTGACAAACGCCCAGATGCTTCCAGTTGTTTGCACTACAGAAGTATTCCTGAGGTTTTTCCATCCTCCAGAGTGGTTCTTGGTTCTCCCTTAGTGATACTGGAATACATGATTGTTGTCATTAAAATTTGGCAGCTTGTTATGCTAATGATTGGGAGCAATACTTTACCATATAGTTTCTGTAGACTAGGGAAAGTGTACAAATGCAACATGTGTTTTCATACAAATAGGAGAGTGCAGCAAGGAAAGGTGACAGGATCGCTCAGGTGGATCAAATAACTTTAAAATTTGGATAGCAGACAACAGTGGAATGAAAGGCCTTATTGATAAGAAACAATCTTCTCTGTGCGCTTAAAATGCAGATGGGGAAACATGTCCTCATCTACGTTGCTGAAATGCATCCTTCATCACCCCTCACTATTTCATTAAACTCCCGAGGGCAGATGATAGTTGCCATCCAACAGCATCCAGAAAGAAACTGTTCATCATTTCTGACATAAATGAACATGTACCACCTTCACCTGCCTCTGTAGACAGCAGTAGCTGCTTTTCCCCTGTTTCTTTCAATTAAACTGTAAAAATGTTTTCTCCCTAGAATGATCAGCAAAAAGTGTCTTTTATGCAACTGATTAAGTTAGGACAGGAATTCAACCTTCTTTGGGAACATTTGAGTCAATTTATCTTTTACATAATGGTTATGTTTACAGCAGTAAGTTTCATGAAGTGCAAAGTGGAAACAGGAATACCAGGGTCTTGGCCTTTTGCAATTTTTCATATTTTTATAAATTCCTTTTATTTGAAGCAAGTCATGATTTTTACTTCTACAAACACTGGCATATATGCAGTGTTCATATACACACAAACTGGTGTATGAAGTGACTATTTGCTGCAACTGCTTATCAAAGGTTTACAGGCTTGTTGGTTTTATACAATCACTGAAAGGGTACAGTAGCGCCCCCCCCCATATAGTGGTTCATATATCGCAGTCCTGGTATTTTGCAGTATCCACCACCACCACCCTGTCACTGTCAGCCCTGCCACCCCAGCTGTCACCCTCCCCATCACCACAGCTGACATTGCCACCACCTCCAGCCACCATTGCTTCCCTGTGGCGGCTCAGCTCATGGCATATTGCAGAGTGCTGCACCTGTCCAGAGGCTTCCTCTAGTTGCCCCAGCACGTGGCATTCCCTCCCCTGACCAAGGATGATGGAGCGTGAAGCTCCTCTGGGGAAGGGCAGGAAGGAGCGTGGGAGGTGGAGGACGACGACGAGTGAGCAGTGGATGGATGCCCATGCTTTTGTGTGCCCTTGGTTCAGCCCAGCCATTGGGATTGCTCCTTCCCTCCACTGAGCATGACAGCGCCAAAGAGCACCCATCTGCCACCTCCATGCACAAGTCACAATCCAGGCGAGAGCACATCAGTCGGGTGAAGAGGAATATAGCGGCAGAGAACCTCCAATGCAACCCCGGGAGGTGGTGCACATTGCTGATGGGGCTTCCCACAGAGTATCTCTGCACCCCTGCCACTGTCAACCTCCAAAGCAGCTTTGGAGAAAGGGGTGGCAGTGGCAGCAGCAAAGGACTCACGGTGTATGCATATTGCAAATGTTAGTTTATCACGGGGGAGTTGGGAAAGCAACCCCTGCAATAAACGGAGGGCTACTATACCAAGGTTTTGCTTTCTCCTCTCATCTGTCTTGCTAGCACTATTTAAAGTAACAGCCGAAATTCCCTGTCCTGTCATGATATAAATTACAGAGGAGGCCACCATTATCTATGTGAACAAGAGCTGGATGTGACTTCATATTAAGAAAAATTTCACAAAGTGTTCATAAGTTGGAAAGACTTTATAAAAATGTCACATTTCACACATTCATAAAATCCATTCCTATCCCCTCCTTTCCCCCGTTGGTTGAAATTATTTTTATTGGCTTTGATCCAGAAAGAAAGATTTCCTGGAAGGTAGCTGGAAGGATTTCAAAAAATGTTCTTTGGACCTCAACTCATGACACCTCAGCCACAAGTCTACAATTCTGCAGAAAACAATTTTGGGTGTTACCTAGAGATGTCTAATTGAGCAATTATTAAGAAATTCTTCAGAGTACTTGTAAACAATGCACAGGGCACTGCTTCACAGTTATTTTGTTGCAAGGCTAAAATATGAGCAGTTATCTTCTAATCATTTCAGAACTGTATGATCAAGACTAGCTCCTGTCAGGGAGGCACAGTGGGAAAATGAATTCCCATCCTGTGTATTAGTTGCACACTATCAAAGAAAAAGCAAAGCAAAGTGTTCTGTTTA
The DNA here is from genome assembly GCA_023846285.1 of Phrynocephalus versicolor. Classification (NCBI taxonomy): domain Eukaryota; kingdom Metazoa; phylum Chordata; class Lepidosauria; order Squamata; family Agamidae; genus Phrynocephalus; species Phrynocephalus versicolor. Next base: position 22,108,147 of record JAHTLZ010000379.1, on the reverse strand, counting down.
TATACCGCCCCATACCACTTCAAGTGGTCTCTGAGCTGTTTACAGTTTAATTACTTTTTTTTTTTTAGTAGTAGTAGTGTAGTAGTAAATTTATTTACGGTAGAAGACCAAAAAGAATCTTATACAATCTTAGAGCTGGAAGGGTCCTTCTGGATCATCCAGCCCACCCCCTGTCAAGGAGACAATCGGGGGACGTGAACTCTCAAGCCTCTGGCTCCGTAGGCACAGGCCTTTTTTTTTAATATTGATTTTATTATAAAACAAATCACCAACACCCCAGACAAAAACAGTGACCCCCAGGCATCTGATACATTGGATATACATTGATAATAAAACAAATTCAAATTAACAATTTAACCATATGTACATCTCTATATAAATTAACAATCAACAATCTGCAAGGTTTACTTAGCTTTTAACGTTTTAATTACCCCAGATTGGTCAAACATACTCATATAATTAATAACTTCTCAAACCATTCCTCCTCTTTTTCATTGACCTTAAACCCTTTCATTCTGCGTATCTTCATAGTTAGGTATTCTAAAATTATAATATTATTTAATTTCTTCCTCCATTGATTCACCCCTAGCTCTTCTGCATTCTTCCAGTTTCCCACTATGACCTGTCTAGCTGCAATTACCATCAGGTTTACCCATTTACATTCCTCCTTTGTTTTTAACTCTGTGCTACCCAGGCTAATGAGAACCATTAATTTAGATATTTCCACTTTCCTTCCCACAATTTTTGATATTTCTCTTCCAATCTGTCTCCAAAAATTATTAACTAGAGGACAATCCCACCACATATGACTGTAGGTTCCCATTACTCCACACTTCCTCCAGCAATTTTTACTTCCTAACTTTGTAATATGATACAACCTTACTGGTGTATAATACCATTTTTGTATCAGCTTCAACCCCTGCTCCTGGATTATCCTAGAGGTCGTAACAAAGGGCGGTTGTTGAAAAATTCTATCCCAATCTTCATCTAAGATTGGTTCCTGGATATCTAGCTCCCAATATTCTTTTAAACTTTCCTTTAGTGATTTCTCCATATTTAATAAAACCTTATACAATTTTGAAACTATTTTGGTCCTATCTATCCTGTATCCTTTCACTAATTCCTCGAAGGGGGTAATATTTCTTTTACCACAATTTTTAACTTCATTCTCCTTCAACAAGGAGGATATTTGTTTTTGGTTTTTTGTAACCAATTAATCTTATTCCAAATTCCACTTTCCTGTTCAATCATTTTTTCTGTTTCCCAGATTTTATCCATATTCTGGATTGAAATCTCTTTTAATTTATCCCCTACCTCTTTTGGGATGAGCTTCCTTAATGGGGCAAATTTATCATAATACCATATTTTGGTAAGTGGAGAGAGGTCAGGGAAAAGCTTTTTTCCCCACTTCTCCCGTACCAAAAGAGGCCCCGTAAATGTTGATAATTTTTCTTCTTTTCTTTTCTTTATCCTCCTTTTGAAGATTCTTATTTTCCCTCCTATTGCTTCCAAATTCTCCCGCTCTATACATCCCAAATCTTCCCCCTGTTCTCCCTCCAACCAAATCATAAGATGTCTCAGCTGATAAGCTTCATAATATAAAATCAAATTGGGAATCCCCCATCCTCCATCTTGTATCCTATGGTACCTATATCTACCAGCTGTCCTTGGTTTCTTGGATGCAAAAACAAATCTATCTATTGACCTTTGCCACCCCTTCAGAATCCGTTCCGGTATGTGCCAAGGCAACACATAAAAAATAAGTTAATCTGGGTAGCAAAAACATTTTAACTAAGGCAATTCTTGTGCTAATTGAGTCCTTCCTTTTCTCCCATGTTCTCAGCTTTGATTGAATACTACTCCAAATTTGTTCATAATTATGTTCAAATATTTTCTTCACATTTTTAGTTATCATTACCCCTAAATACTTTACCTTCTTATTTGCTATAGGAATACCCAATGATTTAGAGGCTTCTAACTGAGTATTAGGTTTCACATTTAAGCACATCATTGATGATTTAGAAAAATTAACTTTTAACCCTGATATTTTTTCAAATCCTTGCAAAGTTTCTTTTAACGGCACAATTGCAGTCCCCAGGTCCTTAACTGTCACCATCATGTCATCTGCATACATTGTAAGAAGCTCCCCTTCTCTCCCTTTCCCTGGTGTTTCAAATCCTTTAATCTCGCTATTCTTGCTTACAGTTTAATTACAATATGCAGGCTACACATTGCCCCCCTCCCCCAGCAAGCTGCGTACTCATTTTACTGACCTCAGAAGGATGGAAGGCTGAGTCAACCATGAGCCTGCTACCTGGGATTGAATCCCAGGTTGTGAGCACAGTTTTAACTGCAGTACAGGCATTTCACCACTGCACCACAGCTATAACCTCAAGGAAGTTAGGGAAGCAAAGTTGAATGCACTTACAAAGTTATATTTAAAGGAGACTGTTTTTAATAGCTTCTGTGAGAAGCGTCCTTTTTCTAATCTTAGTCCATGCAAAAGGAATCTCTGGTGCAAAGTCCTATTTGTTCATCAGATATCCCTGAGATTTTGGATTTCTTATGTTCCGATTTTTCATGGTGTGCTGCAGAATCTGCTGAGATGTGTTGCTTTAGATAGATGTCTAATTGTTAGAATCTAACCAAAGCAGGCATAAACTGATCTTGAGGGCTTTTCTGAAAGCTTGGCAGCTACAAAGCAATGTTCAGGTCTATAGTGAGGACCTTAGCTATCTCTGATAACTAAGATAAAAAATCTTATTGAAACCAGTATGCTATTTCTGCAGTGACCAACTAGATGCTCCCAGGGGTCTCTCAAATGAGGCTACAGTACTCCCCCATTGTTCTTTCTCTAAAATTGTTATTCAATGGCATACTGCCTCTGAGGGTGGAAATTGCTCTTAGCTAGCATATCTTAATAATCAGTAGCACTATAAGTGTCAAGGCCAGGCCTATCCACATCTTATGGGAATGAATTCTATTTTTAGATCATACAGAAATACCACCTTTCAAGCTGTTAAACAGAAATAAAAATGCATTAATTTCCAGTTCCAGAGTGTTTCTCTGGGAATATTGGGGGAGGGGGGGGAGGAGCTAGAAGAGGTCCAGATATGTCAGTATTATTTATGAATTATATCCTTTTTCTGCCCATTGAAATGAGGAGAGCATGGGAACAATTGTTTTGTTAAAAGTCACAAAAACTTCTGCAAGTAGGGTGCAGTGCAGTTTGAAACTAGATCCTGTTAACCCAAGAATTATAAAACACAACAAGATTACAACAATATACTGTAATAAATTCCAGCACAATGTAAAACCAAACAAATACATACTGATACAGCATGATAAATATAATTCAGATTGAAACCAAAACCATCTAGTAGTTCAAGAACTAAAGTTGCACTGCAGGGTCTTATCACTGCTGTGAAAATAAAAAATGCTAAAATACTTTATAATACAGTAGAAATTCTTAAATTAGCTCTAAAAACATAATAATGTTGGTCATCTTTCTGGCTTCTCTGGAAAACATTCCGAAGCCAGGAGGCCACCCCTAAACAATTATTCTTCTTCCTTGTTGCATCCTCAGGAGTCGTAAGACTTTCAAAGGGTTTCCACTAATAACACACAGGTTTAGGTAGAGAGAATATACCAGGTTCCAAAGTCCCAAACAGCAAAACTTTATAGGTCAGAAACAGAACTGTAAATTGGAGCTGGAAATGCATCAGAAGCCACAGAAAGGAAGAAAACGCCAACAGAACGGGATCATAATGCCTGGTTCCACCTAGAATTCCCACAAACACTATAGAAGTTGATGCTTCCCAGTCATCTTCAAAAGTAGTCCTGCATACAACATATTATAGTCCTGTAAAGGTGGTGTGGAGAAACGATCTTTCAGGGCATGATCAGAAACTAGAGAATTCCTAGGCCAACTGGTGATCCCTGGGGGCTCACTTGACCATTAAAAAGGAGATGGAGTCTATAAGTTTGCATGGAGAAACATGTCTTGTTTTTTCACAGGAAAATTAGTCACAAGTGGTCAGAAACACCAAACTAGACAATCCGGTGAAGAACTGGTAGTCCATATAGTATCACAGCACTTGGTGCTATCTCTTCCCGCCTGTGCAAAGGAAGATGCAAACAGCCAGGCCCATTAAAGCTAGAGCCCCAATACTGACCCCTAGTACTAGTGGAGCATGTGAACGTCCTTTTTGTTTCCCTGTAAGAAAAAGAAGGGGGAAACGTTTTCAGAACTTCCACATCATAGGTACTATATAACTGCCATTCTGTTGTTCGGGTGGGTAGGTGCAGGGCTTCGATGTTTAGATTTCAAGTCATAAAGGTACGTCTGTCTGAGATAGTGCCATCACTGTCAAAACTGCAGATGATGGTCTACTTTTAGAATGAGCCATGTGAATGATGAGGGTGGGGAAAATGTTTTATGCAGCATCTCCTGCAACTGAAACCATCTCGGGCTGTCCCTCGGCAGAAACTTGTGTCATCATCTTATAGGACAAAGACTGCTAATATCATTTTTTGTGTTGGTGTGGAGCTATGTGTTTCTGCTCCAAGGTCAGCTGTATTTTGAAGCCAACAAATTGGAAATCGACCCCTTTATTTGTATTCTTAATTTGCTGCATCATTTTGCTGCTAGTTGGGAATGACAATGAGCAGGTGTGTGAGAGAGAGAGATCCTGAAGATTGGACCACTGGCAAGTATACAGTATACTCTCCTTCCCTACATGCTAAATATCAGATGTTTTGTTATGGGTTTCCATGCCTGTGGCAGGCCTAATCTAAAAAAAAAAAAAAAAACAAACTCAATTTGGGGAATGCAGAATTCTGCATTTTGCTCCAGTGCCTGCTTTTGGGATGGCAGAGCAACAAGCAACATATACCTTATCTCTAAGAGTTTCTGGACTTTTGATTGTTGGGTGATGGCCTCTTTGGACACCCTATCTAACACCAGTTGGGGTTAGGAGGAGGTTGCTTCTTAAAAATTCTATAACCACTTTACACATACCAGTCAAGGATCCTTGCGTGTCAGTGTGCTCCCTGATGAAGTTGATGCATGTTTTTTGTAGGAAGAACTGTAGGTCGGTGGTGGTCTGATTGAATTCATTCAGCTTGTGGCTAGTGTAGGTGGCTGCAGAAGTGCCTTGTAAAGGTATCCACACATTTCTGGTTGCATGGAATGACAGGAACTTGGTCCCATTGAGCAATATCTCATAGAAGCTGTTGGTGCCATTCTTGGAGAGCTGGCAGCCCTTAGTGACATGTACGTGCAGAGGATCTGGAACCAAAAATATATGTTTTAGAAATATATGCTACGGCTACAGCTCCTCCCCCCTCAAAGAACGTCTGTCCTTGACTAAGCATGTCAGGAAAATTAATGGTTTGCCATCTATCAAGTACTGTTTCACATATATTTTGACAAGAAATACAGGTGTATTATTCATTCCCCATGCAGCTGCAGATACTGCTACTACCTCTCCAAAAGTACACCTGTATATGATTTTCAGTAGATATTTTATTACATACTCACTGACTGACTTGTGTATTTTTCTTCTCAAATAAAATAACAAATCTAAAAAATTAATATGGATGGAGCAATGCTGCCCAGTAGAGGACACTGTTCTTACCTTATTTGGGTCCTTCCACAGCTATCATTTTTCCATTGATGAGAAATACTTGTTTTTTAGACTCAAGCATCAGAATACCTTGCTTGCCTGCCCCCTGGCAATGCTGCTAAAGTATTCTGGAAGCTCTAATCCAAAAACATAACTTCTTGCTTCTCTGCTTTTCTCCCATTTGCACATCTCTGGGTCTATTATTTGGTTAGAAGTAACAATATTTTGCAGCCTTTAATACTCACATACTTTTCCTAAATTGCTATTTGCCTAAGATAGTTGCTTTGACAATTCAAGCAGCCATTACTATCTTACTCCCTGTCTCAATACTCACATGACACTGCCTTTTCATTTGCCAACAAGTTAACCAGCAGCTTGAAATTATTTAGGTAATCCAGCATCTTGCTCTGTCTCTGCTCCCAGGCATCTGGGGTCTCCAGTGGCCACATCTGGCTCACATTGAATTGCCCATTGTGGCTCTCCAGGCTATGGGTGAGGGTCCCATCCAGAGTGGCATTACCGACAAATTCCACTGAGGTGCTGTTTAGAAAGTAGGCGAGCTGTGTGATAGTGAAGACATGAGGTTCTGAAAGAGAAAGATCAGAACAAGGAGAGGTGAATCCAATATAGCAGGGCTGTCCAACTTTGAACAGGCCGAGGTCTACTTTTTCCGGACGAAAGTGCCTGAGGGCTACTACACTAAAACCTCTACTTATGAGTTTTATCTGTTTCGAGCATATGCTCATAAGTAAAAAAAAAATGTAAGTAGAGCAGCGGTTTCCCATAGGAATGCATTGAAAATCAATTAATCCTTTCTGGAGGGAACATATTTCGATGCACTCCTATGGTAAGGCTGACCATGCACACGCTCCCCTTACACCCGCTCAAGCCCGTGTGGACAGGTGCAAGGGAGGCGCGTGCATGCTTGCGCAGATTGCCCCTTCCGCTTGCCTGGGCTAATGGAAGACTTTTTTTAAAAGGTGCACTTTCCCTCCCAACCTGCCCAGGGCCTGACTTGACTCTACGTCTCCTCCTGTTTCCCCCCTTCTCCCTTCCAGCTCCCTCGCTGCCACTGCTGCTGCCGCCCACAGCTCTCATTCATTTCTGCCATGTTCTCTGTGCAGCTGGGATGGGCCAAGGCAGCAGCGGGGCAATCACATCGCCACAGTGGCGCAAGGAGGAGAGAATGGCTCAGAAGGGGAGCAGGAGGAGTGGCAGGTCACAGTCTCTGCGAGGCAGCTGTGGGGGTCCCCTCCACTCCCCTTTCTCCGCTCTGCACCAACAACTCAATTGGTCACGAGAAAGTGGCACACCGATCATCTGGCCAGTAGGGAGAGCAGGGGATTGTGTCATGGCCCTTGAACTGTCCCGCTCGGCTGAGACAGTGGGCTGGCAGACCTAGAGCTTTGCTGGGACAGTGGTGCTCCTTGAGGTGGGGGAGGTAGAGGTGGAGAACTTATCCCCTCACATTTTTTATTGATGGCTGGTGGGCTACTTTTGAACCCTTCACGGGCTACTGGTAGTCCCCAGTCTACCTGCTGGGCAGGCCTGCAATAGAGAAAACATTAAAATGCATACAGTAGGAACCCCCCCCATATCCACTGATTCATTATCCACTGATTCAGTTATCCACGGTTGGCAGAGAAGAAAATTAAATACATAATTCAGCAGCTGCAAAGCAAGCTGCTGTCGTAAAACAGCAGTCATAAAGCAAGCTACTGTCACAAACCGCTGCCGTAAACCAAGCTACTGTCAAAAACAGCAGCTGTAAACCAAACGGCTGTCACAAAACCGTTTTTGAGATTTTTTGGCATTCTCTTTTATCCACTGTTTTCATTATCCACAGGAACACCTGGAACCAATCCCCAGCAGACACTGGGGTCCTACTGTAGTCTGGTTTATTGCTATGCATAAATGATGGGGAAACCACTTGTAGTCTGTCCAGATATCTTTGGACCACATTCTTCATAATCTGTCACCCTTGGGTGTGATGGTTAGGGCTGACAGGGATGGCATTTGGCAGTCCAACACCATGGGTGGGGGCACCGAGAACCCACAAATACTGTAAAGAATTAACATTACTCATCCTAAATGTTCCCATCCCTTACTTGTAAACAGTATTGAAGTGGAGAGGGACAGCAAGGCTTCTTTTTAGAGTAAGAGAACAAAAGGCAGTCTCCCAAGGTAGATACAAATATGAAAAAGTAAGAAATTACAATAGTGATATACAGTATAATGCTAATTTTAGTACAATGACTAAAACATGTGTAACAACTGCAAAAGTTAGTAAAGTTTAAAATCAAACACTGCATTCATTTTACATTTTACTGGAGCCCTTGTGATTTTTATTATTCATAGAACCATCTCTGTACTATTGTTTTCATAAGGCAGTGAAAGCTGAGCAGTTGCCCAAGGCAACATGAAACCATCTGGAAGGAAGGGGTTCCCTACTTGTTTCCTCCTCTTAAGGGATGATTTTAAGGCTCCTGCTGAATAGCTCCTGCTGAATTGGGCAGGGCATTAACTGGCCGACTGCCCTTCCATTGTGTTTCCCAGACTACATGGCACCCCCCTTTCCTGTACCAGTTCCTTGCTCCTGTTGCTCAAGGAGAAGAAAAGGAGGCAGTTTTGTTGGTTACTTCCTCAGGAATGAATATATGGACTCCTACAAGTGAGGGCATGCTGCATATTAACCCCTTAGTACCATGTGTTAAGGCTACTCTGACTGAAGAAAGATAAAGTGGTTGAGTTGGGAAGCAAATTTTGAAGGTGTACTATTTTTTTTACCTCTGTGCACAATTAAAAATTATTAGCAAAATGAAGGTTAGCAGCACTCTATGGTAATCTTGGCATGAAGCACTTAGAATTAGCCCCACAGAATATAGAACCAAAATACACTAAAATATATCTGCTCTTCCTCCTACAGCCAATGTATGACCATCTAGACCTAGGACTACAATTCCCATGTTAGATCTATCCTTTCTCATCTCACCCTGTAGTTTGCTTGTTCAACAGTAGCTACTTTGTTGAATGTGATATTGTGGAACATTAGGAGATTCGGGAGGGTTTCAGTGCCACTGGAAGTGAAGAAATATGCCACCATCCTTGCACAAATGATTGTCATTAGTGGGTGGCATAAAGGTAGAAGCAGGTAGGATGGCCATGCTTTAAAATAAAGTGAAAGGATGAGTAAGAGTTGATCTCTGGACCGTCATTGCTCATGAACCACAGAAGCAGCAGGCCAACTTTGTAGGTGTGTCTGATCTTTAGGAATTGTTCTTTCAGAAAACACTAGTTGCGTTGAACAGAATAGGTTTCTCTATTTTCATAGCATGATAGTCTGCTGTTTTCCTCTTTCATTATGATTTGCCCAACAGGACTATTATGAGACTATTATGGTGAATATGATTTCTCATCCTACTGTGCAGTTTGGTGTCTCTTACTGTCAGTCCTTCAGATGCAAGTCTAACCTACAAATCATGGCTCGGCCTCCTCGAATGTCAATACACTTTAATGATATCCTAAAAATATCTTCAGCATATCAGATTTTAGAGTGAGATATGGCTTAAAAATCAGCAGGTGTAAACCCACAAGTATTTCAAGAAAACACAACTCTAAAGCAGACGGCTAGTCCAATCCAATTCATGTTTGCTCATGAAGCAGCAATCAGAGGTGCTCCCTCCTAAATAAGCATGATTTGGATTTAAGTTTTAAGTTTGCTGCTGTCAGGAAGAAAAATCTGATAAAGTACAGCTAGATAAAATTGTGTTTTCCTAGTGGCAATGTAATAGGGGTGTTGGCAAGAGATTTTGTGGGAGACTCTGTAACTAAGGCTCCTTAGCCAAGCTCCTTTTCAAAGAGAAAAACTGTTAAACAAAAACCAAAATGTTGTTTGTCACCTTAAAGATTAACAAAGTAGGAAGGAAACTAAACTCTGAATTTTTAATAACTAAAGTACTTCTTTGACAGTGGCAACAATTGCATTACTACTTAGCCATTGACAACACTGTAGCTTCTAACATGATAAGAAACTTGACCCTCCCCCATTCAATGTAGGAGACATTTCTAATAATTACTAACCCAGAAGTCTCTCATCTCTTTCTGAAGTTTTCCTGCTCAACAGCAGCTACTTTTAAGTGACAGGATGTGATATATGGAGCCAAAACAAAACAAAACATAGCTGCATTGGTCTAAAAGCAAAACCCATGGGTGAGCTTTATGTGATTAAAGCCAACTAAATGATGGAGAAGCAAAAGTAGGAGGGATGCCCCTTCCCCTTGCAAATGCTCTGTAAAACAAATAAATATTTCAGGCTTCATAAAATACATTCAAAATGCATCTATCCTGGTCATAAATATGTCCTTAGGGCAGATGTTCTAAGCCTGCCAACAATATGTGTTGTTTCCACTTACCTACGCCATATGCCCAACAGCGGAGAGCCCAAGGCAGGAGAAATATTTGCAGGACCAACATCCTCCCAGAGCAATCCTTATTTCCGAAAGGCAAGAGTGCTTCAGCCTTAAGAGTCTGCGAGAAGCGAATCCCAGCTTTTTAAAAACAGCAAGGGGCCCCCGCCCCCCGGGAGAATCTGACTCAAGTTTGTTCAGCTGACTGGAGAGGGAAGGCAGGGTCAACTGGGAGCAGGAGGGTGTGACGGGGTGGGTACTTAGTCTTCCTTCTTATTTCCTCATTTCTAGCTGAGGAACTGACTTGTTTCCTTGCCAGGCCTCGCCTCTCTTTTTCCCCTGGCAGTCCTGCTGTCCTATCCCAAGCTGTATCTAGGAAATGGCTTTAAATCAGCATTCCTCCCTCTTTTCTTTTCTTTTCTTTTCTTTTCTTTTCTTTTCTTTTGGCCAGGTTTATTAACTGAAGCACAGCAGTAGAGAAACAATAGATGAGGGAGAGAAATAGGATGTGGAATTACATCTTGCAAAAATGCAGCTGACATAAATTGGAGGGGAAATAGTGCTTTCTACGGTTCATGTCCAGCACAACTTGCTGGTTCACAGTGATTTTTGTGATTAACAAATATGTGCCACATTTTATTGCAGTTTGCTCTCTTCCACAGAAAACAACAGTCCCAAGATTGAGCAACTGCTCTCCTTCGGATTAAAATCAGCTGGATAACCAGCACTTGCTTTGTTTGTAAATACTACCCCGGAGAAAAATGCTGCACCCAAAATGTTTCCCATTCAAACAACTCATTGGTTTCCCTCTGGTTCTGTCAAAATGTCCCACTTGCTTTCCTTCGTGCACTCATCCAACCCTCTTGTCAATAGCACTTTATACCGTGCAGATGGGAATTTATTTAAAAATTCAAATACCAGCATCTCATTTGTTTTCACATTTCCCCCAACAACTACTCTGTGGGACTGAAGAATGCTGCACCTCTCCCTACCAATTTCAGGCTTGCAGCTAAGCAAACCAGATCCCCCCCCCCAGTTGATCTGAGCAGGATTGCCACCGGAACAAATTAGTGACTTCAACCCCTTGTGCAAGCAAATAAAGCAGACAAACTTCACATGGAACCGACAGCTCTGGAATCAATCTGTGTAAGCACTGTTTGCGATTTCAGACATGATACGGGATGCATATCACATTGTGGCATGCAAAATCATTCGAATTCAGCTCTCCAATGTAGTTGCACTTTTTCTCACTTCTTTACTGACTTTAAAAAATGACAATTGACATAATTATAACTTTATACTGAAAGATAAAAGGACTTAATTAGAAGTGTGATATAAGCATAAAAAGTTATTGTGGCTATGTAGAACCACACAAACGTGGTTGGCTCAGAGAGGGCCAGGAAAGCAGTAGCAACATGCTGATTGGTCTAATAAATGTATTCAGAGCTTAACAAAAATACAGAGAAGCAGGGATCAAAATTACAGAAAGTTGCAAAACTAAAGAGGGCTGGGAAGCAAAAATGCTTTTAAGAAGCTGTCTGAAAATGTGCTTACAAGTCCTTTTATTGCACCACATCATTACTGCCCTCAATCACTGTGCCGGGGAAGGCCTTCTCCAAACAAGGGGGATATGTCTAAGCATAAGTTACAGGTGTGAAACTAAACAGGTAGCATATTGTCTGGATGAGGAAGATAGTAAAAGTGTGTGAGGTGATTATCATGCATTCTTGAGGCTGTTCTGAGCTGATAAAAACTTGCAAAAAGCTTAACTCCCTTATCTAATAGAAAAAAATACATCAACTTCTTGGAGAGCTCTTCATCCCAGTAATTTGTTGATATCAGATGGCTTAAGGACAGAGGAGTCTCAAATGTAAAATTAGAAGCAAAAAGATAGATAAAACTGAGGAGAACCATTCTATTGGTATTAAAAACTGGAGGCCTCTCCACCTGGTGTGACAAATCTCATTTTACTATTACTTTTCTAAATGCACAATTAATTTTACCCCATGCTCCAGATTATGGACTGATCTTGCTAGAAACTCTACCCACCATCCAAATGATACACATCTTGTTCCAAAGCATATTTTTATGTAATGTAATACATTCCTTATGTGATGTAATATATTCCTCTAACCTTTTGTCCATCCCCAAATGAACATTTATCCTTTGTGAAGAGTAAAGAGTCAGCTGTGGCATGTGCTCATCATTACCTCTACAGCAACAGCCCACAATACACATGGAAGCGATTTACTGAACACTAGCAAATGCAACATTGGCAGGGTTGCACATCCTAAAATTTAAGCATTCAACAGTTAACAGGATATGACTCCCTATCCTGCAATTGTCCATCACCAAGCAACAAGAGACATGGCAAAACAATGTATGGTCTGGAAGACACTCTAATTTAAATCACTTTTACTACAAGTTTTCTATCTATCTATCTATCTATCTATCTATCTATCTATCTATCTATCT
>JAHTLZ010000379.1:22058862-22095629 GCA_023846285.1 Phrynocephalus versicolor | reverse complement strand
TCTATCTATCTATCTATCTATCTATCTATCTATCTATCTATCTATCTATCTATCTATCTATCTATCTATCTTCAGTCATCCCCCGCCATTTTGTGGTTCACAAGCTGCAGTAGCAGTACATTGTGGGATTGCAATATATGAAGGCAAGGACTCCTGGGACAAGTTGTGTGGGCCTGTTTGGGGCCTCCTGCACTTACCTCAGGCTTGGTGCTGCCCCGAGCTTCCCTGGCCTGTTGGAGGCCCCCAAAGTGGTTTCTGGCAAACTGGAAATGGCTTCCGAAAAACTGGAAGTGCCTTCAGTATCACCCGAAACTACTTCTGGGGCCTCCGACAGGCCCAGGAAGCCCATTGGAGGCCTGTTCGGGGCAGCACCAGGCCTAAGCTAAGTGTAGGAGGCCCCAGGGAGGGCCCCTGTCCCTACCAGATTTTCCTTTATCGTAGGTCAGGTTGGATCTCTAAACCACATGATAAATGGGGGATTACTACATTGATCTAGCTATTGGACTTTTATACCACCCATCTGGCAGCGAGGCCACTCTAGGTGGTTGAAAGTTACAAAATTTATTTGAGATTTATTGAAATCTCAAGTCAATTGGCACAAATAATCTCATTATTCTCACCAGACCTCTCCAATATTCATTACACATCTTGTCTTATGGTTACTTCCAGGTGTTACTAACTCTGTATACCCTTTTGAATTGACTGACTGCTTTCAGCTTGTCAGCAGGGTCCCAGGAAGCATTTCACAGCTATGTGTCATCAATATACTACCCATTCCTTTTCATATTAAAACATTATTTCCATTTGAACATTAGGAAGAACTTCAGGGTGGTTAGAGCTGTTCGGCAGTGGGATATGCTGCCATGGAGGGTGGTGGGTTCTTCTTCTTTGGAGGATTTTAAGCAGAGGCCGGATAGCCATCTGTCGGAAATACTGTGATGGGGGTTCCTGCATGGCGGGGGGTTGGACTGGATGGCCCTTAAGGTCTCTTCCAACTCTATGATTCTATGAATATTTCAAACAAACAATTGTTATACTTCTGCTAGATAATACTCTCGATCTTCTTCAAGTGCCATGTACTTGTAGAATGTTCGTGATTAGTAGCCTGAACTGGTTTATATCTAAAGCTATACTAAACAGAGCAGCTGTGCTCACTGCGAACCATTGGGTTAAGTCTTAAGCCAGAATGTACTTCTACGCCCCAGGCCATGCTTCCCATCTATTTTTCCTTGAATGATAAATACTGTTGATCAGAGCTTAGAAAAGTTACCATAAGGGATCCCCAATGGCCATTCTGACTAGGAGATTCAGGATATTGTAGTCCAAAAATAGCTCTCCTGAACACTGATTTTCTAAGTCCAGAAATACCTTTTTTGTCTAACATAAAACATCCTACTGCATGTTTTAATTTTTTTAAAATCTTTTTTAACACATGTTATTTTAAGAACATAAGAACATTAGAACATAAGAAGAGCCATGCTGGATCAAGCCAAAGGCCCATCTAGACCAGCTTCCTGTATCTCACAGTAGCCCCACCAAATGTGTCTGGGAGCACATGAGACTAGATATCTGTCTCCTGGTACCACTCCCCTGCTTCTGGCCCTTGATGTACCCTGGTTTTAAACTTGGAGATTACACATCTCCATCATGGTTTGTAACCTGTGATGGACTTTTCCTACAGGAATCGGTCCATTATCCTTTTGAAGGCATCCAGGTCAGGGAGTTCCACAACTTTTGTCTGTTCTCACTGTCCTCAATGTGAGTGGATGTTCCCTAGTTCTTCTATTTTGTGAGAGGGAGAAGAGTGTCCCTCTATCCACTTGACTCACGCCCTGCATAATTTTGTACATCTCAATCATATACCCCCTCAGGTGCCTTTTTTCCAGACTAAATTGCCCTTTACCACACGGAAAAGTTTTGTGTCATCCGCAAACTTGGCCATGTCTCCAGGTCATTTATGAACAGATTGAAAAGCACCGGTCCAAGGACAGCTCCCTGGGGCACATTGTTTTGCACCTCTCTCCATTGTGAAAATTGCCCATTGACACTTACTCTTTGTTTCCTGGATCTCAACCAGTTTTCAATCCATAGGAGGACCTGCCCTCTTAAACCCTGACTGCAATTTTCTCAGCAGCCTTTGGTGAGCAACTCTGTCAAAAGCCTTCTGAAAATCAAGATAGACAATATCCACCGGTTCACCCAAATCCACATGCCTGTTGACCTTTTCAAAGAATTCTAAAAGGCAAGACTTACCCCTACAGAAGGCATGTTGATTTTCCCTCAGCAAGGCTTGTGCTTCAATGTGTTTTTATATTTTCTCTTGGATGAGGCTTTTCCCTGTCTTCCCTAGGACAGACATAAGGCTAAATGGCCTGTAGTTTCCTGGGTGCCCTCTCCTTCCTTTTTAAAAAATTATCCTCCAGTCCTCTGGCACTGTGGCCATTTTAAGAGACAAGTTGCATATTACCGTTAAGAGATCTGCAATTTCATTTCTCAGTTCCTTAATAACCCTTGGGTGAATGCCATCTGGGCCCAGTGACTTGATGATCTTCAATTTATCAATTAAACCTAAAACATCCTCTCTTTTAACCTGTATTTGATTTAATTATTTAGTCAAGAGGGGCTGTTCGGGCAGCGGGATCTGCCCAAGGTCTTTTGTTGTGAAGACAGATGCAAAAACTCATTTAATTCCTCTGCAATTTCCAAGTCCTCCTTTACCTCCCCCTTTCCTCCCTCACCATCCAGAGGGCTAACTAGTTCTCTGACAGGTTTTCTACTTCTAACATATTTTTAAAAGCTTTTATTATTTCCCTTTATATTGCTAGCCACATGTTTCTCAAAGTCTTTCTTTGCCTCTCTTATCTTCTTACATTTCTTTTGCCAGAGTTTGTGTTCCTTTTTATTTTCCTAATTTGGGGAGGATTTCCATTTACAGAAAGACCTCTCCTTGCGCTTTAGAGTCTCTCTAACATTAACCATGCTGGCGCCTTCTTGTACTTAGAGGAGCTCTTCTTTCTTTGGCCGTCACTTCACAAGGCTCTTCGCTTCGCAGCGTGATTGCCTTCGCTTTGAATGCGAAGGCGATCACGTGGTCTCCCTTCGCCCCCACCCCTTTTTCCCTGTACTCACGCGGGCCGCTTTTCCGTTCGAATCGAGAATGACCTCACGAGCTCCATTCGCATTAAAGCACTGATGTTCTTCCCCCGTTTCCCGCGTTCTTTGATTTTTTTTAAAAAAAAAGGGACCGGTGTATCGATGCATCAATGCTTGGCTGTCATTCACGACAGAGCGTGGTTACTGTACGATCCTGTGTTTTGTTTCCTGGCATCATTGGCAGCCCCCCGCCGCCGCCGCCGCCGCTACTCGGGGGGAGCCCCGCATGGCACAGCCGCCCGCCCTCCGCCGCTTGCACGCTGCCTGCCCCGGGTGCCCTGCTCTGGCCGGGCGAGGCAGCAGCGGCTCCTCCTGCGCCCGCTGCCGCCGCCGCCGCCGCCGCCGCCGCTGCTACTTGAGCGAGGAAGTAACAGCGCAAAGCGATGAAACAATATAGCGATGCATCGATATCCCTGTTTGAATATTTTTTAAAAAAACTTGAAATAAAAGCCAAAAACTGAGACCACACGTGGCGCTGGGTGCGAAGCGAGATGCGAAGCGAAGAGATTCCCGTCCTCCGCCAGGGGCATCACTTGCCCCGGTTGGAGCACGCTAAAGGGGGCGTGGTCGGGGTGACGTCGCAGCCAAAAGGGAGGAGCGTGCGGACTGAAGCGGTCGGTTCGCACACAAATGACGGCTTACCGCGAAGCGAGCGGCTCGTGAAGTAACGGCCTTTGTGGTATGCACCTGCTGGGCCTCTAATACCGTTGTTTTAAACAGGCTCCATGCACTCTGGAGAGATTGGATTGGATAGCACACCCCCACTATCACTTTGCTCCTTGGACCTCAACCGTCCTTCTCTATCCCTCCTGTAGAGTTTATAGCCTGGGATTGTGGTATCCCACTGGTTCTCTGCATTAAACCAGGTTTCTATTATGGCTATTATATCAATGTTATCCCTAGCTACCAAATGTTCAAGTTCTCCCATCTTTCTCGGAGACTTTGAGCATTTGTGTAAAAGCACCTGTACAGTGGGTCCCCCAAGAATGGCTGCTTCTTTGTCATCCTCCCCCCCCCCAGTGTTTGCTCAAGTACACAATATCCCGAACGAGATGCTGCCCGGCTCCTGTCGGCTTTCCCCCAGTTATCAGTTTAAAAAGCTGCTCTGCAGCCTTTTTGATGTTGAGTGCCAGCAATTTGGTCCCATCATGGTTCAAGTGCAACCCATCCCTCCAGAACAGGTTTGGCTTGTCCCAAAATGTTATCCAGTTCCTGACAAATCTGAAGCCCTCCTCTCAACACCACTGCCTTATCCACGCATTGAGGTTTCTGAGCTCTGCCTGCCTGGCGGGTCCTGCACGAGGAACAGGCAGCACTTCTGAAAATGCTACCTTGGAAGTCCGGGACTTCAATTCTTCTTCCTAACAACCTGAATTTCACTTCCAGGACTGTCCGTTTTGGCTTCCCAACAGCATTACCAATGTGTACCATGACCACTGGCTCCTTCCCAGTTCTAACAAACTGTCTAGATTTCTTGTGATGTCTGCAATATTTGCACCTGACAGGCAAGTCACCATGTGGTTATCGTGTGCATCACAAATCCATCTCTCTGTGTTTTTAATCATTGAATCACCTAGTACAAGGAGCCTCTCTCCTGCAGACTGTTCATCTACAGGCACCTCATCATCTTCAGTTTGTCTCTGTTGTTTGTGTTCCTATATCTCATCAGGTGTGATGAGGGAGAAATCCTCAGGTGGAACCAGTTGTTCCTCTGTGCATTCCTCATGAGGTGTGATGAGGAAAAGATCCTCAAATTGATTCTGCAATTTCAGACTCTCAGAGTGATCCCTTGCCCTTCTACTTCCTTGAGTCACATTCCTCCATACATCTACTTCCAAGAACAGCTCAAGCTCCTTGATTTGTTGCTGGTTATATATGTGAGCCTCTAGCTGCTGGACCTTCTCTTCTAGTAGAGCAACCAGCTTGCACTTGCAACAAGTGTAGTTCTCCATGTGCTTAGGCATGGTCTCAAACATGGCACAAGTGTTTCAGGTAACTACAGCTGCTCCTCAGCTGCTCCCTCAGACTCCACTTTAAAAAGTGCAGTATTCTGGGCCTCGAAATTTTACACTTTTACTACCTTTGTATCTAGTAAGAATATTTCTTTGTTTATATGCACATTGTTAGCCGTGCGGGTCTCTAAAGCAGCTCTACTCCAACTGCAAGCACCCCAGAAACTTACCAGTGCTCACTTCCTTCGGTTTGTTTGGTTCTCCTCAGCAGCAGCTCTGCTTTGGAACACACCCAGACTCCAAATGGCTGATGCTGACCTTGCTCGGGGGAAAAGATTAGTGTGGCTCCACCCCCAGCTTCCTTTGTTTGAGGAAGCTTCCAGCTACTTCCTATGTCTGAATAGAGGTGGCTCTTTGCAGTTTAAATCAGCAGTTTAAATTAAATTCTCCTCTGTCTTCTGACATACACACAATAAGAACACACAGAGATACTGAATTTTGATCAATGGCATAGCCATATCCATAGAAAGGAAAACACAGCTGCTGTATTTACCTGTGATGTGAAGGAGGAGATTTTTTATCTCCCATGATGCCTCTACTACTTAAGGTGCAGTTAAAAGCACTCTGTATTCCAGAGAGGGTGATGATTGCTTTTCCCCATTTTAGACAATTTTTTTGCCAATGGTTTTCAAACAGTGCACAAAAACCTACAAGGTCATTCCAAATGTTTTGAGATGTTTTGCAGTTAAAAAGTCAGTGATGCTGGATAAGAAACTGATTAGAAATATAGTTGACTGGGTGACCTTGGGTGAGTCACACTCTCATCCTGAACTACCTCATAGCATTGTTGTAAAAAATAAAATAAGAAGGAAGACAGTCATATAAGCTACTTTGAACTAATTGATGGAAAGGCACACTATAAACAGAACATAAATACATAAAGTTAGTTTGTTCATTATTAACAATCTGACATTTTCAGGAGAGTTTCCAGTTGCATTCTAGGGCACAATGCCTGTTTTCCAAAGGGATCTGCAAAGCCCAACAAAACTGCCACAGTACAATACATAAATATAATTTTTGCCATTAAGAGTAAACATCAAGAGCATTTGGTGCAGCTAATATCAGAAAATATCAGTACATGTAGAAAAGCATGGAGTATACTGACATGTATACTCAACACTTGCACAGGGCTGTTCTCTTTGATTCTGTCAGCTCATTCTGTAGCCTATGAAGTGACTTCCAAACAATCCAGTTCTCCGTGTGACTAGTGGCTAAATTTTCCTAGAGTTCCATCTCTTTTAAGAGATGTGTTGTTCTTTCTTTCTACAAGAGACTTGTTGCATTTTCTGTAGTAGTTTCTTCAAGATGCACAAATGTTCTGAATTTCCCCCCCATGATTTTAATTTGGGAAGGGTGGAAATGGTAGAAGAATGGATGTGCATTGGATGTAAATGCTTTGAGACTTCCACTATTAACTGCCATATCTCTCTTTATGTCATGGTATTCCAGACCTATATCAAAGAATTGATATTTCCATTGGGGACTAACTTCAGACTTCCAGTAATAAACCTACAGCTTTCATTCAGTTCTATGGCTACTCTTTGCCTGGACCAAGCTATAGTGCACTGGGCGAACATCAAAGGGCAAGACTGCTTCCACACCACGGTAGTGGGGCTTATCTCAGAAGGAGATGAGTCTGCTTATAGGGACGAGGTAGAGCGGTTGATTGAGTGGTGCAGAGAGAATAACTTGCTTCTGAACAAATTAAAAACTAAGGAGCTCATAATAGATTACAGGAAGAAGAAAACAGATCTTCAACCACTATTCATCAGTGGGGACTGTATAGAAAGGGTGACCGACTTCCGTTTGTTGGGAGTCCATATTGAGGAGAATTTAATCTGGAGTGTAAACCCCTCTGAGCTGCTGAAAAAGGCCCAACAGAGACTGTACTTTCTGAGAGTGCTCAGAAAGAATAACATCACTCAGAGACTATTGGTGTCTTTTTATCGCTGTGTAGTAGAAAGTGTACTGACGTACTGCATATGTGTGTGGTATGCCAGTTGCAAGGTGGCTCAGAGGAAATCGCTCCAGAGGGTTATCAATATGGCACAGAAGATCATTGGATGCCCACTCCTCACATTGGAGGAATTACACAGCTCCCGCTGTTTTAAGAAAGCTCAGAATATTGTAGGAGATATTTCTCATCCTGGACACTCTCTGTTTGTACCATTACCATCAGGCAGAAGGTATAGATCTATTAGAACAAGGACAGAAAGATTCAGAAATAGTTTTTACCCAATAGAAGTAACCATGCTAAATTCTGTTAAAAATTAAGTTGACGGGTAATATTAGTGTTGAATGTGTTACACATATATTGTATGGGGGATTGTGTATGGCTGTTGTTGTTTTTAAATTGTAGTTTTTATGGATTAGGCATGAATGTTGTCAGGTGAAAGAGTGTAAGACTGTGTGTGTATGTTTGTTTTTTATGTCAGTTTTAAATGAGTGTAAGTGATGTTCGGCGTGTGAATGTTGGGGTATGTGTATAGATGGTTTGTTCTTAAATTGTAGATTTTATGTCTTGAATGTTTATGCTGGGTTGTGTGAATGACTGACTGGATGGCACTTTTAATCTCGTCGTATTTATACCATGACAATAAATTGCATTCCATTCCATTCCACTAGTAATATAACTTTAATTCAGTCTGGTTCCAATTGGCAAACCTAGTGGACTTACCAAAATTTTTTTACACCAAACCCCAAATGAAGTACATGGGCCCTTTGTATCAACCCTCCCCCACCCCCAGCCAGGCCAAAAGGGATTTGTGTGAGTCGTGGTGCCAAATGGAGCTGGGTAAGGGAGGAGGGGGTGATATATGACCCATGTCTGAAGAACAGGGGTGTGACTTAAGAAAAAGCCTTTTACAACTGCCCTGCTTGCCTCCAACAAGAATCCTGTCCTGCTGGCTACAACAACATCTAGCCATGGATTTTAAGATCATCTAAATAAGGACTTTAAAAGTAATCTCCTGGTGAAGAACATCTTTCACCATGTCTGAACTTCTGGGACCTGCTTTGAAGAAGGGTGATTGACTGCACTCGAGAGCTTGCAATGTTCCTTTTTTATTTTTAATAGTGGCCTATGAAGGTATCGCCTGTAACCTATTTTTGTAATTGTGTTTGTGATGGCCACACGGGTCAACTCCTTTTTGCCTGGATCGATTTGCCAGCAAAGTATGCAAAGGACGATGGGCGTAATTCCTAGTACTTGTGGTTGTGTACCCAACTGGTTTCAAGTAATTTTTGAAGGGTATTATTCCTTGTGGAGACTTTTTGCTTTTTATTTAGGCGATGTTTCTCATGGCTCTAGTCGGGATACTTCCACCCACTTTAGAACTGCTTCTTGGTTGTTATAATCAATTGCACAAGCCCAGACACTGTTAGAGCAACTGAAGTCTCCAGTTGTAAAATTCATTTCTCTGAAGAATGTGAACTTATTTGGACATCTGAGTCCTGAGCAACAACAGCACCTCTCAGCTGATCTTTCCACTCCAGCGATGTGAGCCCCACAGATGTAATAAGGTTGCTTTGAAAACAAGGTGTCAAAGAGAAGAGCTATATTCAATGTGGACCAGTCATTGAACAATGGGACCTATCTACTTTAGATTTCTCCCCCACCTCCCGCACATCAAATTCACTTTCTCATCTGCTGAAATGTGTGGAATATATGTTTGCTGTGAAAATAACAACAGCCATAAGGTTGGTCGAATTAACTGTTCAAACAGCTGCTCCCTCATTTGAAGGAAATAAAACTTTGGAATGTTTGTGGGAAGGTATTCCGAGCAGTTGTGCTGTGGCCTGGCTATAAATCTACTATAACAGGTTGGAATGAAACTGCTTACAAAATTACATACCTAACTGTAGGTGTAGGAGTGCTTGCCATTTACCTAAGTCAGTGTGTGTGTGAGAGAGAGAGAGGGGGGGGGATTCCCCAGGAATGACTCAAATGGCTTTGCAAGCACTCACCTGTAAGAGCAAAACAACACAGAACAGTTTTACAAAAATTATACTGGGTGCCGTATGTGGCCATATAAGAGCAATTGTGTTCAAAACTGATTCCCGTATTACAATGCCTCAGAAGCAAAATGTATGATAGGATGGCTGATCTTGCTAGTATACAGAATGAGGAAGCTGCTTCAGGCAGCAAATTCTGAGAGGCAGAGATTGGTACTAAGCTGCTGAAAGACAAAGCAGTGATTGCCATGTAAACTACCTTTACCCTCTGTGGTAGTCTGTTGCCCTTGAATGCGGTGCAGGATGCAAAAGCACTACCAGCCCTGAAGCAAGATGCAGCTGCTGGCCTAGGCAACTCTGTACAAATTGGATGAGGAGTCTCTCCCTGTCCCCCCAATCTCACTCATAGAATCATGAAGTTGGAAGGGGACTACAAGGCCCCTCAAGTGCAACTTCCTGCTAATGTCGTGGGTCTTCCCAAGGTGTGGACTCCCTCCATCTGGGCTCCCCAGCATCTTTGTCCTTAGTGCAAAGATAAGACGCTGTGAAAAATGTCAGTGAACAAATTAACATGACAGAACAAACAAATTATTATAGCTGTTGTGAGTCTCACTCACTCTATACCCCAGAGCACAGAAAGAACTCCTAGTTCCCTGAGCTCCTTGCCCTTTGAAGATGTCAGCCACAGAGTCCGGTAATGCATCAGGAAGAAAAACTTCCAGAACACAGCCAAACAGCCCCAAAAACTCGCAACAGCTATCAGATCCCGGACATGAAAGCCTTCAAGAATACACTAAACAAATTATTATTATTTGGCTTTTTCTTGCATTAACAGAACCTTTGAAAAGATATGATATTTCACACATGGGCAGGTGGGGCAGGGGGCGGGGTGGTGGTGGGGTGATGGGGCGGGGCGGGGGCGGGGCAGGGGCAGGGTGGGGGTGGGGGGCAGGGGCGGTGGATGGCGGCAGATGGTGGAGGATGGCAACGGGCGTGGGGGGTGGGCGGTGATGGGCGTGGGGTGGGGGGGTGGGCGGTGGGGGGTAGCGATGGGCGGACGGTGACGGGCAGCTGGCAGGCGGTGGGGGGATGGACGGCGGTGGCCAGCAGCGGGGGGGAGGCAGGCTGTCCAGCACCCTCTCTCCATTTTGGTGCCCTAGGCAACTGCCTAGTTCACCTTAATGGAAGCGCCGGCCCTGAGTAAAGGTACAATAATCCATTTACAGCCTCAAGTCAGGTAGCCATATACTCAGAGAAAGCCTGCCTGAAGAGAAAGGTCTTCACTTTCTTGTGTAGGTTCAAAACAGATGGGGCCAGATTACCCTCCTGTGGAAGAGAGTTCCAAAGTCCAGGAGAAGCAGTGTATAAGGCCCTGTGAGGGGGGTGTCAAGAGGAGGGCTTCTCAAGATGATCTTAACACTTCAGCACGGTGAAAAAGGAAGACCCTTGGGTTGAAGCCATTTACCAGCCATGATGGTTATACATGACTGTGAAATACATGACATAGAGAAGATATTCTCATATTTTCAGAGAAATAATAAAGGCTGGTTGATGAATATACAATAGATATAAGACATGCAGAGAACATTTATATATTCCAGAAAAACCTCAAAGGTAACAGCCCCCCCCCCCCCCACATCTGCTTCAATAACAGCTTTATGAGTTAGTTAGGTAAGAATCAACCCAAGTAATATAGTTATTGTGATTTTTTCCGGGCTGTTTGGCCAAACAGCCCGAAAAACTCACAACAACTATTGAATCCCAGCCGTGAAAGCCTTCGAGAAAACATTACCTAAGTTAATTTATTTATTTTAAATATTTTTACCCTTTCTTTCTCCGAAAAGAAAAAAAAATCCATTGGATGAAGACTAACATGGAAAACACTGGTGTTCATGCATGGTAATCCATCTAAAAATCACTTAATAGGTAGCCCATCATTCAGGGAAACTTGCTTGAAGAGGAAGGTCTCTACTTTAGGAAAGACAGCAGAGATGAGGCAGTCCTGGCTTCCAGTGGAAGGGAGTTCCAAAGTATGGGAGCAGCAACAGAGAAGGTCCTTTCATGTGTTCTTATGAGATGCACCTGTGAAGGTGGCAGGATGGAGAGAAAGGCCTCTCTTGATGACCTTAGCACCCAAACTGGCTCATACTGAGAAATTTGATATTTGAGGTGGCTTGGACCCAGGCCATTTTGTGCTCTGTAGGTTAAGGTCAGCACCTTGAATTGTGCCCGATAGCTGATTGGCAGCCAGTGGACCTGCTTTCGTAGGGGTGTAATGTGATCTCTGTATCCAGGCTCAGTCAGAAATCTGGCCACTGTATTTTGAATCCAATAATGTTTCCAGAAGCTTTCAATTAGTAACCCCACATAGAACACATAGAATGTATAGATCAGTGTTGGCGAACCTATGGCATGGGTGCCAAGGGTGGCACTCGGAGCCTTTTCTGTTAGCACCCGACATTGCCCCTTCACAGCCACCTGTATTGGCACTTTGTGAAAAATTAGTGGGTTCTGAATCACAGTTTGGGCACTCGGTCTGTAAAAGGTTCGCCATCACTGGTATAGATAAACCTTGAAGCACGTATGATTGCCAGTGTGTACATATAATGCATGTGCGAATATGTCTATGTATAAGAACAAAGCAAAAAGTCTAGTACTGTACTGCTCATATACCACCCCATAGTGCTTGAAGCGCTCTCTGGTAATTTTACACACCCAGTGAAATGGGTACTCAATTTACCAACATCAGAAGTATGGAAGGCTGAATCAACCTTGAGCCAGTTACCTGAGCTACTTGGGTCTGAACTCAGGTCATGAGCAACCTTGGCTGCAGTACAGTACTGCTGTTTCCCAAGTTCGCTGTTGTATATCTTTTCTTTCCTGTGTTGTGAAAATCAACTGCACGATCCGAAGTGCAGAAAACAAGGAAAGTATTTGTATGCATTTTGCATGCTGTTTTTTCAAAGTTAGATTTTTGTCAGTATTGTTTGTTCTATCTCTTTACAGCCTGTCGTGTTTTAGTATTTATCTTATCATGTTTATACACTGCCTACATATCAATGCTTTTAGGATAACTTAAAAACATATATAAAACTGAAAATAAAATCACCTCACCAGTTTTATAGTACAAAAGCAAATAAATCATCCAAAGTGGAGTCAACATATTAAAATATTAAAATGCTAAAAGAAGATATAAGAGCTCCCAAGCTTAAAACAGTAAAATAAAAAATACATTCTGAGGACTAAATCTTGGTCTGAAAAGGAATATCTTTGTATGGCAGCTGAACTTTATTAACCAGACTTCTAGGCAGGTCCTTCTTAAGAGGGGGAATCCCATATACCAATGTTGGTTCATGTCTGAGAAGGCTCTTTCTATGGTAGCCATCCATTGCATCATCATGAGCAGCAGCACCCAGAGAAGTTGCTCCAAGAATGACACCACTTTGTGGCAGAATATACAAGAAAACGCAGTCATGTCATTTAGAGCTCTATAGTTTAGAACTGACATTTTAATTCAGACCTGGAAATTTACTATGTTATGTTATGACTAGTACTGACTATGTCATGTTATTGAGTATGTCATGACTTGGTCATGGTGACACATGTCCTAGTTACATCCTGGCTGAATTGCTATAACACCCTCTATGTGGGGCTGTCTTTGGAAAGTGTTTTGAAACTTTCAAGGGTCCAAAATGCTACAACCAGATTGACAACCAGATTTTAACAGGGTCTAGGGTGTTTTTAGGTATGTCTGTCTGTTTATTTATTGTATTTTGTTGGCTTTATAGCCTTTTTGTTAGCCGCTTAGAGTACCCAGTAGATAAGCGGGATATAAATATAACAAATAAATAAATAAATAAATAATAAATAACTACGGCTCAGTAGAGGAAACAGCTCCTCTGGTTGCTGATCTGTTTCCGGGTGCAGTTCAAAGTGCTAGTTTTAACCTATAAAGCCCTAAATGGGTTGTGTCTGAGCTGTCTAAACGACCACATCTCACATGAGCCTGCCCAGACTTTAGGTCATCAGGAAAGGCAGTTTTCTCAGTCCCACCACCATCACAGGTGTGTTTGGGGTTACTCAGAAGAAAGCCTTCTCTGTTGCTGCTTCCCAACTCTGGAATCCCCATAGGAAGGCTGGCCCCATCTCTGCTGTTCGTCAGGCAGGCAGGTAGGCAAAGACCTTTCTCTTCAGGCAGGGTTTCCTTAATGACTGGAGGTTTGAGAGGGATTTTAAATGAATCATTGTGCTCTGTTTTGTTTTATTAGCAATTTTATTACTATTTTAATATACAGTAGGATCCCTGTATCCATTGATTCATTAACCACTGGTTCAGTTATACATGGTATGCAGAGGAAATAAATAAATAAATAATTCAGCAGCTGCAAAGCAACCTACTATCACAAACAGCAGCCGCAAAGCAAGCTGCTGGCACAAAATACTGTAGCAGATTTTTTTTTGGGAGGGGTTGGCGTTCTCTCTTATCCATGGTTTTTGTTACCCACAGGAATGCCTTGAACCAATCCCCAGCAGATACCAGGGTCCTACAGTAATACTTGTTTAATTCTTTTTTAAATATTTGTATATTTCTAACTTTTCACTTTTAAATACTGTTTTATGATGCAAGCCACCTTGTGTCCTTCTTGTGGAGAAAGGTGGGGTAAAAACATTTTGAATGAATGAATGAATGAATGAACCACAGTAAGTTTAGTGAGTTTTTCTCCTTTATTGTACATATGCTGCTGCATTTTAATGCTATACAGGTTTTCATGCACAGCAGTACTCAAATCATGTCAGATATTTACATTTCTTTTCATCCAAGCTGCTTTGTCTAGTCTTCTTTAATGTTGCTTTTGGTGGCTGCAAGAAATTGGCTATGGGTAAAGTAAAGATGAACAGTATATTTGTCTGTTCTGTGCTATCAAGTAGGAACTGACTTATAGTGACCTTAATAGGGGGCTTCAAGGTAAGTGAAATATTTAAGGAGTGGTTTTACCAGTTCCACCCCCACCCCCGAGGTTCCATGGCCAAGTGGAGATTTGTCCCCTGTTCTCCAGAGTACTGATTAATCACTCGATCCAATACAGCTCAGTGGTTTAGTTCTCTGGCTCCCAGAGATAGAGGTTCCCCACTATCTCTGGGAAGAACAGCGAGTCTGTGCAGCCTTAAGCAAACTACAAAGACTTTGGGCATCTCCAGAAGAAAGGAATGGTAAGCCATTCTGACTATTCTCTACCTGGAAAACCCTGAAAAGGGTCACCATAAGTCAGAAGCGGCTTGATGGCAGGTGATATCACGGCTAGCAAATACTTTCTAAAATGGTGATATGAACTGAAAACCTCCAAAATATATTATCAGTAACAGTCTTGCAAACTAAAGACCATGGTTCCTTAAGATGTCCATCTAATTCTAATGCTCAATTTTTCTTTTTTCCCCCTGCTGCTTTTCATTATTCCTAGCATTATTGTCTTTTCCCAAGTATCTTGTCTTCTCTTAGTATGTGTACAGTATGATTAACTACCAAGTCTCATTATTTTTCCCATATCTTGGCTACAGTCTACCTTTGTGTTAGCCATACAGCATCTCTAATAATTTCAATTTCTTTGTTGCCAACTTTGTTGCCAAATTGTGTAGCTCTCCAGTAGTTGTGACTTTTGTATTAATCTTCAGTTGCAATCTGGATTTCACACTTTCTTCTTTCATTTTCCCCAAATCATTTCAAATCATTGCTGCTTTCTGCCAGTAAGATGGTGTGATCTTAAATTACTGATGTTTCTTCCAATTTTCATTCCACTTCCAGAAGGAACTGGATCTAGCCCAGCTTTCCCAATATGTTCTATGTAGATTGGGCACATAAGAGAATAAAGTGTACCTTGTCTGACATATTCCTATAGGAAACTATTCTGTCCTTACAGTAGCTTCTTGTTCACAGTAGAAGTAACATATCAGACTAATCAAGTTCTGAACACAACTTTCAGAACCCATAGTTTCCCATGATCTGCACAGTCAAAATTTTGGATGTAGCAGAGACTGATCATCTTCTGAAATTCTTTGGCACACTCCTGTAGCCAGTTGACATTTGCAATTTAATCTCAAGTGCCTCTTCCTTTTGCAAGTCCATCTTGAACAACAGGCATTTCTTGCTTCTTATCAAGTAAAAGCATTTATTGCAACACCATGAGCATCTAAGTTTACTTCTAGGGTCAGGGAGCTGAAACTGGATACAGATAAGACCATGGTATCCTTTGATGTTGCATCTCTCTTCACTGGTATTCACACCACCAATGCCCTAACACTAGCAGAGTAGTGACATCACCCTTGCCACCAGAAGCAGCCTCAGTCCAGACCAGATATGCCTACTCCTGGACCTGGAGTAGGCACTCTGCCAGGTGCAGAGTGAACTTTTACAGATAAAAGCATGGTTGCACCTTGAATTCTCCAGTTTCACCCATTGTTGCCAATCAATGGACCTATTCAGGCCACTGCCCACCTAGCCAACCTATTCAGGCCAGGGTGGGGTGAAAACAAGATGAACTATAAATTGAAAGCCTTGAACCAACTTTTTTTCCCAGACGGATGAAGCTACTTGAACTGTGAAGCATCTTGATCCCACAAGAGGTGAAGTCCAATTGCCATGATTCTACTCCCATATAGAATCTCCACTTACACCTTGAGCATGGTTTTGCTTGCAAGGCAAATTAAAGCAATGGCTTGCT
Source organism: Phrynocephalus versicolor (assembly GCA_023846285.1). Classification (NCBI taxonomy): domain Eukaryota; kingdom Metazoa; phylum Chordata; class Lepidosauria; order Squamata; family Agamidae; genus Phrynocephalus; species Phrynocephalus versicolor. Next base: position 22,079,794 of record JAHTLZ010000379.1, on the reverse strand, counting down.
AGTTACTGCACTCGGCATCTCCTTTCCTGGGGACTGGAATGTCTATTGAGTATTTGTTGGACCTAGTAATCTGGACCAGTATTTTGTTTGTATTTGTTGGACCTAGTAATCACTGACTGCAAATGAAGACTGCTCCAAGGTCACGCTACAAGTTGAGCACCACCACCAGCAGCCCAGTTATTTTTGAAAGGGCAGTGGGTGGACGAATGGGTGGGAGGAACATTCTTATCAGGCAGTGATTTCAACTTTCCCCAGACAAATAAAAAAATACTTCACCTCTCCACCACTAAGGCCATACCTAACGACCCATACTTTATGGGTTTCAGCACCTTAGGCCATTGTCTACCTAATGGCTTAGTGAGACTATTGTCCACCTAAAGAAACTACTAAGGCCATTGCTCATCTTAGGAGCCTATTTCAGACCAGGATGACAAGAGGTCAAAGTGAGCTATAAAATGGGGGACTCACAACTAGCTTTCTTCCGACTGACGAAGCTATTTGGATGAGCAGCAAAACGTTTCAATCTCTCAAGAAAAGAAGTTCAGATGCCATGATGACTCAACTTCCAGATTCACCTAAGACATATTTTTCTCCAGAGTCATCACGGAGATGCTCCATTTGGGAAGCTGTTTTTGTACCGCAGCTAATTATATACCTGGCATTTGTTGCAGTCACGTTTTTGTTTTTCTTATTCCTGCAGCTCCATGGTCGCGCTACCTTGTTACAGAAATTATGTGACCTAAGTGCATTCTTGTTTCGTTGCTTTGCGGCCCATGACAGTAGGGCAACCGTGAGGCCACTGTGGGACGCGGGGGCACTTTTGGTGAACCAACCGGGCTTTTCAAAATCCACGCTCACGCTCCCTAGCGCCCTGGGTTGCAGAGACTCTCGGAAGGGAGAAGGCTAGTCGGCCACGGCTCCACCGAGGTCCGTGGGTTTCCGCTGCAGGCAGCACTACCGCCGGCTTTCAACCAGGGCGAGCCACCCACTCCCTGGCGCGGTCTCCCCCGGAGGCTCCCACCTGATCTTGGCCCTGGGGTGACGCATTCCGGGCTCGCAGCGGCGAGGCCCGCCAGGTAGCTCCGCCTCTAGAGGCGGAGTCAGTGACTCCATTCAGCTGGCCGGCGGGCGGGGTGGCAGGGGAGGGGGCGGAGCCTACGGCAGCGGGGCTCGCGGGGGTCGGGCGGCTACTGCTGCTGCTGGTAGTGGTGGTGGTGGTGGTAGTGCCTGTCATTGCTCGGAGCGTCTTTGCAGCTGAGACCGCGAACCGGCGCCATGGCGGGGACCGGGCTGGGCTCAGCCGGGCTCGACCTGGAGAAGTTACGGATGGCAGGCGCCGGCCTGGCCCTGGCGGTGCTGACCAGCGGCGGTGATGCACAAGGTCAGTCGGAGAACAGGGACGGAAGGAGGGAGGGACTGGCGAGCGAGCAAGCCCGCCCGCCCGCCCGCTGACCCATCCCCTCCTCTCGCCTTCCATATGAAGAGGGTTCTCGAGCCTGGAGCGGGGGAGTGGTGCAAGGGGGGTTGCTGGCCCACTCGCTGCTAGACGGGACGTGCAACGCTGCACGGCTCGTGGGCGAAAAAAAGGCGCCAGCTGCCTAGGCCGAAGCAATGGGATCCTGGGGCGAGGAGGGGGCGTCTGCCCAATCGATCCATTGCAAGTCCATCCCCTGGACGCCCGTCAGGACCCCTCCCCAAAACTAGGCGTCCGGGAGGCAAGCTCCTCCCTCTGGCCCCGCCCACCCCTCCTCCCCTCCCCCTCCCACCCCTCCTCCCCTCCCCCTCCCCCTCCCCCTCCCCCTCAGAGGGCCGAAGGGCATCTTTACTTCGTAGATGGATGCCTCTGGACCTATATCAATATGTCTAGATATGTACGGAGGCAAACCTTTTTCCTTCTCCGTCTCCTCTCCCTCCCCTTGCCTCCAGCTGTCGGGGATAACACTTAATAGGGCTGCACAATTACAGAGAGAATGGGCAGAATCCTGTTGCATAGCATAGGAAATTGCACTTGAGTAGGCCCAGTGCATCAAGGGGGATTGGGTGAGCCAATTCCTCCGTAATTTCCATTGATTAAAAGAGGCCTTCTCTGACTGCAATTTATTATGCAGTCCTTGAGAAGGGCTCAACTCAGCGATCAATAGGGTCCCACCTTAGGGAACAGTTGACCCATCAAATCTCCAGTGACTGGGTGAGACTACCATATAGTAGTGTGATTTACCCTGCTAAGCAATAAGGCTTGGCCAATGTTTGCAAAGTGCTTTGAATGTTGGGCGCCAAGGGGTTCCTCCACCATTACTTTATAGAAAGGGTTGGACTGCAGTTCTCATGTCTCTGCATGTTTACCTGCACTAGCTAGGAGTGATGGGAGTTGCAAACCAACAACATCTATCTACAGAACTATACAGCTTTTTACATATAGAAGTGGAGAGGTCACTTCAGTGGCACAGGGAGTGGACAACAGACTGTAGAAAGATACTGGATGCAACGTATATTTGTTGATAGTGCCAAAGCTGACTGTATGACAACATATACTGTATTTCCCATTATTGCAAATTATTCAAATATAATAGGAATTATGGGTTGTCAGTACATCCGTGTTTCTGTAGACTCAAAAGTCCTTTCATTTCCAACCCTGCATTTTAAGAATAAACTTTCTACTATGTAATTCTTACTTGCAACAGTTTAACAATCTGGAAATTGAGTCATGGCAACTGGACTTCTTTTCTTGAGAGATTGAAACATTTTACTGCTTATCCAAACAGTTTAGTCAATCTGAGGAAAGTTAGTTTAACAGTTTAAGAAGTTAGAAGGGCACTTGAGCATTCCATCTATGATTTCTTTAATAACTATGTTTGCGGTTAATAGCAATTTTGGTACAACCAGGCTTTATTGATATATGCATCTGTAGCTGTACAATTTTTTTTCAGTGTTGGCCCATTTTGCCCTTGTGAACTTGTCAGCGTTGTCTAGTAATAGATTGGATTGTTCACATGGTGACCATTATAGAAACTAATTACAAATAGCCATTTAGTAATTTTTGCAAACTCAATGTGCTTAGTCTTTTAGGGAACAGAGCTACTCCTGAATCTCCGGATGTTTGTGTCCAGGGGAGGGAATGCATATGCTGAATATCTCATTGGCCAAAGTCTTGTTGCTTAACAGAGTAAATTGCACAAATGTAGGCCCACCAAATCAGTGGGTGTTCAGGGACTCAACAGTTCTATTAGTTCTATGTATTCAAATGAGCATACTATATCTGCAACGTCCTGTATTTCACATTTGGAGTCTATATTTCACATTTGGAGTCTGCCCATTTGATTGAACTTATGAAGGAAGTGGCTCAAAATACTCATTGATTCAGTGATCCTATTCTCATGCAATTTATTATTTGAGCAACAGTATTTTGGCCATTGAATCCAAGTGGATGTTTTCTCTGTTACAGTCAAATAAAAGGATAATTTTTTTAGTATTTTTAATTGATGCATGTCAAAACAGTTCATGCAAATGTAAACTACTTTTGTAAACTTTTAGATATCAAGAGAATAAAAAAGAGTGTGTATTCAACTACAATGCTGCTTTCTATTTGGATGTTATAAATACAGCGTTGTCTAATGTTTTATTTGATCACCCTTCCAAATACCAACTTTATTTTCCCAGTTGGTCCGACTGTTATCTTTCTAGTTATCCTAGCAGAAGAAAATATTTAAGCTATGGTAGAGATATAGAAAGTTCAAAGAAAGATATCACATAATGCAAAGGAAGCAACTACTTTAATCTTTTTTTAAAAGTCATTTTATTCTCAGATCTGTTGCTTTCTCAAAATGAAAGTTCCAGAAAATGGGTATTTGCTGGATGCATGCTTGTATTCTGGAACAGTCTTTTATCCTCACACACTTGCTCTGCTCTGTTTTGATTAGTTTTTGTTGATGAAATAATGTGGCTAATTCAGAAGAAAAAATGTGATGACACAAACCTTGCCTGTAAAATCCTGTACTGTATATTCTAACAGTATATAATTCACTGTATATTCCTTGTTAGGTGAAACCATTTTCTTATTTTGTTAGTAGAGTGCATGTTTCAGACTTAGAACTTAGGAGGTTTCTTTGTCAGATAGCAGAGATGTTCTGCTCTTTGGCCTTGCTAATTGGTGCCTTATCATTTGCATCACTTGATTTGCTATCTCTATTGTTGACATGATTCATGTCTATGGTGAGAGCACATTCCACTTCTTGGGTCATGGCAGAGGTACTGTACACAGCTTGAAGTCAATATATGTACTTTCAGTAGAAATAAAGTGGTCATGAATGTGTTCTTGTGTAGCATGATACAGGTGTAGTTTATCTGTGATTCTACCGCCTGCCTGTAACCGTTTGTGTTCAACCAAGGCTTGCAGCAGATTCCCCAAAAGTTGTAAACTCTTTCCCAAAATACCTAGCACTGTTTTCTGGTATAGATAGGCTACTGTTTTACAATTGTTCTTGCAAAACAATCAGTCCTTGATTAAACCTCCCTGTGTAGCAGAACCCTGAATGAGATAGGACTCTATGTCATAAATGTTTAAACACATTAGATGCTTAAACTAAACATTTCTCTCCCTCCCTCCCTCCCTCCCTCCCTCCCCCCTCTCTCTCTTGCACGCACACACACACACACTGCTTAAACTACTAAACATTTCTCTCTCTCTCTCTCTCCTTCCCTCCCTCCCTCTCCCTCTCTCTCTCTCTTGCACACACACACACACACACGCACACACACACACAGAGAGAGGTCTGCAGGGCACACTTTCATTTTACCTGTATTGGAATTCAAAGGATACAAATCTGCACCCATAATGTGCAGTACAGTAAAATCCTCTATTTTTCTAAATATTCTATACAGTATTTTGTAGCCATCTTAATCTAAATCACTTCCCTGCCATGCCTCCTTCAACAGTTGGCCACTCAGATGCGGAGGTGGAATGGGGATTCTCCTTATGCAGTAGCTCAGGCTGCCCAACAGGTAGACCACGGGCTTCAAAGTAGCCTGTCAGCCATTAATAAAAAAAAAAGTGAGGGGATAAGTTCTCCACCCCTCCCTCCCCCATCCCAAGGACCATCACTGCCCCAGCAAAGCTCTGGGTCTGCCAACCCATTGTCTCAGCTGAGCGGGGCAGTTCAAGGGCCATGGCGCATTGAAATCTCTTCCTTCCAGAACAGATTAATTGGTTTTCAATGCATTCTTATGGGAAATTGCTGCTCTACTTACACAGTTTTTACTTATGAGCATGTGCTCAGAACAGATAAAATTCATAAGTAGAGGTTTTAGTGTAGTAGCCCTCAGGCACTTTGGGCTGGAAAAAGTAGACCTCGGCCTGTTCAAAGTTGAACAGCCCTGCAGTAGCTGAATGGTCAGCTGCCAGAGGAGGCAGGGCAAGGAATCCTGGGCTCCTGCCTGGACACCCCGAGAGGGAGGGCAACCTGGATGGCACACTGAGGCTTGTGAGTGGAGCAGCTGGCCCCGGGGGTGGGGTGGAGTGGGAAGCAGGGAGGAACGTACAGCACATGTCATGCCAGGCATACAAATTGGGTCAAAGTGCTACAAAGCACTCCGTCTACTAATCTGAGGCTGTTCTAGCAAGCATGTGCAGTGATGGGGATGGAATGAATTAAACACAGGAACACAGGAGGCTGCTTTAAATGGAGTGAGACTGTTGTTCCATCTACCCCAATGTCAGCCACTCTCCACCATTCCAGGCAAGATTCTTTCCTAGTCTAACTCAGAGATCCTTGTTATTACCTGGTAATCTCTTATCCAATGACCCGACATGTCTCTGCTTGGAGTCCTAAATTAGATTCCTTCATCCTTCATCTACCAACCCAGTTCATAGCATGCTATTAATTTAAGAAAGTGCTGTAAAATTGTCAGGTTCAAACTGGATCATATTGTTAGAATATCAGGTGAAACCCACCAAATAATGAAAAAAAATGAAATTATAAAATATAAAAATCTTGTCACCCTTTAAAGGTTAGCATATTTTTGGCCAGCATTTTAATTAGACTATTTGCTTGGACACATGAGCAGCAGGGTTTTATAATTTATAATTTGTACTGTATCTGGTTTTAACTGTATTGTAATTTATAGTTTTAATAATTTTATTGTTTTAGAGTTTTTAATACTTGTTGTATGCCGCCCAGAGACCTCTTGGTAGTGGGGCGGCTAAAAAATTGTGTAAATAAATAAATAAATAAATAAATAAATAAATAAATAAATAAATAAATAAATAAATGTGAGCTTTTGTGGACAAGTCCACATTTTCAGTCAGATGTAATCATATATAAAGTTCACAAATTAAACAGTAATGGTGGCTTTAAAGGTCAGTGGTGTAAGGCTGCACCTCACATGTGCAGTACTGTAATTTATGATATATGCTCACTCAGTTATTTTGAAGTCTATTTTGTGTACGTTCCTTGAAGACAGAGAAAACAAGGCAAGGGAGAAATGGGGTGGGGGAGAGATGCTTGTGGTGCTGTGAAACAAACATGAGCAGTAACATAATTAAACAAGACAGCAGAGGAACAATATGTGTTAGTGTATGGAATGTGAACAGTTTTTATCTTTGACCCTTGTGCTGAAAGATGGGTCTGATAATTTTGAATAGAGATGTAAAAATTCTCGACATTTTGAAGCCATGGGAAAAAACTTTGGCAAAGTGGGAAAAGTGTGGGTGGGTGGGTGGGTGGGTGCGTGCGTGCTTGAGTGCGCGCGTGTGTGTGTAGAGGAGGTGACAGGTTTCCTCCTCACCCTACTCTCAGGTTTACAGAAATTTTGCATCTCTAGTTGTGAAGAAAATAAAAGTAGATAGTATAAATACTGTATTATATTTGGTAATGACTTGAAATTTTGACTTATATTCAATCCATTTACAGTATGGTAATGTTTATTGTATCTGAGCTGTTTACCCCTATTCTATAGTTTTTCTTTTCCAGAATAGCACCTTTTTTGTGAAGAGTGCTCAGATACTGTACAGTGGTACCTCTTCTTAAGAATGGCTCTGCTTAAGAGCAATTCAACTTAAGAGCGGAAAACCTTTGGCATTTTAACTGCTGCCTTACAAATTTTAGATGCAGTCTGCTCTACTTACAATTTTCTTTTCATTTTTTCATTTTTTCATTCATTTTTTCAATTTTTAGATATGGTACCTCTACTTAAGAGTTGCTTGACTTAGGAGCATGCATTCAGAATAGATTAAATTCACAGACTGTAATTTGAAATGGTTGGAGACAGATTTGTGTATTTTGGTATTTAGATGTGGGTCTTAAGTCTTAAAACATGTCTGTTCTTGCTGAGTTCTGAATCTTGATAAAATTACTATTTGAGAGATTTCACAGGATCTTAGCTTCTTTATGTGAACAAAAAATCTTGTCTCCTTAACCTTAATCTCTGTGCTGGTCATGGAGGAGAGAATTTCTTCAACAGCTGGTTTAGAAACGGAGAGTATTAATCTCTTAGTAGACTGGACGAAAAATCCCAGCCTTGCTTATCTTCTAAATATTTTGAAAGTCACTTTGGGTCCATTTATTGAGAGAAATGTAGGGTATAAACTGACTCAGTGAAAGAACAAATGAGTTAATCTTGTATCAACTTTTATTGAGATTTACAAGCTGACATTCATAGTTATACACACAAAGAGAGATAGATGATCTGGCATGTTTGCCCTATCACATCCATAAAAGAGTTTCTGTAATTGTCCATATTGAAAGGATATGATTATATATTGCATAATGTAAAGAAATATGTAGCTTTTGCAAGCTCCAAGTACAGAGGGGAAGCTGTTAAAAAATCCACCTCCTGAAGCTTAACCCTGATCCCCTTTGCTACCTCTCTCTCTCTCTCTCTCTCTCTCTCTCTCTCTCTCTCTCTCTCTCTCTCTCTCTCTCGGTGACAACTATACATGTATAGTTCCAGCTTCTTGATGGAAGATAGATTTCCCTGGCATTATAGACATACTAGATCTGTGCCACAGAGTTCAGTGGATTCTAGCATGAATTTGACACATTACATGTAAATAGTTATCTTTCTGGGTGAGACAAAAACAAGAGAGTAAATGTGTGTGAAGCAGGTCTAGATGTGAGTAATTAACTGGTGCAACTGATAATCAGGTATAGTACAAGGACAGCTAGACAGATGTTCCCAGAAAAGTGGCCAGTTGCAGAATTTAACAATCATTGAAAGTATTGCATGTACTCTAGCACATCTAATTCCATTGTTTTGAAACTGATTTAAAGGCCATGTTTTATGGTAATACAATGATTCATATACACTTGGATTCCATACATCTATCTGACCCAGCCTCTTGTTCAGGCTTGGAAAACCATGTTGTCTTACATAGGTGGGAAGAGACAATCTACAGAATTCAGTACCAGTTTCGTTGCTCTTTGGTTTGGGAGATTGGTCTTGATGAGCTTTCTCTGCATGCACTTTGGTGCTTAACACATGCTTTTGTGTAATGCTCATTAAGCCAGCTTGAATTCTAGATTTTAAAAGGGGTATCAAATGTCAAAACAAATCCCTTTGTAGTCCCCATAAGTTTTTTTTAACACAGTAATATTGGAGAACCAAGGCAGTCTTATCATTGTAGAATAAATGGCAGCCTGCTCTCAATTTCTCCTGCACTTTTTCTTGTTGTTCTGCTGTCCCCAAACAGTACAGGAAGGTGAAATATGTAAAACATCAGTTCATGTGGAAGATTAGTCAGGTCACTAGGTTCTATTAGCTCCAGCACAGAGATGGCAAAAAGGCAGTTCTTGGGAGTTGTCTTGCACAGAGACTCAAAGAATTTAGCCTAAGGACAAAAGGCACACCAGTTGGAGGATTTATCTAATAGGGCTTTCATGGTAAGTGAGGTACCGGTATATATAAGTACAGTAGTGGCTTTACCAGTTCCACCAGTTCCATACACCCCAGTGAATTGGCTGGGCAGATATTCAAACCAAGGCTTCCTGAGTCCTAGGTCATTACTTGGTCCATTACATCACACTGAGTATCTCCCTAGTTGGAGGCAGGATAGCAGTTTGTGTCTAAATACAGAATGAAATCTCTTGGCATTGCTGTCAGAAGATGCTGGTGCAATTATCATTATGCATTTGGAGTTGAAGCAATAGACAGAGCCCCTATCCATGCTAAACAGTCCCGTGCTTTCCCAGGTTGTGCATTGGTTTCTTCTCACGGATAATTTGATCTTTTCTGTGCTTCTGCATGCACAAGATTCCATGTAACCATAAGAGGAGTCATTGTTTTCAAGGAAAATTGGTGCGTGGACAGGTGAAGACTCACGCTATAATGGCCATAGTTACTGTGACAAGCTGTAAGCCAATGTAGTATTTATTGTTCATTGTTATCCTTCACTAGACAACAAGTGTTCATTCTTTACTTCACTGAACTCTGTGAGTGTATGTCTCTAACCGCCCCACCCCCCATATTATTCCCGGAACAACCTTCGGGGTAGGAAATGCTGAGAGAGGATTGTTGCAGAGTTCCTCTGAGCTTGATGACTCCATGGAGAACCAAATGTGTATGTCCTAGGGCCCAGTATAATAAACTAACCAATGTACTACTCTGATACTTATATTTTGCGCGCTTTTACACGACCCCTAAAATCCGAGGCAAAGGGCTCCTAGATCCAGAGCTTTAAAATGTTTTCCCACTAGCTCAGGACTTTAAAAAGTTAAGTACGACCATGCCCACCTAAGCGCGTCCCAGCGCACTTTTCAAGTACCTGGCCTCCAGGAGGTAAAAAATATTCCGATGCCCATTGTAAAGCTATGAATGCCGGGCTCCCTCGCCTTCTGTTTGTTTTTTTGTCCCCGCCGCCCCTTTAAGAGACAGGAATTGCTACAACGGGGCTGCTTCGACCGGCAGACGGAGGTGAGCCTGCATTTTTTTCTCCCTCCCCTCACGCAGACAGGAATAATGGAGTGTGGATGGGTGGGAAGACAGGAAGAGCGACAAGCCCCCACGATCTCTGGTCCAAATTTAAGTTGACACTGGATTTTAGAGGTCGTGTAAAAGCAACCTTAGATGTCTTCCTATTCTGTAACAGAAAAGATATGTTGGTTGTACCTCTCGCCCACAACATACTTTGCTCTGCTTTGTACCTGTTAAAAGATGAGCTCACATGTACTTGCCCAGCAATTCAGCTGGTTATCATTCTCGTCGTTTTCTGCAAGTAGTTTCCCATTGCTTGTCCCAAGAATAGTGGGCAGGTCAGACCTGTGCTGTGTTTTTCCCTTTGAAAAAAGCCTAGCTTGTGCTGTTTCCAATCTATCTCATGAAAGGCTCAGCCATAGTTAAAGAAAATATTAAGTGGTATCTTCAGTTTTGTGAGCTTTTAAATAATCTCGGATACTGTCTGCTTCTGATTGTGAGGTTTTGGACTGTTAGATTATAATTCTCTTTGCAAATCAATTAAAAGGGAGTGGGGAGCCGTGCGGCTATTACAAACTACAAATGCAAGACTAGGCTATATAAGTGATACCTTTATAGGCCACTAATAAAAGAACAAAATATCATTGCAAACTTTCGAGAGCAATGCCCCCTTTTTCAAGACATGCACCAAAAGTCCAAACATGGCCAAAGATGTGGTTTGCCAGGAAATTATTCTTAGATATAAAGTTACTGGCAAGATTATTTTCACTATGCACCTCTGTCTTTGATGAGGCAGGAAGCACCAGGGCTGTTGTTAAAGCTGCATCTGAAGTCAAGAATTGGTTTTCACACCCCAGCTCTTCAAACAAAGGGATGTAGGTCATGAACACCCACCCACAATTCCTCTCTTTTGGGCTGTTCGAGACCTACAAATCAGGATTATCTATTAGGGTACAGTACAAAACCAATGAATATATATCACCAGCACAAACATTTGAGCCAGACTAACTTCTGAAATCTCAAAAGTATGCATCATAAAAGTATTCATCATAAAGAAGATTTGGCAAGTGCTACATGTGTCCTTTGAATCTTAGATAAGATCACTGTGAGTGCTCAGTGCATTGCAGACATGCCATTTGTTTCCCTAGATCAGTGGTTCCCAACCTTAGGCAGTCCAGTTGTTCTTGGATTGTCTTAGATCAAATTTAGAGGAAAGTTGTTCCTAACACCTACCCACCCACCCCCACCCCAAAATAGGGCATACTATAGCTTGGCCTGCTGCTATGTCCATCACATTCCTACCATCCTGGAGTAGTTTTAGTTAACTGGATCAGAGGAAGCAATGTTTTTTGAGAAAGGGAAAAGAAAGCTTCTAAGAATTTTTTGAACAGAATCTTGAAAAACAATGAAGCAAAATGAAGAAGCAGCCGGAATCTCAAGGAAAAAGTGGCAGATCATATTTAATTTAGAGATAGATGTATTTTATCCTTAAAAGTGGGTGAGCAGCATTAATAATCATATGTTACCTGGTTACAGTTTCCTATAAACTGGAAGTGCTCATCCTGAAAAACCCAGCATAATTCTGTGTGTTCTCAGTTTATTTATTTATCTTTGTTAACATATACAGCACAGTACTCCTAAAGCAGAGATTTGCAGTAAGTATGAGATCTCCAAAGGAAAGCAAAAGTGAAAATACTGCCTCAGGAAGAATGGCTTAAAATGGAAGAAGGTACCTTTTGAACTGCTCAGCTAAGAAATTGTTTTTAGTATGTGAGCTTGGGTCTAAATCCACTCCTGCTTTTCATCAAGTCTTTCTTGATTATAGCCGATTAGCTGTCACAAATATTTTCAAGTGATACTTTAACCATGCATTAGTTTCACTTCACTGACAGAATAAAGGAACAGATGCTCTGCTGCTGAGCTTGTAGGTCTGTTGGTTTTTCCCCATCCTTAGTTTGTTTATCTGCCATTTTGAAGTCTTTGTGAATCAGACATTGCTATTTTCAGGAAAATTGGGGAAACTGTCATAAGGATATTATCTTGTAATGAATATTTGAGATGTCATTGCAGCACTCTCCACTTCTGTCAGTTGGAACAACAAAGCAGTGGGATACAAGTGCAATGAAATGAGTCACAGATATTCCATAATATAATTACCGATAAACTTTGGTTTTGGTTGCTAACCATGATGTGTGTGATAACGTTATATCATTATGAAGAACCTAACTGGCTTCTTGCAGCTGAATAACTTGCGTATTCAATTAAACCAAACAATTTCAATTGATCTGAAGATGTTTTTTTCCTAGCCAACTGTGAAGTTGAGCCTTGCTACACTATCTCTCTCTCTTTTTTTACAACAATAAAAATGAGATTAGAAATCACTTGTATGCAGGACCATGTTGGTAAACGGAAAGCAGTTTAAAAATGTAAACATGTGCCATTTGTACTACAGGAGGGGTTAGAGTCATTTTACAGTATCCAGTATACTTTTGGAGTCAGAAATGGGGTGAGGGAAGGGAACAAAATAATCAACAAAGGAAACTACTCTGCCAAAAAGTACAAGAAAATATTAATTAACTGTCCTGTTTTAAATACAGTATGTTTTTTACAGACCACTGGATGGGCTTAGCCTGAGATAGATGGAATTCTCATTTGTCCACATGTAATAAATGTTGAACTAAATCCAGGGCTGGGCCACTCAATAGGCACAGTGAGGTGGTTGCCTCAGGAGTGAGCAAAACCAGCATTACTAGCTCACGGCCACTTATGTGACTGCCACCTAGACTGCTACCAAACTGCCTTTGCTACAGTTACTACATTGGTAGAATCATAGAATAGTGAAATTTGAAGAGATCTCCAAGTCCAACCGCTCGCTCCATGCAGGATATCCGCCAGGTGATTGTTCAAATTTCTCTTGAATGCCTCCACTGTTGGAGCACTCACCACCTCTTGAGGTAATTGCTCCATTGCCATACTACTCTAACAGTTAGGAAGTTTTTCCTGATATTCAGCTGAAAGCTCAGTTCTCTTAATTGAGCCCATTGTTGCCTGTCCTGCACGCTGGGATGATCGAGAGCAGCCCCTGCTTCTTAGCTGGTTATTTGGATAATGCCTAGCACTGAGAGTCCTCAGGACAAAGACCTTGTGGGAGGGCACGGTTTAGAAAACTGGCCAGCCCCTCATGACACCACTCCACCCCACAACAGGCTATACATTATTTCAAAACCCATCAGCGAAATAGGTGAGCTGCAGAAGGGCTGATTAGACAAGGAAGAACCTGGTGCTGGCTTTCTGCTGTTTAATCTCATTTTCCCCCTAATGAGTGCTGCTGTAGGTTCAAGACTATGGCACTTACCTTCCTACCAAGATTTTGCATTCACCTTATCTAAGTCTCTACCTTGAACAAGTGACATAAAATCAACAGTAAGATGATTGTTTTTTTTTAAATGAAGCTAGATGAAAGAAATGTGGAAAAAAATAAAACTGTTGGAAACTAATTAGAACCCAGATAAATAAACTTGGTATGGTATTCTGAGCAATTTCAGTTTGGCTCAGAACATCCACTGGTTGAGATGCAGAAGACATTTAACCAGTTCTAGGTTCACTGCATATTATCTACTGGGATGTTTCTTTGACTACTTCAATTTATGCTTGGTTTAAACTAAAGTATACAGTAACTGAAAACTTCCTACCATCGCCATCCAAGTATACAGACAGTGCACAGTTGGGGCCATGCTTGCAAAGGGTAAGAGAGAAGGTGGAGCCAGGTTAAATGAAAAGCTTGCGAATGGAGTGTGCTGCTGCTGGTTTTTAAAGAATAAGCATTTTCTAGACAGGGCAACATAAAGCTTGCAAATGGGGCTTACTGCTTTGACAATTCAGAGGACAAGCACTTCCTGCACTGCATCTGTCATTTTCATTACCATTTCAAAACAGCTGCATTTCTTTAGTTTAAAGAAACCTATATTGAATTACCTATTCAAAAACAAAGCCAACCCCCCCCCCAAAAAAAAATCAGGGCTTGTGGATAAAAAGTACTGAATTGTATGATAACATACAATTCAGTACTTTTTAAAACTTGGATTTATTTTTAATTGGTGGCCAGGTTGTTAACTTTGGAGTGATTGTTAACTTTGTCTCCCATCTCTCTAGGTATGAATGCTGCTGTTCGAGCTGTGACTCGCATGGGGATATATGTTGGAGCTAAAGTGTTCCTGATCTATGAGGTATACACTAATTTTTATTTTCTTGCTTGATGAAGGGTCACAGGTGTCAATATTTGGCTGGGTGGGTGCATGGGCGGGAGATAGCCCTAAAGTGCAGTTTAAAACTATAGCTTGTAATTGCTACTATGAGTCACGTCATGACCCTTCTAAATGTACTAAAACCATGGATTGGCCATATTGCAGATTGGGGTTACGGAATTTGTAAACATGTTTTTGTCAGTTCAATATTTATATATTCTTGGATCTCTTTTATTGTATTGGACCATCATCTAATGGCATTAAGATAAATCACTTTAAAACAGCAGGCCTAGCCTGTAGCTCCCCTAATCAGTGGTACCGTAAGCCAATAGCTATGTCAGCTATTAGCTTGTACCACTATCAGATCCTACAGCTAGTTCCCATAGCTCTCTGCTACACCAGTGGATAAGAGATGTTTGAGGTCACAGGGTATAGGTATATATGGTGAGAGGGCACACAGGGGCATGAATGAATAAACATTCAGCACTACTCCATGCCAGTTTGGGTACCAGGCATCAAAGAAGATGTACCAGCATGGCATCAAGCTTGGTTCCCACATGCCAGCAATAATGGAATTTCCTCAATAGAATTTTAACTGGCCAGGCTGGCTGAGTGTGTACAATTGTGTTAATTTTATGGGTGTGTCTATGCTAAAGGGTTAACTTTATTGTTTTAGAAGATGTATTGTGTGCCTTTTGTTTTTATTAGGCTATAAGCTCTATGGGTTAATTTTACTCTTTAAAGACTCTATATTTAAAAGAGATGCTCCTGTATTTTATATTCAAACATGGCTTTGTTTTGTGTATAACAAGTTTTGATATATTTTCATAACTTGCAAATATGTTTTAAGTGTACTTCCGTCTAGAGTTCCCCACAACTGTAATACCATCTTAAATATATTTGAATTTATTATTATTTTTCTCAATAAATTCAGCATTTAAACATTCAAGCGTGTTTATAATTTAAAGTTTCTTAATCCTAGAGATTATTTGGAAGTATACATAAAAATTATACATACATAAATTAAATATTTGATGCAGCAAAACAATTTTGTATCTGAATCGAAAAGGCACACGTGTTAAATCTATCAACCAGAATTAAAAACAAAGCTATTTTATATGTTAAAGATTTTTTTAAGACACCAGTTAAATTTTCAAAAGCTGACCTGGCACTCAAGGGGATACAGTGCTGGCACCAGTGCTGGCACAACTCTCGTTTGAGAGCATTCTGGGGCTGCATCATAATCAGATACAAGATACTTGTTTCTTGTGAATACGAGCACGTCTCTTATGTAAAGTACTTAGAGAATGATTATCTCAATGCACAGGCACATAAATCTATTGGGAGGTTTCCCATTTGTCCATATATTTGTGCAGTAGTGATCTTGTAGAAGAGCAGTCATGAAGGATGCTGGAAGTGAAGACCTAGAAGTCTCTATGTCTTATTTTATCTTCTGCATCACATAATCCTACTGCCTATTAGAAATGAAGAAGAATTTTTGTATATTAAGTTTTGCAAGTCATTCATTTTAATGAAAAATGCAGTAGGAATTTTATATGGAATGTTGCCTTCACGAGGCTACTTTTCTTTCTTCTTTACAGGGTTACGAAGGACTGGTAGAAGGAGGAGAAAATATTAAGCAGGCCAACTGGCTCAGTGTGTCCAACATCATTCAATTGGTAAGGCCTGAAAGATAGCTCTTCCTAACTAACTGCTGGATGAGCAGATAAACTTCAGGATACTTTCTGTCTGAGGTCTGCTTAAGGGTTCTGGGATGCAAAACTTTGTTTCCTTCTCCAGTTGGATGTAACTTTCTGAGTTGGAATGGTAGTGAGAATTTCTTTTCTCACAATCCCTGGTTTTGTTTTAGAGTAGGGATAGGTACTGCTGGTACCTGGCACCTAAGAGGATGGTACCTAGTTGAGCAACATGGCTTCTTTCTGCTTTAAAAGGACTTTCCCATGCTCACCACATGGATCACTGGTGATGGTCAGCTTTCAGTTCCCATCTTACCCTGTGTTCTTTATCAATAGTCATTCTACAGTACCCCCCCCCCGGTCTATCAAGGGGGTTAGGGACCCGACCTGACTGCGATCATTGAAAATCTGCAATATGCGGATGAAGGTCAGGTCAGGCCTGGGGTGCGTGTGCGATGTTGAAAAACATTTTAAACATTGCACACCACTCCCCCCCCCACACACACACTGGCATGGGGGAGCATGCGATGTTTAAAATGTCTTTAAGCAACGGAGCCAAGTGCTTGGCTCCATTGCTTAAAGACATTTTAAACATTGGCATTACTTCTCCGAGCACGGGGGAGCAGTGTGCTATGCCTCCATGGAGGCAAACCCAAGGCTCCAGCTGATTGGCGCTGGGGTGGGGGAGAAAAACCTTTATTTCCCCATCCCAGCGCCAGTCAGCTGGAGGCCAGGGCTTGGGGAAGGGGGGAAAAGGTCTTCAAAGCCCGGGCTTTTAAAGCCTTTTTTTCCCTCCCTCAAGCCCCAGGCTTCAACTCATTGGAGCTGGGGTCGGGGAGAAAAAGTGTTCAGTACTGCAGTCCGCTGATATAGTGGGACTGCAGTATATGAACCGTGAAAGGGCGGGGCACCAGTGTACTACAAACCCATGATTAAGGGATTGCCATCTTCATCAAATGGGTCAGGCAACTTTTGGCCCAGCAGATATTGTTAAATTGCAGCTTCTTGTTTCCCAGGTTTTGAGCCATTTATTTTATGATGACTTTGAATGTCGTTAGCTGCTGAGACAACTCATAAATGTCTATAGGAGAGGTAGTTCTTTGGGAGGCTTCTTCTATACAGTATAGTCAGCACTGGGACCCACTCTCCCACAGAGCTTTGTGAGTGGCCAAGACCCTTTTCTTATTGTTCAAAGAAGTAGTTCTGCAGGAACATCATAGAAGTAGAGAAGGTTGCTCTAAGCCAAGCATGTCCAAACTTTGGCCCTCCAGATGTTTTGTACCACAACTCCCAGAATTCCAAGCCTGTGTTTCCAATGACAAAGGACTGTGGGAGTTGTGGTCCAAAACATCTGGAGGGCCAAAGTTTGGACATGCCTGCTCTAAGCCCTTCTGGTTTGGAAGCTTTCTCTCCCATAACTCTGTCCGGGGTTGGGGTTCTGGCTGAATTATGGGATGGGAAGTCCTTAAATTCTGAAAATCATATGTTGAGTGGCCTTTCTGTCCCCAAACAGAGTAAGTCATAAGCCTTGGTATTTTTTTATGATTTTGGTTTTGCTAGGGGATAGTAAAGCGGAGGTCTTGCTGCACTTGTAACACTACAAGTGCCTAGAGTACAGATGAAAAGTCTGCAATTTGTTTAGCCACTCCTGCTTGTGGTAGGAACAAAGCAGGGATGATGGAGCAGTGAGTTCCACCATTCTAAATAATTTTGGTTTGTTGTGATATGTACATTGCACTGTAGGGTCCTTTTATGAAGGGCATTTATGCCAATTACTATATTATACTATTTCCAAGTGTAGTCTGCTTTCTTAAAAACCCCAGTTTCTTTTTTTCGTATCTGCACTATCTAACGTGTATTTTCTATTTTGCTATCTTTTTTTAAAATGCAAAATATCTGGTGAGGACAGGTCCTTATATTTCGGGAACAATTAAATATTACTAGTTTCTCAGATTTATATGCCTGTGTGAGTAAATAGCTAGTTTTCCAGTATATTGAGACAAAGTGACCCTGCTTTGCTTAGATTTTCAATTTATGACTAGGAAGAAAATTGAGAAGCCCTGCCTTTCATCTAATCTCTTATTTCTTTCAAAATGAGGTGTTCATGTTACAACTTGGTTTCTGGACACCTCAAATGCCATGCTGCAGTCTTAGTATGCTGCAGGTTCCCTTGCTACTGAGGCAGTTCCCTTGCTAGTGAGATGGAATTCCTTCCTAAGTGGATCCAACTTTCAGACGTTTATCTCAACTGGTCCAGCTCATCCCACTCACAAAAGTGTTCATGTGGTTTATCCCCTTCTTCTTAGAGCCCTTCCCAATTTGACCGGTGTGTCTCCTTTCCCTTCAGGTAACAATCTGATGTTGCATGTCTCTGGAGGTTTGCCCACCCCCCTGCCTCTCACCCGTTTGTCTCTGTCTGCTGCTGTTCATACAGCTGCCGTTTCTGATGGACATAAGATTAAGTAAGGCCGGCATGCTGAGTGCAATACCATCTCTTGACTCCCATGTAGACTGTCCTCTAGCATTTTACTCTTTTCTACCAGTTTCCGGATGCCCTTGCACCTCTTAAACTGAATATAACAGCATCCCTGGTGAAAGCTAACTGTGCTAACAGCATGCTCTTCCTCCTCCTGACTCTTTGAACTACTAGTGATAGCAGACACTTGCAACCAACAGGTTTGTATTTTCCAGAATTTTAGCTTGATCTAGATTTAGGAAGTTAGATAAATTTTTTTACACTAATCCTGCAGCAGTCATCCTTCTCCACTGTGAAAGCAGAGTGTTAAGGGGAAATGAGTCCCTTGTTGCAGGATTGAGAATCCAGGCAGAGGGACTGGCTGAGCAGCCATTATGCATGTACAACAACAGGAGAGAGGTGTGATGTTGACTGAATGAAGGGAAGGCTCTGTAAAGCAGAATAACATGGGTCGAACTTTGCTGTGCTGCAGCTGTGGAAGACCGCTGTTTCACTAGACTTGCTGCCCAAGCCCCTTTCAAAAGGAAAGCTGACCTGACAGTTAGGTCGGCTGGCATAAAACCATGCTAACTGTATTCAGAGCTGTCTATTTGGTGGCAGCAGTTGTTATAGCAGCCGTTATAATCACATTTCAACAGGACTGCAGTAGATAAAAATGTGACAGCATGGGTTGATAGAGAAAAGGGACTATCTTCTTGACATTTTGCATCTCTCCCAGTTATTTCTACAGATACCGATGTATTAAATCTATGGTCTCCAACCTTGGGTAACTCAGATGTTCTTGCACTCCAACTCCCAGAAGCGCCAGTTTCAGCACAGCTAGTGGAGAAGGCTGCTGGGAGTTGAAGTTGAAGAACAAACCTGGGCTATCCAAGGTTGGAAATCACTGTATTAAAGTCTTAGAGAGACTCCACCTGATCCAGTGCTGCATCAAGACTGAAAAAAAGAATCATGACTCTTCCTGGACCTTCATGGCATGCACGTTCTTTAGCTAGAGGACATGGTATTCCAGATCTGATTGTATCTGGGAAAGCAGAACCATTTGTTCCCTTTACCACCGGTTTTTCAAAATGACCGTACTGATTTTCTATTGAAACTTCTGGCTTTTCCGTCTAGCCTTTGGTGGAGTCATATGCTGATCTTACTGCTAACTTGTAATCTGTAGGTTTAGTGTCATCTTCTCACTAGCCATCTCTGTTTGTAGGGTGGCACCATCATTGGCAGTGCCCGCTGCAAAGCATTCACCACCCGGGAGGGCCGACTCCAGGCTGCCTACAACTTGGTGCAGCATGGCATCACCAACCTGTGTGTCATTGGGGGGGACGGAAGCCTGACTGGTGCAAATATTTTCCGCACAGAATGGGGTGGACTTTTGGAAGAGCTTGTTACAGAAGGTATGTACGAATCTTGGCCTTCCAGAATCTTGCTGCCAAAACCTTAGGGCTTTCCAGAGTCAACACCAATACCACGTTGGGGTAATGTTTCTCCCTCTTATAGCAAACCTAGGTAGTTGGGTTCTGGTAGATTGGAACTCAAAAAGGGGTCTCTTAGAATAACGGAATAACTTCTCACTGTGTGTTCAAAAACATCAATGAAAACTTGTTTTGAAAGAATTTCATATGCATTTTTGTTTTCCCCTTTTAATATTTCTAAACTCCTACTTCACTTCTCTGTAGGGACTGTCCATAAAACTTTAACCTTCTCAGAAAGCTCCTTACTATTAAAGGCTTTGAACTTTGTTGTGAACCTCTTACATTCAGTCTCTTGCTCTCTGCAATAAAAACAATACAAGATGGCTAACAGGAAGACCTTTCAGAACCCATATGACACTGGTTCTGAAAGAACTGGCTGCCAATATGCTTTTGGTCCAAGTTCAAGTGTTGATGATGACTTGTCAATTCCTAAATGGCTTGGGACCTGGATACTTCATATATACACCTGCCCAGTTACTAAAAGCTGCAGGTATGGCATCTCATTTTTGTCTCATGTGAATTCTTTCACATTCTTTCTAAGGGAAGATCACGGAGGAGGTGGCCAACAGATACTGCCATTTAAACATTGTTGGCCTGGTGGGTTCCATTGACAATGACTTCTGTGGCACAGATATGACAATTGGCACAGACTCTGCTTTGCATCGTATCATGGAGGTCATTGATGCAATCACCACTACTGCCCAGAGGTGAGGACATGATTTATGTAGACCTTCCCCATCTTCCTTCCACAAGGTCATGCACATTACCTGGGGCTAGCTTGAGAGGTACATTACTTGCAATTATTTCCTGCCTTGCGCCAGTTGTGGGTAAATGAGATTCTTAAAACTGACTCTTCTTAAATTGTTCACTTTTGTTTCAGTTTTTACACTGCAAAAGCAGCTCATTTTTTTCAGGGAACCCATATTTCTTTCTTTCTTTCTTTCTTTCTTTCTTTCTTTCTTTCTTTCTTTCTTTCTTAGATTTTAAGTTATTCTGTGCTCACATGGCACATTTCTAAGACAATATTTGCCAGCCCACACAATTAAGAATATTGTGTCTCTTTAGAGTTTTTGTCCTGGAGCATATAATGTAACTCTCTCTCTCTCTCTCTCTCTCTCTCTCTCTCTCTCTCTCTCTCTC
>JAHTLZ010000379.1:22039814-22050779 GCA_023846285.1 Phrynocephalus versicolor | reverse complement strand
TTTCTTTCTTTCTTTCTTTCTTTCTTTCTTTCTTTCTTTCTTTCTTTTACTCGGTTCTATTGCCTTTTATGTTTTATACGGAGTTCCAAAATAAAGGTTTTATTTGTAGGGACAGACAAAACATGAATTAATATCATTGTATGGTTGGTTTTGTTGGATTTCTCTCATAGATTCTTACTGTAGGGATCCTATCATAAGTATTTTTATCTTTATAGACCAAAGATGTCCAGAAAGCAATGGATGAGAAAAGGTTTGATGAAGCAATCCAACTCAGAGGGAGGTGAGAGATCTGTTTAGGATCTGAGAGGAAACTGAATGTTTATATTTGGCTTGTCTTCTTAAATTCCTCAACATGAGAGAAAAATGAATGAATGCTGGCAGCCCTTTGAAATCAGTGAAATAATTAATAGGTTATGACATCATCATACTGTAGAATTGTAAGAGTTATGTGCCCTTTTCTGGCCCATCACATAGCTCTGAAATGGAAGCATTCAGAGGTGTTCTTTTCCCAGTAGGCATTAAACAGATCCCAAGGAAGTTTCTGGAAGTTACTGCATGTGTGCAGTGCTTTCACCCACTGATTAAGGGGAGATCTCTTTTCTCTGAATAAAAGTTGTCAACAAGGTGGCTCTTTCCCCCTCCTTCTCTTTTTTTAGCAGGGGTCAGCATGTCAATTTCCTGTATCTGTTCACTTTTCATAAACACAGTCCAAACCTTCCTTGAAACATAGGACATCTTTTGGTGCCTGTAACATAGGACATCTTTTGGTTCCTGTTTCTCCATTAAACAACCAGGCGACAAGATGGTCTCTCTACAGATACTCCAGATTGTGGGTCCTGTCTTGGTTTGAAGCCTGTTTTGTTTATGTCCTGGTAGGGAAATAGAATGTCTTAGGCACACACTCAGAGACGGATGAACTATCAGTAATCATGTACTGTTACAGCTACTAGAGGGCATGCCCAATAGAATACAGTAGTATGCAGTGCTGCTGCTTAAGGTGCCAGCCGTTCCATTCTGTTCCCTCCACTAATGCCCCTGAGATTCCACCCATTCTTCCAATGGGGAACACTGAATTTTCTCAGTCCTGCATTTGACTGTTTGGGGATGTTATTCCCCCCCCCCGCCCCTTAGGGTTATTTCCACTGCTGTTTTTCTGTGAATCTTTGGGTCATCCCAGTCCTACTGAGTGTTGGTGGTATGCATGAAGAGAAGTGTTTATTCAAGCCACCATGCCACTCTGCATGTGCTAGATAATACAGTGGTACCTCAACTTACGAATTTAATCTGTTCTGAATGCATGTTCTTAAGTCGAACTACTCTTGAGTCAGGGTACCTATCTAAAAAATTGGAAAAAAATAAGTTAAAAAAATAAAAAAGGGGAAAAATTGTAAGTCGAGCAGACCATGTCTAAAATTTGTAAGGTGGCAGTTAAAATGCCAACAGTTTTCTGCTCTTAAGTCGAATTGCTCTTAAGTCAAGCTGCTCTTAAGTCAGGGTACGACTGTATATAATTTTGGAATCAAAACAGAGCCTGGATAATACTTGGATGGAGGATCACTAGGAAATATTGAGAATCTCCAAGTAGGAGTAAGACAATTATCTGATCTAAAACTCTGGAAAGGCAGTGCCACTTTACCATACTGGGCCAGTTGCTCCAACTGTTCTGACTCAGGATGAAGCAGATTCCAATGCCTGACATCAGACAAAGATTTTGCTTATATTCCAGTGGTGTCATTTTCCCAAGGGAATCCATTATATCTTAAGGAAGGACTACAAGGAAAGGCCATTTCCTGTTACAAATGAGACTACATTACAATGCTACCTATATCAGGCTAAAGGCTTTTAGATGACTTATCAGCTTACTATTTTAACCGACTTTGGCCTATCATATTGAGGAAATGACTGAGAACCAGTAAATTAAGGCCACTAATCACTTCTATACCCTATATGTAACCTCACTGCTGAGGAGACAGTTCTTTGAGCAATAACACAAGCATCATTTTCTGAGAATGCAAATATTTTACTCCTTGTTTGTTTGTCTGACTGATATTCTATAGAATGCTTGTTCATTGTACCCTGGTGTCATGTTCCACATCACAGGGACATTCTTTAGTACTAAAGCTGAGAAGAGAGAGAGAGAGGTCTCATAGACTACTTTTTGGCAGTGGTGATAATAAGATGCTGAAAGTCAAAGATAGCCAGTATAATTGCAAGCTTGTTTTTACAGGAGCTTTGAAAACAACTGGAATATTTACAAACTACTTGCTCACCAGAAGCCAGCACAGGAAAAGGTGAGGAAGCAAGGCACAGAAGGTTAATTGAGTACTTGCTTTGCGCGTCCTTTGTCTGAGCGAAAAGAACGGGCTATAGCAGTTTACAAAGCAAGCATGAATAAAGGCCTTCTCCATACACTCCTTCTGCCAGCAGGTGAAAGACTTCCTTTTGACCTTGGCTTTTACCCTCTATACTTTGCAGGGTTGTATTTTTTGTTTTGTTTGTTTGTTTGATGCAGCATATTTTTATCAGTTTTTTAAAAATAGATATTTTAACGTTGTTTTAACCTTTTTAATTAATGATGGTATTAACATGCTTTTGGTTCTGTCTTATTCTTAATGATATCTTCATTTACTGTGATTTTATAATGCATTAACGAAGTTATTTTTCCTGTTTCTTTGTGTGAAGTAGAAGTGGGATATAAATAAAGTGAGTTAGTCAGTAAGTCAGTCAGTAAATTCCTGAGGCTTGAGAATGCCTAGAGCTAGGTAGGAATGGAACACATAAGCACATGGCCAAAGGCAGAAAAGAAGTAGGGGAAATAAGTCAAGGAGTTGTGTTGCTTAAATGACAGGAGTCCTTAAAAACTCCTCAGCCATTTGGACTTAAAGTTACTTATGCAGACACGGGACAGTAACTACTTGAAAACATTGTGTGTGCTAAAATTCATCCTCTGTATACAATAGAGGGCTTTTGGTGTGGAGAAATAACAAAGGACTGTCTACTGGACGCCTCCCCTTCCTGTTTGCGGACTCTTACATTTTCAAAGTACCATGGTTGCTCTTGTACCTGGCTTTTCTGGATTGAATTTGGATGTACTCTTATAATCCAGGAAACCTCTGTCGTCAGTTGTAGAAATGGTGCTTGACCTGTTCTGTTCAAGGGACAGACAAGGGGATGCAGAAGCAATACATTGGTTTCTGCAGGAAATTCCAGTAGCCTTATTTTGTGCTCCACCCAAGGATGTAATGAATTCTATCACTCTCCCCATCACCTCACACCCTTAGTTGTCTTCATAGAGATAAAGGGAAGAAGAGAGGTCCTATGGAATCAGGTGCTGAATTTGTTCCTTCGTGAAACACTAAAATATTTGTATAGGTTGGAGCAGCCATGAACATTCTCTGCCCTCTGCTATAGGCAAGATTTAGGTAAAACTGGAACTGAAATGCTCTTGAATGTTTCATTCAGATGGTTTTGTGGTAAACGAGGCATCCCAGAACTGACTGTTTTGTACTGTGCCTGAACTCCTTCAAAGCAATTCCTTGCTAGTACTCAGGGTAAGACGAATAAAGTTTAACACATCATCAGATAACACCTTTTCCCTTAGTGCATGTAGTTGTTACGGCAGGCCTTTGGCCTTCTAGTTCCTAGAAACCACCATCAGTATTCCAAAATGATAAGAAACAACAGGAGTCTGATGCATATGGAAGGCCAGGGGTTCCTCACCTCTGTCTCAAGAGCTCCTTGCAGAGTTCTGCAAGTACTCCGGAGATGCCTTCAAGCCCTGTGTGGACTGCTTATTCTCCTTTCCCTTTCCTGCCTAGAGCAACTTCAGCATTGCCATTCTGAATGTAGGAGCCCCTGCAGCAGGGATGAATGCAGCCGTCCGGTCCGCTGTCCGCATTGGGATTTGTCAAGGCCACACAATGTACGTGGTAAATGATGGCTTTGAAGGCTTGAGCAAAGGGAAGGTAAGTCTGCCTTTGATCTGGAAGTTGAGTCATGGCAACTGGACTTCTTTCTCTGGAGAGACTGAAATGTTTTGCTGCTTATCCAAACAGCTTCATCAGCCATCTGCCTTTGATCAGAAGGGCAGGAGAATTTCCTTCTTTTGGGCCACAAGCTATATTCCTGTTTGCCTCTTCTTTTTCAGCTAGAACAGTGGTGACTAAACTTCAGCCCTCCTGATGTTTTGGACCACAACTCCCACAGTCCTTTGTCATTGGCAATACAGGCTTGGAATTCTGGGAGTTGTGGTCCAAAACATCTAGAGGGCCGAAGTTTGGCCACTACTGAACTAGAGGATCTGCCAGCCAACATTTATTTGGCAGGTACCTTTGCTAAAAGGTGAAATGAAAAAGCTTGCAAGAGAGATGGCCTTTTCAGTGGTGGCCCCTGTCTTTGGAACGGCCTCCCCAGGGAGGGTCCTCTGGCACCATTGTGTTTTTTTAGGTACCAGATGAACAACACTTTCATTCTCCGGGACGTTATAAGAATTGTTTCAGATGGGGTTTTTTTTGTCCACTACTGTTTCTTTTTATTTATGTATGTATTTGCTGGTAATTTTACTAGGCTTCATTCTCTGCTACAGTGTTCCTCATATACTTGAAAACTGTCCGTTATGCAATAATAATATAAAATGACAGGAATATTGCTTATCATCTAAACAACATCATTTAAAAAGGCTTTGCAGTTCTTATTAGAAGAATGTGATGGCAAGAGAAACGGGTAATGAGTAACCAGTGGGAGCTTCCCCTATAAATTGGCATTGACTTCACCTCTAATTCAAACTTCTCAAATAAAATCTGCTATGGTAGTGGAATGGCAGTTAGAGATGACTGAAAAAATCATGAGAGGCCTAATGACATTTCTCCTCTCATAGATCCAAGCAGTTGGCTGGCATGACGTGGCCGGGTGGCTGGGCCGTGGAGGATCCATGCTGGGGACAAAGCGGTAAGTCTTCTGAGGATAAGGCCCAGAAAAAAAACAAACCTTTCCATGAAACTGTGAAATAAATAGATCATCTTGACTAAAATGGGATATTCCAAACGTTTCCTGCTTTCTTGGAAGCTGCAATAACATGTTTCTGTTTGTTTTACTCTTGAAGTATTCAAGCAATTAAAAACTTTATTCTCATGCTTATCTTTCATTTCTCTTTCCATTGTGTTTCCTGCAAAACACTGCCAGTTTTTGCCACCAGTTGCTTTGCCCAATCCTTGCTTAATGATGAACCTGACTGAATCAGCTTTTTCACAAGGGCAGCCTATGTTGTTCTGTTCTTTCTTATCACAGACAACTTGATGTCACCATCGCTTTTTGTTGGAAAACTCCTTATCTTTTACATTCTGCAATTAATTTTTGTTCCTATTGTTAAGAATGAAAACCTAACAGTATCACAACTCTATCTTATTTGTTCAGCTGCCTGAATTGAAAAAAAAACCAGACACAGTCCATGTTGGGGAATCTGAGCAGAGTCCCCTTTTAGTGTTAGTTCCTATCCTTTGGGTGCTTTTATTTATTTTTCACTGAAAACCTTGCCTCCCTGCCCTCTATATTTTGGAGGGTTATAGTAAGACATTCCCAATGAGTTCCCCACCAACCCTTCATTGTCATGCTTGGAAGGAATCTCCATCTCCTTAAACTTTAACTCATTCTCATTTACACTTGTCCCTTTCAAACTAAGTACAGGTCCCTGATGTAGCTATTCCAGTTATGGAGTCAAGAATGCCAGAATGCTGCCTGCTCTCGGTCAATGCATGAGAATGTGCTGCAGCTCCAGAAGTGCGGCAAATTCTAATCCAGGCCAGTGCTGGGCGGAGTAGATGCTCGGTAATAAGCATTGAGGACCAAATTTAGTGGAGTCAAGTCCAGTGTTGGGAAGTAGTGAGGACTGAGGGGGCTGTTGGGCTGCACATTGCACTGCCATTCATTCCTCAGTGGGGATCTGCAGCATGATGGCTGGATCCAGAATTTCCTGCATTCTATATGTATAGAAAATGCTCACATTTATTGATTGACTGAAATTTTGTTGCTTTGTATAGTAATGTTGACTTTAGTGGGCCCACCGAATCAGCAAGGATTCAGTGGATTGGCTGCTCCATAAATTCCATTGCTTCAAACTGGCCCTCTTTAATTATGATTTACTTTAGCATAGTACATCGCAACCAGAGTAGGCCCATTTCAGTCACACTTAAGGGAGGAGTTGCCTTACCTAATCCCCATTAATTTATGGGCCCACTCATGATTTCCTATGCTAACCAACAGCCATTATAAATTTATTTGGAGCAATTATATGCTGCTTGCTATAATAAATCTCAATGTGCTGTCCTCAGTTGCTGCCCTTCTGTATCATCCACCTTGTACTCAATGTTCCTTTATCCTGCTGCAGAGACTGTACTGCTGGATCAGTCACAGACTACAAGTGCAAGACAGAAATGCAGCAATAACTTTGAGTGTTGCTTCTTTTCTCTTTCCTGTACAAGGTCTCCCTCATGTCACATCTGACTAATGTTTCTGTTAAGGAACAATGATAAGAAAACTGTAGAACTCTTTCAACTGGCTAGCTCTTGCCCATCTCATGCAAGCAACAACTTCCTTGCTTCATTCTGGAGATGTGGACTGACCGCAACCTTTTATGATCTTAGCTGGTTAAATTTCTTTCCCCCAGGCACTTGTTTATCCAAATCTATGAACGTTTTCCAAGACCTGGAAGACTGCCTGAAATACACTCTCCCATTGTTATTTAGCCAAAGTGGAAACAAGTGGGTTTATTAAACATGTTTCCACTTTCCTACTGTTGGTCACAGAGCCATTCATTCTGCAGGAAGTAATACAAAGGGCTCATTATGACTAAATACTTTGCACTCATCCTCCTATGAGAGTCTGTTGGTCTCTCTGCTCACTTGGCTCAGGACATGTTATATCAGAGGCTGTCCATCAGTACATGCCACATCTTTGCTTCATATTATTATGTGAAAATGTTTCGGCAAGAAATGTATTTGGAACATTTTAAGCCTCTTTCCAGCGGCTTCATGGCATAACTTTTCCATTCATTCTGTATTAAAGGTGTGAAGCAAATTCTATAAAACAAGTGTTTGAATGGTATGTGTTGGGGTAACAACTGAAGACTTGCTTTGCTTTTGTTTTTCCAGAACTCTTCCAAAAACATGCATGGAAAAGATTGTTGAAAATGTGCGAAAGTTTAACATCCAGGCTCTGCTAGTTGTTGGAGGATTTGAGGTATGGAGAAGGTTATGAGTGACGTCACTGGCAGCTATTAGTAGCCTGGTTGAGCAAGGGTCATGCAGAAGGCAGCTGGTTTACAGCAAGTGCATGCTTTGGTTGTGTCCTCCAATGTAACTGAGCCAAAGCGAACCAAGCAAGCAATGGGAGATCCATCAGGGATCTCCACAGGATCCACTACACTATGTGGGGATAAGACTCAGCCAAATGGCCTCCGTTTTGGCCTTAAAATAGGCAGCAAGTCATTCACTAGTGAATGAAATTAGTTGGACAAGGCTGAGATTGACTAGGATTGGTGAGATCAAGATCTACTTGGAAGAGTTCTCTTTGTTGGTTCACTGCCTCAGCAATAGTCTTGATATTAAAGGCCCTTCGGGCCAGTTTAAAAGCATTCACATACTTCATGGTCAAGGACTTAACTGCTGACAAGTTTGAATCTGACTGGTGCTTCCTCCATCTACCTTCTAGTCATCTTCTGGCCAACTTCATAGCTCAAAGTTTCTTTTCCCTGGAGGAAGGTTGAGCTCTAAAGCAGAGAAGGCATTTGGGAGCTATCATGTCAGTTGCCTGGGCCACCTCAACATGCCACCAGGTGACCTAGGTTTCAACAGGATCACCAGCCAGATCTGCCAGAAATACTACCAAGGCACCTCTAAATCCATCTGGGATGAGAAGCTTCCAAGGGCCAACCATTTTGACAGGACTCCAGATCTCTACTCTGGGATGAGGGAAGAAAGTGGGTTTTAATTGATGCCAGACTTCTCACATCCTACTTACAGTCCACCCCTTGAGCTCAGTAAGGTTTAAGTGTCCAACTGCTTTTGTCTTTTACAGGCGTATGAAGGAGTACTCCAGTTGGTGGAAGCGCGAGGACAGTATGATGAGCTTTGTATCATCATGTGTGTGATACCGGCTACTATCAGTAACAATGTTCCTGGCACTGATTTCAGTCTGGGGTCTGATACAGCTGTCAATGCTGCCATGGAGGTGAGTTGGGAAGATTCAGCAGTCGTAGTGTTCAGGGAACTAGGGCATATTGTGTAAGGCTTTTCTCCAGCTCCTTTTTTTCTCTTGTTTTGGTAAGGAAGTTGGAGAGAGTGTAGGGCAAAGTCAGGAAAGCGATCAAGGGAGAACACATAAAGCTAGCCACCACTGTAAACGTGAAGGTGCTCCATCGCCTATCAACATTTTGGTTGACCTTATTTCATCTCTGTGGCATCCTCTTGGAGCGAGCAGTTATATACTGTATAGTATTCTAAATGCTCTTTTATCACAGATGTTTATAAAGGCATTATGATACCAGTACAAATTTGTTTCCAAGCCTTTTCCTACCAATTCTCAGCATGGGAATCTCCCTCTTTCACCAGCTGCATGCCCTCAGCTGAAGTTGTTATGGAACTACATTGAAATCTCTTTCTGCCTATTTATCATGGGCTGAAAATAGAGATGGGCATTCATCAGCAGTCCGTGTCAGTTCATTTATCTGCTGAACAGGTGTTCAGAACTTCAAAGCTTCACCTCCTTTGGCAGGCACCCACTCTGAGGCAGCAGCCTGGTTTCCTCTGACCCACCTTCTCAGGGCACTGCCTTTCACTGGCGGCGTGCCAGAAGAGGTGGGGCTTTGAAGTGCAAAACTCTATTTGGCTGCTACATGAACCATCATGAACTGCTGAACTGGCAGTCCGTGCCCATCTACAGTTGAAAACCCATCCAGCTGAGTGGCATCTTGATGTTACCAGTGGAGCCAGGCGTCAGGAGTCTGATTTAGGGATGGTCATGAATTACTTTGTGTCAGGTTATTGCATTTGATTGGAATGGCACCACAGGTGGCATGCATTCCCTACTCCTTACCCCTGTTGGCTTCTCCACTCACCAGGTGGCATGCACTGCTCTTCCTCTCCTCTTCAGGCAGGAGCATATCCTTCCCTCCTCCATCAACTGCCCACTCAGTGGGGCAGGGATTCCTGAAGTGCAGCCTTTGATTGGGCAGCTGCCAGAGGAAAAGGGAAGCAGATGCTCCTGCCGGGACTGGACAAAGGCCTGAAGAGGAAGGGAAG
The DNA here is from genome assembly GCA_023846285.1 of Phrynocephalus versicolor. NCBI lineage: Eukaryota > Metazoa > Chordata > Lepidosauria > Squamata > Agamidae > Phrynocephalus > Phrynocephalus versicolor. Next base: position 22,041,486 of record JAHTLZ010000379.1, on the reverse strand, counting down.
AAGAACACATGCTGGCTGGTGAATGAAAAGGCCAGCGGGGGCGGGGGGAATTGTGTGGCACCTGCGGCACTGTGCTGACGAAGCACAGTGACCCATCATGAAGCAATTTGTCCTCATCTCTCGTCTGATTCTCCACTGCACTTTATAAAAGAAGAGCCAGCCTATGTGGCCTTGGGCAAGCTACTCAGTTCCAGAGCAGTCCTAGAAGGGAATAGGAAACCACCTATGAGTCCTACATACCTAGAAAACTCTGGAAAGAGTCGTCAGAAGTTGAATCTTGATGAGATATAATTACTATTTTATATATTATTTTACACATCATTTCCCTGGATCCCATTTGGCATTTTATTGTTTATTCATACCCCGAGGATAGATTATTTTGGAATGTTTTCTGGCATGCTGAATGAGAAGGTGGTCATCCACAGAACTGTCCTCCATATGTTGGACCAGAGTTCAGTGGCCTGGTCTAGTAAGACCGGCACTATCCTTTTCCTGATTTTGCTCAGAAAGGTGATTTGGGTTTGGCTGTATATCAGGGTGTTGCCATTCTGAGTATCACTAAACTGGGGTGGGATGAGTTAGGCATTCATATTCTGGGCTGCTTTATGTAACTTAAGAGTTCCCATGAAGACTGTAGATCAGTGGTGGCCAAACTTTGGCCCTCCAGATATTTTGGACCACAACCCACATAGTCCTTTGTCATTGGCCATACAGGCTTGGAATTCTGGGAGTTTGGACACCCCTGCTGTAGATTGTATAAAATGTTACGCTTCTTTTCATGAAAAGTTATCCTCTGAGAACAGGAAACATTACAGGTGGCTTTTAAACATCACAGTGGCCCTCCAAAATTGACAGCTGTGCCATCTCCGACAGTATTGGCCTTGCTTGCTGTCACCTTTAACGGAATTAGCTCTCAACTGGCAAATGCCTTCATGCAGCTACATAAGAAAACACAAATGTTTGATGAGATTTAATTGCCTTCCACTTTCTGGACATCTAAACCTTTCCTTTTCTTAACTTCTCATGTTGTTACAGAGCTGTGATCGCATCAAGCAATCTGCATCAGGCACAAAACGACGTGTATTCATTGTGGAAACTATGGGAGGCTATTGTGGTTATTTGTCAACTGTGACTGGCATTGCAGTGGGAGCTGATGCTGCCTATGTCTATGAGGAGCCGTTCACCATTCATGATTTAAAGGTGGGCTAGCTGTTGAATTGTGCATGTCTATATAATGGGCTTACTGAAATCTTGCTTGTATAGAGTGAAGTGACAAAAAGATGGATTCATGAAGTGTGCATCCAGAAGCCCCAGCTACTGTTGCCAGGGATGAGGGATCATGAGAATTGTAGGCCAAAACATCTGGAGCTTCATCCCTGCTCCAATGAAGAAATGTCTGTGACAGAGGGAGAGAATTCTACAGCCATTTGGATATTGAAAGCAGAGTTAGAGGTGAACAGCCTGAGAGAGACAGGAGACCTACTGTGACAGTAACTGGTGTCATGAACATTCAGACAACTAAAAAGGAGGCAGAAATTATCTCTCCTCTTATCCTTCCCTGCTATGACATACTGTATCTTACCTCCGGGGCCCATGACAATGAATGCTTGGGGAACTTCTCTGTCGTGTGTGTGTGTGTGTGTGTGTGTGTGTGTGTGTGTGTGTGTGTGTG
>JAHTLZ010000379.1:22005976-22036954 GCA_023846285.1 Phrynocephalus versicolor | reverse complement strand
ATAGATAGATAGATAGATAGATAGATAGATAGATAGATAGATAGATAGATAGATAGATAGATAGATAGATAGATAGATAGATGTGGCTGAAATCCTGTCGTGCAGCTCTACTTGCACAGTGTTGATGATGTCGTCATCACTGCCAAATTGGTACTTAATAATAAAGGCTTCTGATAGCTGTTGTGAGCTCTTCAGGCTGTTTGGCCGTGTTCTGGAGGTTTTTCATCTTGACATTTTGTCAGTCTCTGTGGCCAGCATCTTCAGAGGGCAGGTTGCTCAGGGAACTAGTAGTTCTCTCTGTGCTCTAGTTCCCTGAGCTCCTTGCCCTCTGAAAATGTCGGCCACACTGATGAAACGTCAGGAAGAAAAACTTCAAGAACATGGCCAAACACCCGAAAAAACTCACAACAGCTTTCAGATCCTGGCCGTGAAATCCTTTGAGAATACAGTACAATAAAAGCTTCGTTTGAGACTTTGTCACTTCATGCATGCATTAGTTGCACCCCGAAATTGCCTTGAAGTGGTGCAAGAAAAATATGGAAAACAAATGCAAGATGTCTCACATACCCATTAAAAACATTACAGATGCAGGAGCAGGCTGTATCTTTGTTGGACCACTAAGAAGATCAAGTACACGGCTAGTTGACCAGTAAAAGAATTGTCTGCTCCTACATTTATATTGTATTATCAGTTTTTTGTTTTTGTTTTTGGGAGAGGGACCTTATGGCCCTTTTCTGATTGTTTTCTGAATCAAAATTGATTGGCAAGAAGATTGCCAATCAAAATCTTACCTGGAAGCCGCTGAAAAAAGGTAGAGAAACTCACAAGGGGAGCTGTGCCATAAGACACTCTTGACTTGGCCACTGAAGGCTTTCAAAAATGGAAAGCCAGCACCTTGACCTGTATCCAGCTAACTTGCTGTGCTCTCAGTTTCTGCAACAAATGCCAGTCCTGTTTCCCCCGAGTGTTTTTCAGAAGTGCCTTCTTCCCTGTGCTTTCTACGTAGGAATGAGAAGTGCCACGAGCACTACACCACTGAATTCCTCTACAACCTGTACTCTTCAGAGGGGAAAGGCATATTTGATTGCAGGATCAATGTCCTTGGCCATCTCCAGCAGGTAAGTGGGGCTGGTCTGGAGTTACAGTCAATTCTTTGAGAAGCCACATGCCACATGAATCAAAAGCTTTATGATGGAGGACAGAAATAACCACATGTCTTGCTTGCAGGAGGTGTGTTGTCTACGAGTATCTTTTTTCTCAGCAGGAAGAGCACAACTGCCCAAGGAGGCTTAGCTTTCCATTTTTCATGTCTTTCTGTAGGGAGGTGCTCCAACTCCCTTCGATCGCAACTATGGCACCAAGCTGGGTGTGAAAGCTGTCCTGTGGATTTCAGAGAAGCTGAAAGAAGCTTACCGCAAGGGTAGGTTGAGAGTATGGTCTCTGGGATAGAAAATGCGTGCCACAGCATTCTCTTGGGAGAAGCAGGGATTAGGGATGGGTATTTTGTTTCGGAACCAGCAGGTTATGAAACAAACCATGCGAGCCCAGGTGGTGCAAGCATGCTGCGACGTCATTTTTCCTGCTTCCTGCTACTGTCCAATCAGAGAGGGAGGTGGAATGATGCCTGTCCCTGCACAGCTCCTGATTGGCCAGCATCACAGATCAAGCTCAGATGATGTCACAGCATGCTTCCTCGTTGGATTTTAACCCTGCGCAAGACAGAGAAAGGTAAAGCAATTGGATCTGCGTGTATCAGCCGGTTCCAAGGACCACTTGGGCTCGCGTGGTTCGTTTTGTAAGCTATTGGTTCTGAAAAGAAATGCCCATCCCTGCCAGGGATATTGAGTAAAAGATTGACAGAATGGACTGCACTGTCTCCCAACTTTCTTCCTTGCAGTCACTTTGACATACCCCTAATTGTATTGAAGCAGAAGGCCAAAGAGTGGTGAGTTCTTGCATAGGAAGCACAATTGCCATCACTTGAAGAGAAAGCAGCTCTGAGGCTGCTGTGCCTTAAAATTTTCCTTTTGCTTTGATGAGATTCGCCTTCCCTAGTGTCTTCCTTCCATCTGAGCCAAAGCGGAATGGGCTTACTGTATACTGTAACCTCTAATAGGAGCCATTTGCACCATCAGCTCACATTTGAGTGAAGGTGCCCCTGCCATAGGCCTTTCTCAATGGCATGTGGTAGTTATGGGACCTTCAGTTCTCTCTGCACATATGGTTCCCTCCTGCTGCAACAAAGGTGTCCCTCTTCTCAGATCTTTCTCTCAAAAAATGACAACAATCATATATCATTTTATACAGCTCACCTCTGCGTAAGGCATGCTTGCCGTTGGAGTTATAAAAAAATATTGCCTCAGGCCCCAAGTAAATCCTCAAAGGCTTGGCCATGGAAGGTGTGACCCCACCATCACCAGCTATGTTGCTAAGTTGTGTTTTCCATCAGCCTTAACTTACATGGCCATTTGCCTCTGGAGAGCCAGACATCTCATTGCCCTGTAGTTAAAGAGCAGTGTGCCAAAGAAGGGCTTGTCTTTGGAGTAGAGAAGACCAACTCCAGCTAGGGGCCATTCCACATGTTTATCCCAGAGACCCATTATGATTTTGAGCACCTACAGTGTTTGTCAGCATTCCATGAGATGAGTGGCAGCACCCATTTTTTTGAGCCGTAGAATAACTTGGCTGCAGGTAAAAGGCCCTTCTGTTTCTACAGGCCGTGTATTTGCCAATTCTGCTGACTCTGCCTGTGTGATAGGACTGAAGAGGAAGGCTGTGTCCTTTAGCCCTGTGACTGAGCTCAAGAAAGTCACAGATTTTGAGTAAGTAGCTCTCTTCCTGGTTCCGATTTATCAAACATCAAATTCTACCACACAGGAATTTAAGTCTCATAGCGTAAGGGAGGCCTCTTGGAAGGGGTTGGCAGCCAGACCAACATTTTCTGTTTCCTGTTCAAAGGAAGGAAAACAACAGCTAGTTATGCTGGATAACTGTGAGGTGTTAGGTGACGCAAGACAGACTCCTTGTTTGCTGTTCAGTCCTATGGTCTCTTCTTCCATCTGCTGAAACAGACATGAAAACAGATTGCATGAAACCTTCATTTTTGAAGATTCTTCTTGCCTATTGTCCCACTTGCATCTTCTCCAATTAATGTTTAAAAGTGATGCTAGAATATGGGAATTTTGGATAGCTCCGGAGGAATACTCTTCACATAGTCAGAGCTGCCCTTTGTACTATTGCACTGCGTACAACTTGGCTGATCTAGGGATTTGATTTAACTCTTAATGCCGGTTTGTTCTCTATTTCCTCACAGGCACAGACTCCCCAAGGAACAATGGTGGCTGCACTTGCGCCTGATGTTGAAGATGTTGGCCCACTACCAGATCAGTCTGACAGAATATGTGTCTGGGACAATGGAGCACGTCACCCGGCGCACACTCAGCATCGAGAAGGGATTCTAGCTCTCGTCTACCCTTCTCCTGGCCCTGGCCAATTCCCATAGTTCCCTCCCTCTGGTCCTCTCATGCCTTTCGAGTGCAGTGTTGTTGCCATTGTGAGCCTACAGGAGTGTGGTTGAGGGGAAGCCTGACTGATGCTGCAAGATCCTTCCATGTCTACAGCAGGAGATACTTCTGCTCCCTGCCAACTAGGTACACGGAGGTTGCTCTCCTCTGTTGAGCTCCCTTTACAAAGTCAGTTTGACCCAGGCAGCAGAAGCTGAATGCGAGGTTATGAAAGCATACGGCCCATTGCCAACCAGCATCCCTTCCTATTTCATAGGCTTGTCTCTTATTCTTAAACCTTATTTAACTAATCGTGTACTGCATGTCCTATGGCCAATAGGCTGGCATTAGAATCTTTCCAGCCAGTTGCCTTTGACAATGCAAGATTATATAGAAGACTGTCTTGGTTGAGACCCACGGATAATGTGGGCTTGCCAGACATCTCCTCAGGTTGGAGAGCAATGTAAGAAATTTGATGACTTCAGTTTCTGTTCTAGCATCCAGGAAAGCACCTGCCTAGTAGAAGTATTTCACCTGCACATTTTTCTTGCAATGTAACAGCAAACAGCAGAAGAGCTAACCTACCCATGCTTGCTTCTCCTTCTCTCAGTGGCATGCCACGTGCCACTCAGAAGAGGGCTGTGTTTCTGAATGCTGGTCTGGGGTGACTCACGTGCTGTGAAATTGCATGGAGAACCCTCTACTCCATGCTATTGAGGTGACATGTCTGATTCATTGCCCCTGGCCAGAGCTGTGGTGGCAGCACCAGCTCAGTGGCCATGCTGTATCTGTGCTATTGTTGGCACACATCTGTGTCCTGTATGGGCTGTATTTGTCTGTGGCACCGTTTTGTAGCCTCTAGATATATAAAATCAATCCACTTTAAAAAGCACTTGGGTGTCTTGAATTTAATTGTACTTCTTATTCAAGAATAGCATTTGGGCTCAAAAAAACAAACAAACCCTAGATTAGGCTAATCAGTGGACTTTCAGAGATGTTTTTGCCTGTACTGTCGCTCCTATCAGTTCTACACCGTATGTTCAAGGATAAGAAATTGTGGGAACTGAGATTTAAGGTTGCTCCCTAGGTTAGTAAGTGATTTCTGATATTCTGAAATACTATTGTTTCACATTCTTCATTCTCTGAGGAATATGCTGGTTGGAACTTACTGAAAAGTGATAAACTCCGTATTTGACTGGTAGTAGTTTTGGAAGTCTCAGCCATGGAAATTCACATCATCTGATCATTCTGCCTGTTAAACATAAGATGCCTGGAAGTTGAGCTTGTGAACTTCTGTGTGCAACTCATGTGCTGGGCTACTGAGCTATGGCCCTTGCCTAATGAGAATGGCTTGCCACAGTGTTCAATACCTCTCCCATTTGGGTGTGGAGAACCTGTGATCTTTCAGATGTTGATGGATTTAAATTCTCATCGGCCTCAGCCAACATAGCTAGTGGTTGAGAAGGGCAAGTATTTATTTATTTATTTATTTTAGAGTATTTTTGCCCCGCCTTTCTCCTTGGAAAAGGACCCAAGGCGGCTTACAGTAATGAGGGATAATATACAGTCCAGTACAACTAAGACACATTCAAGTATTTGAGAGAAAGGAATTGAAGGACATCTTACAGCATTAATAGACAACATTACATTAAAGCAACACGGTTATAAGTAGTCATAAACACAAAGTCTATGCGAACCCATAGATTCATATAAAAGACAAATGGTAGGCCATCATTCAGGGAAAGCTTGCCTGAAGAGAAAGGTATTTGCCTGTTTCCGGAAGGACAACAGAGATGAGGCAGTCCTGGCTTCTAGTGGGAGGGAGTTCCAGAGTCTGGGCGCAGCAGTTGAGAAGGCCCTTTTATGGGTTCCCACAAGACGTACCTGTGAGGGTGGCAGGATGGAGAGTAGGGCCTCTCTTGATGACCTTAACACCCAAGTCCATTCATACTGTGAGATCCGATCTTTGAGGTAGCCAGGAGGTCATATAGTGCTTTGTAGCTCAAGGCCAGCACCTTGAATTGTGCTCGATAGCTGACTGGCAGCCAATGGAGCTGTTTTAATAGGGGTGTAATGTGAGCTCTGTACCCCGCCCCAGTCAGCAGTCTGGCTTCTGTGTTTTGGACCCGTTGAAGTTTCGAGACAAGTATTTTGTCCTCCAGCATCAGGAAAGCCATAGATTATTTTATCCATGGCCTGGATCAACAAATCTTATGCCAGTGAAATGTTGCTGGAATACTGACTCTGGTACAGAGGAAATTAATGAAAGGATATTCAGTATTAAAATTGGCAGTTGAAGAGTGTGTGCGTTAACAGATTCATGTTGACTCAAATACAGCCTTCCCCAACCTGCTAGAACATAACTCCCATGGACCTGGGGGGACACCAGACTAAAGCAGTGTAGCAATGGATGTCTTCATATTGCATCTGTCTAAAATTGAGGAAACATTTTCTGTGCACATCTCAAGCTCTAAATATTAAACCAGAAAACCCATGGAAAGCAAAAGCAATGCACCTTGCCAAATGGATAAAGGCTTAAAAGTATATTTCACTAGGTCAAGACTCATCAGCAAGTAATAGACTTTGAAGCAAATTAGGAAGATCAAAGAAGTATGAAGTAAAATGGTGCCACTTGCATACAGGACAATTTTTTTTGTGATTGGAGAAATTCAATCACTGCAGCCCTTTATCAGCATGCAATTTATCCCCCACAATTACAAAAGAACTAGCAAATGCCCAAGAAGGCTATTGAAGTAACCAGCTTCTGGCCAAAAATAATCTAATTTTTGTAACATTTTTTACCTATATTTCATATACATCCATCATTTTAAATTTTGCAACACTCTGACACAAAGAAAAGAATTGATCTTTCCCAGATTAGTGTTCTCAAGTGTTCTGGACATTTTGTACAAGCTATGGCCGTGGTGTCTGAGGGTGATAGGAATAAGCAGTCCAACACATTTGAAGGGCAAGAGGTTGGAAAAGGCTGTGCTGCATCAAGAGGTTCTGGATAACAGTTACTGGACAAACAGTTATGGAATATAGCACACTGTGCCAGCACACATGGCTCACCAACATGGTTACACTAGCACATAGTGTGCTGGGGCTTGCTGGCATGTCAGACATTAGCGTCCCCTTATTGACTCGTGGACATTGGAGACGGAATCATTTCTTAATCACTTACTGCAGGTCCTCTGTGGAAAAAGAAGTAATCACAGGACTTCCAGTAAAGTTGTGTTCTGGACTTTCATAGAAACAAAAAGTTCAAAAGGGAATGTGACAAGACCAACGAATAATCATAAATGCACCAGAATTCTATCTAAATGAGGTGAGTCACATTGGAAGGTCATACCCTCATCAGGCAAGTGGGGACACACTGACTCTGAAAACCATCTGCTGTTTTGTTAATGGTAGTTTCTCAGATTAATACTGAATTTACAGTAATTTTTTTCACAGAGAAAAAAATGCAAGTGTATGTCCTTATGCAGTAGTTTGGTTTTCCGCTAGGGTCAGAGAATGAATGCCATTAGTGGCATAATAGATCTGCAGACAGGACACTGGTAATCAATAATGTGATACTATAGCATAGGCACACTAAAACTTCAGAAGTACTTGTGATTGTTTCAAACACTTCCCCAACACAAGCAAAGGTCTACTTACAATAACACTGGATATAAACGAATGGTGTTCATACTGTTCATAAAGCTGTACTTAAATACAGCTTTAAGCTACAGTACCATTATTTGGCTTCACCAGGGTTTCTTATATTTTTATCCTGCTCTTCATCTTAGGAGCTCCCCATGGTATAAATGGCTTGTCTGCTTTTTAGTTTTATTCCAGCACCAATACCAAGCACTTCAGGCTAAGAAATAGGATTGGATTATCATCCGGCTATCCCTACTGTAATCAAGCGTTAACACACAATACATTTTACAGTGTAAGGTAAACATACAGTAATCTGGTTTGCCAAGAAAAGGCATCAAAGCAAAATAAAATGAATAAAAACATTTTATTTAACTTGTCCTGCACATAAACTGCTGCACAGTGCTTACTGCTTAATTATGCAGGCTACACATTGCTTCTGCCCCCACCCTAGGCAAGCTGAATACTTACCTTGAAGAATGGAAGGCTGAGTCAACCTTGAGCTGTCTACCTGAGCCCATTGGGATTGAACTCAGATCATAAAGAGAGTCTTGGCTGTACTCCTGCAGTTTAATCACTGTCCCACAAGGCTCCTCTTCTCAATGCTCATTATTTTAAATGAAAGACATTACTTCTCTGTGATTTCACATGGCAAATACCTGAAGTGAGGTGACCTCATGCATGCTGAGAAGTTCACATAGAAGGCTTCAAAGTGATAAATTGCTTTGTGTTAATGCTGCATTTATATTTTCTGCATCCATTTAGTGAATGAAAAGCCTTAAAATGGAGGCTTTCAAATGTCAAAAAGTTAGGAAGGAGAGAATGTCCTGTTGGATGACATTCCCCTCAGGCTGGAGAAGAATGGGGTGCAGGGCAGTAACAGTCATAGAGAGGAACAAGAAAGCTTATTTAAGCCGGCGAATATGTAGACTGGATACCCAATGGGATTCAGGAGGTTTCGGTTCAAATCTCCCTTTAGCCATGGAAACCCCCTGTGTGTGTGTGGAACTGGTAAAACCACTCCTTAGATACTGTATCTCACTACAGTACCTTGAAAAACTCAATTAGATTTGTTGTAAACCACCCAGAGTGGCCTTAGCTGCCAGATGAGCAATATATAATTTGACTAAATAAATAATAAATTCCAACTTGACAAAATGTTAACAGTAAGCCAGTACATGTAGACTGATTCACTGAGTAAGGTGAATACCAGGTTGCAGGTAACTAAAGGAAGAAAGTTTTTCTGCATTGGATGAGTGAGGTGGGAAAAATCGCCCTGGATGTTGAGGAGGAAAAGTTTGCTGGGGTGGGTGAGATGGTGTCTGAGAGGTTTCTAGCCCAAATGGAGCTGGTTTCTTCTGCGAGTTTATAGACAATGATAGCATTCCTAAGTGACATGGTTCCTGCTATAAACTAGATGTCATGACACTGTGTGCTGTGTCACTTGGACAAACGGTTGAGACATGCTGAACGGTGTGCATTTAAGCATAGATTAAATGGCAGCCTTTGTAAATTGTTGCAGACATAAAGTGGCTTTTAAAATGATTAGTAGACACCTCCAAAGTAGAGCTAATTAGAATTTCAAGAGGAGAAGCTATTAAAAATAAGAGCAAATTCATCTGTGCCAGGGGTGGGAATTATAAAATTGTATGCAAGCCCATTTTTATGTCTGATTAGTTTGCACGGTTACTGATAGCGGATTCCTGGCACTCTTGGAAAGGTTACTTTGGGACACACTAGGATTCATTTTATAGTTCTGCAGTAAAATGAGATTCACCAGCTAGGCAGTCATTGAGCATAAGCTAATTTTATAGTTATTAGGGTCATACTGGAAGAAAAATGGCTATAGGTTAGCATGCTGGAGGGCTAGGGTTTACTCGGTTTAATACCCAGTCAAGTCGATTCCAACATATGGTGACCTTTTCAAGGTTTTCTAGGTAGTGAGGATTCAGAAATGGTTTACCATTCCCCTTCTTCTGGGGGTATCCTGGAACTGTGTAGTTTGCCTGGGGATATATAGGCTGGTTCTTTTCCCAGGAGGCATAAAGCCAGCCGGCGTGGCCTTGGACAAGCTGCACAGTCCCAGGGCACTCCCATAAGAAGGGGATGATAAACCACTTACGAGTACTACCTGGAAAGCCCTGGAAAGTCTCCCCCCCCCCCTTGATTTGACAGCACATGACCATTCTCTTTTTTTTCCCTCCCTCCCCCCATTCATTGGCTGAAATCCTGTTCCTTTAGTGTAAGAAAATCAGTAGCACTCAATACCTTCCTAGCAGGCAAAGAATCCCCACAATTATTGGGGAGGCAGATGCACACTGGCATCATACACGCTCAGACAAGAGCTGCAGCCGAGACTCTTTGCTAGCTCGGAAAAGGCTCCATGGATTTTCATGTGCTAAGCAACAGGGTTTCAGCCAATTAATGTTTATTTTTATTTTTGCTTTTTAGTATTTGTCAGGAAGATGGCATACAAATTAAATAAAGAAAAATAGTCCAGTAGTAGAAGTGCTACCCTAAAGCAATAAAGAAATCCCAGATGGTTACAGGCATACAGATAATGGAGGTGCAGAGAGGAAAAACTCAGGTAACAGTGCTTTATATTAGAAGTTTTTGAAACCATCAGTTACTACAGGAAGTAATACACTGTTTATGGGTTGCTGAACACTATTAATTTACATAAAGCAAAGCAAAGTGTGCTGTTTTTTACTGCCCCATAGCACTTAAAGCACTCTCTGGGCAAATTACAGGTAATTATGCAGGCTACACATTGCTCCCCAAGCAAGCTGGGTACTCATTTTACTGACCTCAGAAGGATGGGAGTCTGAGTGAACCTTGAGCCTGCTGCCTGGGGCTGAACCCCAGGCAGGTCACGAGAACAGTTACAACTGCAGTACAGCAATTTAACTACTGCACCACAAGGCTCTTCAAAGGGAATGCTCTTGAAAAACAATGCATAATGGGAGTAATGATACCAAATCTCTCTGCTTTAGTAGGACAACTACTTTAATATTACTTCGGAACTAGAAGGTATTGGCTTACATATCCCATTTCATTCAGTTAAGCAACACTACAAAGGCTACACTACACTACAAAGGCTGCTGTAAAGACAATCAGGGCACCTAATTGGAAAAATTCAGGAAGGCATCCAAGACTGCAAAACAAAGTACTTTTCAGGTAAAATAACTTCAAACAAACCCACAGTTTTGACTGCACACATCATTTTTAATCAAGTCCCAAAAACTATGTGAGAGAGAAGGTAGATGGTTAGGTGCTTGCTATTAAATTTAAGAGTCCAGTGATTTTTTGTTTTGTTTAAGCCTCTCAGCTTTTACCAAGTTCTGACTTTGAGATCGAAGTCTCCTTAATGTAGGAGGAAGGCCGCATGAAAATTTATCTTGCTCCAGTATTAGATAAAAGGGAAGGAGATCATGCTAACAAGATGAGCTGCAGTGTAGCCTTAATCCAATCACGTCCCATCGGAAGCAAGGCTTAAGACTGATCCTTCCAGGTGGAAGACAATGGCAGGAAGCAGGGCCAGAAATCCTTTTCCCAGGGACAACTACTTGCTGTAGTCCTGCGCATGTTTGTTTACACTCTGTTGTGGGTCTCTGTGGAGTGCATGGCAGCAGTTGCAATTGCAGATGAATGCTTGTCACAGAATCGAGTTCTCGCGCATAGAACACAAGAGCTGTGCACAGTTTCTTCTTGTGCTTAGCTGTGTATTCTGCAAAGCCCAGCGGCATGAGGAAGGCGCAGGCATCTCTTGGTGATACAAATTCCACTGACCCACAATACATCTGCCTGAGGGATGCTACCGGTCCTCGTGGAGTTCTTTCTTCTCTGAAGCTTGGAGTTTGAGCCCAACTGTTTGATGAACAACTTCTAGTCCCTCTGAGTCCAGCTCTTCTAGGAGTAGCAGGATGGCATTGAGGATGTTGTTCTGTTAATCCAAGAAGCAAAAGGTAAACATGTAAGGGCACTGCAACAAATCATTTACTTGTTAGCAGTCTCATCTTCTATTTAATTTCCCTATTTTCTTCCTCCAACCCCAATCTAAGAAAACAGCTATAGTATTATTTTGAACTGAACCCCATTTCTTGCTTGGAAGAATGACATTATACTTCTATTTATATCTTTGTATCCTTTCAGATCCCTATATTCTCTCCCTAATTTACTCTGCCCTACTTTACTTGTTTCCTAAGGAAAGAGGAAACTACCCTCTATGCTGAGAAGTCTTTTAATAAAAGTTTGGGAAGACTGTGGCACAAGAAACTTCCCTCGAGTGAAGACCCAGTTCTCCAGTTCAGGCTATCTATCCCAGGGAGAATGACACTACAGCTTCCTTCTCCCCATAGGAATATAGTAAAAAGTAATACACGAGCATGTAAGGCCTCTCTAATGTTCCCTGCATGGAGGAACAAATTCTAGAACAGGCCAGGGCTGCTGACCAGTTGAGGACTATAACAGTGATGGCGAACCTTTTAGAGAACAAGTGCCCAAACTGCAATTCAAAACCCACTAATTTTTCGCAAAGTGCCAATACAGCAATTTAACCTGAACACAGGTGGCTGTGAAGGGGCGATGTCAGGTGTCCACAGAAAGGGCTCCGAGTGCCACCTTTGGCACCCATGCCATAGGTTTGCCAACACTGGACTATAATGTGTGGCATGGCAAAGTATACAATCCAGAAATGACATGGAGAGAGATGCTTTCACTCACCCGCTTCTTTCGGTTCCCATCCATCTCCCTGGGTGTGAAGGAGGAAAACTTATCTCTTGGGACAACAGGTTTCATACCAAGCTGCTCGCGGATTTTACTGTGCAGGTGGAGAGAAAAGAAAAGGTAACAAACCTAAGAATGTGAACTTCTGTAAACACATCCCATTTGCCTTACCTGCTCTGGTTCCACACAGTAGATGCCATCATAAGAGTTCAACATACTTGAACTGATATTTTTATAACAGTTTGGTGTGAGAACTTAACACAGGGGGGCACCGAGCTGCATCAGACATTCTGTATGAAACCACAACATAAGAATCTTCCAAACAAGCAATACAACTTTCCTCACTTTGTCTCCTCCAAGCTGAACTTCATGAGTTCATTTTCATTTTCCACTGTGGACTCTGTCACACTGGACTCAGTGGTGGAGTTTTGACAGGAACTGTCCATGTCCGATTTGTCTGGGGGTGCTACTATCTCCTCTCCTTCCAGTAATGCATGGGACAGTTCTTCCTCTGTCACCGCTACAAATATCAAAAAGCAAAACACAGAGCGCTGTAATTAGTCAAGCTCAGTATTTGAGAATGGGAGTCTCAAATTAGAAAATAAAACCATGAATATCTAGGTGTTCTTCCATACAAAACAATTCCATTGTGTAACAAACACTAACATATTCTATAAGCTCAGCCTTCTGTATTTATGGGTTTTATTTTATTAAGCAGAGGTGCATTCAGTCATGCAAACTCCCACTTTCTGTATGCAGCACACCACCCAGAGAACTGAACTGAAGATGGAAGAATGTGCAGTCAGAAATTGCAGTCACTACTTAACTTGAATGCTTTCAATGGCCAATTCAAATTGTCCGTTGAGTAGCACCACTATACCAGCAGTTTCCAACCTTGGGGCGCCATATGTTTTTGGACTACAACTCCCAGAAATCCAGACTAGACAGGAAGTGGTAAAGGCTTTTGGGAATTTTAGTCCCAAAACATCTGGGGACCTAAAGTCGGGAACCGCCAGATTACGCTGATGACACTTAAGAGATATTTTTCAGCTAGCACTCCCATCGGCACTAGTCAGCATAATGAGTCGTGAAAAATTTTGGGAGCTGCAGTCCAACAGCATAAGTTGTCCTCTACTGTGCTAGACAGATGCTTGCAATGAAACATGATAGTGGCATGGGCGAACTTCTCAGTAACAGTCTAAAAATACTTTCAATATTTTCCCCTTGTATACTTTTTATATTTGAAAATAGTTTACATGTGGAAAAAAATGGAAACAAAAACTAAAACTCAGCAGTGTAAAGTAGCGCAACCGGTTCTGCCATCTCACAATCCTATCCCACACTCTTGCATACGTAGACCAAGCCTAAGAATTAGATCAGAAACTCTGCCTCCCCTAACCTGAAAATCCCAACCCAGAGAAGACAGTTTCTTATGGTACGTACTCTGATTATCGAGTTTTTGGAGACTAGGGAGGTTGCGCAGCACCGTCATTCGATAGTGATGAAGATCAGGGCCACAGCAGGGATTCTCCGATAGCCAGAGGATTTTTAAGCGAGGCAGTTTTTTCAGGTGGAACAGCTGACAAAGACTTGCAATACTGTTCCTCCTGAGATAGAGCTCAGTTAAGTTCTGGCACTGGTTTATTGGCTCCAGGTCAGAAATATTATTTGCACTGGTGGGCAGAAATTTGGAAATCCAAAATTAGTGTACAGTAGCGACTTACAATTATTTCACATTAAAGTGGCACCTCCACTTACGAGCAATTCAACTTAAGATCGGAAAACCGTTGACATTTTAACTGCTGCCTTACAAATTTTAGATATGGCTACTCTACTTACAAGTTGTTCGACTTATGAGCATGCATTTGGAATGGATTAAACTCATAAGTAGAGGTATCACTGTATATGTTTTTGTGCAATTACGAAATAATTATACAAAATTACAAAATAATTATACAAAATAATAACTGCCCAGAGTGACCTGTGGTTAGATGTGCAGTATATAAATTGAATGAATGAATTATAGCATTGTGTATATAACTTTGTTTCTCTTAGAAACAGGTTTATTTTCTCTTGGTTCTTAAATCCACAGAAACGCATTTTCTTTTACAGCAAAAAGGAGTGGGAGATTATGTGGCTTCATAATATTTGTTATGTTTTTCAGGAAGAAATCATGGTTAGTGTTAAAGCATTAGAACTGAGAAAGGTGAAGAAAGTAAAAAGTGTTAAGAGTTTATATATTCTAAACATAATAACAGATAAACAGCCTGGAAAACAAATGCCTGAGCCTACAAGTATATTCATCCCCTTCCCCCCTCCAAAAAAGGTACTAATTTCCCACGTCTTGGTCTCTTAGACCAGCCATAGCAATTTCACAGGCTCCAGCACATACCTAAATGTGATCACTTCAACGTTGGTAAGCTCTTGGCAGATTGAAATCTGGGCATAAAAAGGAGAAGCAGACACAAGAGAAACTTTAGCAAGCTTTTATCATCTCTTGGGGGGAAAAGCAACCTTATGTATTTCATTAACTAAAACAAAAAAGTCTGCTAGATACATTTAAGCATTCTTAATGGAAGTGTTGTATTGCAACAGATTTTTAGTCTCAAGCCAAAAACCCGAAGACACTGAACCAAGTGACCACAGGAAATCTTTAGAGAACTGTGGAATGAGGTAGCATATTAAGATCATCTGCCAGCTAGTCCTCATGGTCTCAGGCAGGATCTTCATCAGTAACTACTCGCCGAGGTCTTCTTAAAAAGAAATGACAAGGATTGAACCTGGATGCTTTGGCATATAAAGCACATTCACTGCATTTGGGCTCTTGTCCCTTTTCTGATAGCGGTACACAACGTGATGAGTGAGAACCAACATGCTCTGTAAATTTGTTCCCACTGTGTTGTGACCAAACAAGAATAGTCACAATGGGTGCACAAGGGAGAAAAAGCCCTGTGAGGAGGGGGACACAGGCATGCACCTTAGAAGGAACCTCAGTGAGAACCCACTGCAGCTGTCCATCAACAGAGGTGTCCAGTTGCCTATCAAAGCCAGTGTGAGGCAAAAAAACAAAACAAAAAACAATGACACAGCAACTTAAACAGTCTTTTTTCTTTCTCTCTGTTGACACATCCTGAATATAATGGTAGCAGCTGAGCTTGACTCAAAAGCTACTGCACAGCCAGGTCACTTAAGACTATACAAAGGACCCAGTCATCTTTTTTCTCCACCCTAAAGTTGGTATCTCTTTACTCTCTCTAACTCCAAGCTTCAAAAAGAAAGGAAAGGTAATCTGTCCTGAACCTTTCTATTCCTCTTTGATCTCTATATTTATGGGAAGAGGTCAGTTGCATGAGGGTTATTACGTTTCTTGAGCCTACCATTCTCATGATTATATATATGATTGCCTTGCCATCCATCAAGATGCAGACATAATACATGAAAGTTTATGCAAAATAAAATATAAATCTTTAAGGCCTACAAGATACCTTGGAAGAATTTTTAGCTACAAAAGATTAAATTATTACCCTTCACCACAAAAAGAAAAAATGAAGTATTTTATTTGTCTAAATAAAAAATTAAAATTTGTCTAAATGGTGAGCGGCACGGCCACCAAGGAACCCATCACGCCAATTCTGTATAACCTTCATTGGTTACCAGTTGCTGCCCGAGCCCAATTCAAAGTGCTTGTTTTGACATATAAAGCCCTAAACGGCTTAGGACCTAGATACCTAAAAGACCATCTCCTTCCATATGAACCTACCCGGCAATTAAGATCCAGCCAGAGGGCCCTCCTGAAAGAGCCATCCCACAAGGAGGTGAAAGGGATGGCTTGTAGGAACAGGGCCTTTTCGGCAGCTGCCCCCAGATTGTGGAATGCCCTCCCAAGCGAGACCTGACTGGCGCCAACATTGAAGACATTCCGGCACCAGGTAAAAACATTGCTGTTCCAGAAGTTTTTTAACTAATTCTTGTGGGGCCTGATGGCAATTTTAGTGTAGTATTTTAATATATTGTATTTATTGTATTTAAATGTTTTATTGCTATAATTTTTTTGCAATTTGATGTTTTAATTATTTGAATTATTTACTTTGATTGTGAGCTGCCCAGAGACCTTTGGGTAGTGGGCGGCATACAAGCTATATAAAATAAAATAAAATAAAATAAATGCCGTATATACTCAAGTATAAGTCGACCCGAGTATAAGTCGGGGCCCCTAATTTAAACCCAAAAAACTGGGAAAATTTATTGACTCAAATATAAGCCTAGGGTGGGAAATGCAGCAGGGCCTGGCAACTCCTCCTTTGTGAGCTGTGTGTGTGTGTGATGTTTAAAATGACTTTTAGCCACCGAAGTGCTTGAGTTGGTAGCTAAAAGTCATTTTAAACATGGGGGGTGTCAGGAGAAGTGGCGCACAATGTTTAAAATGACTTTTAGCCACCGACCCAAACTTGCCTCAGTGGCTAAGAGTATTGACCCAAATATAAGCCAAGGACCCCCTTTTCAGCCCAAAATTAGGGCTGAAAAACTAGGCTTATATTCGAGTATATACAGTAAATAAATAACCACTGAAAGAGACAGCAGAAAATGGATTTCATGCACACACACACTCCATTATAAAGACTGCCTTAGCTTTGAGTTTCTTAAAGACATAATTTTGGACTGATATTGCCTCTTAGAAAGGTTAAACACTTCAGCTGTTACTTCTATTTACTACATTTACAGAAAAGGGTTAAGAACAGTACTTACATCTGTGATGCGACTGCCCCTGAAAAAGAAATATGATTTAATAAATGTAGATAAAACAGGATAAATATCATTAAGAGTGAAGCAACATTCATACCAATCAAAGGAAACTCACATCCAATTGGCACCAAACAAAGCCTCCATGAATGTAAGAAGAGACACTGTAATTGAAAGTGTCAACTCCCTGCCACACATTGCATGCTTGTAGATAACTCTGTGATGACTTTACACATACCAGTGCTGTTGCCATATTTGTCTTCTATTTCCTAGGAGCCACGCATATAAGTCTGTTTTATGGAATGCATAGAAGACAAGACAGGAATAGTCCTCCTTTGCCTTGCCAAGTTGTTGCACAAAGAGATAGTTCAGGAGCCTAGCATTTGGAAAGAATTGATTACTGAGTGTCTGTTAAGTAACAGGGTTGGCTCAAAGGCAGAGCTAAAACTAAGGTTATGGAACTCAGAATACCAGAATATTAAGACTGCACCATTACAGAGCCAGCCTTTCAGCACATCAATGTAATATGCAAAGAATAACAGAGCTTGGGTCTCTGTCACTACTGTCACTAATGTTAACAGCTAGTTTTTTATCTGGCAAAAAAAATGGGGGGGGGGATATTCTCCAAGGCACTCATTTATTGCAGTCCTACAACGTGTGCCCCTGTGTCACACAGCCTAGTAACTGCCTGGTTGGGTTCCTGGAATACACTATGTCCAGCTGCCAATGGAAAGTCTCTGGAAGGTTCAGTGGGTCCAAAATGCAGCAGATAGATTTCTGACTGGGGCTGGGTTACAGGGATCACGTAGCCCTCTGTTACAGCAGCTCCACTGGCTGCTGATCAGTTCCCGGGCACAATTCAAAGTGCTGGCTTTAAGCACAGGTGCACCTGATGGGGTCAAGGAAGAGGGCTTTCTCTGTTTCTACTCCCAGGTTTTGGACTTCCTTCCAAAAGGAGGCCAACCCCCCCCCCCATATATGATGTTCTTCCACAAACAAACAAAGATTTTTCTCTTCAGGCAAGGCTTCCCTCAATAACTAGCTACCTATGTGTGATTGTTAGATGGCGATTTTAGCCAGGTGTCAGAAACACTCCTACATCACAAAACCCTGCCCTGACCTTCAGAAAAGAGGAGGCACATCTGGAAAGGCAGAGAAGGCTATGCACTGAAACTTACACGAGAAAAATAAATGACTAAAGAATAAAGTAAGCTATTTAAAGACCAGATAATGACTCGGAATTAGGATACAGCAACCATTAGAGTTATTAGTAATTCACATTAATACATCCTTGGGGAATGCAAATGCTCCCTTGCTTTCTGGCAAATCTGGATTGCATATTGAGTCTGCCAGATTACCTGCCTAACAATTAAAGCATTTCTTGGACCTGCCACCACCATTAAGAAAGGCAACTCTGGTTTGCCAGACATAGGCTCGGTTTTAGACAGAAGTGGGATCTGGATCCCCAGATGATGCTGTCGCTGCCGAAAAGGTGGCGAATGGCGATCCTACTTTGCAGCTGTTAAGAGCAGAAGGGCCAGATGCAGAGAGCGCGGGAGGGACGGGAAATTGAGCATCGTTATTCGGGGAGCATTTCTTTCTCCCACCCGTCCCGGGCTATTACTTCGCCCTTCCCCGTCCCGGGCAGGAGCCAAAGGAAAGCCAGGCATGGACCTGCCCATTATTTCCCCTCTCCTCTGGGTCTCGCCCAGCGAGCGCCGGGCCCAGGCCTCACCAGCAGTTCAGCTTGCGCACGCCGCTGAGGTTGGAGGCCTTCGCCCGCGACAGAACCATCTTCCTGGTGAGTTTCATGGTCCCGCCGGAGGCATCGGGCTTCCCGGCACGCGTCGCCAAGGCCCGCTCGGACGCTTCCGACGCGTTTCCAGGGGCGGGTTCTGGCGCAGGCGCCATGCCGTCCATTCCCCCCTCCCCTTCCCGGAGGATCCTGCGCACGCGCGGCGGCGGAGGCAGGGCTGAAGAGCCAATGTCCGCCTCTCCTCCAAGCCCCGCCCCCAAGCGGTGACGGGCGTGGGTTTCCTGTGCCCGGTGCGAAGCGGGGGAGGGAAGGGGACGGGCTGAGTTCTTCGATGTTCTTTATGCATGTGTGTGTGCGATGTGTGGAATGACGGCACCGACCTGGGAAAATATTCATTTTTATGCCCAAGGCCAAGAGCTTTTCAGAAGGAGGGGGCGGACAATGGACCCCATTTTTTACATATCAGGGGCATCGCGGAACGGCATCAAGTGAATATAATGTTTGGATTCATGTGATCTGCTGTTTTTAAAATGAAGCAAAATATTAGCAACTTTTTTTGAATTTTCTAGTTAGTCTAAAAATATCACCTGTTCCACTTTTGCATTTGTTTTTAAAATGAGATCCTCGGAAATAAGTCAGTGATGCCTTTTACCTAGTCGGTGTTTTTTTTTCTATGTCTGCTTTTTTTGATTGACCAAAGAAAAAATGATATTGTGTTTTCTGTTGATATTGTTGAATTGATATGAAGAATGCTATTTCGTAAATAATAATTCTCATGCAATCAGCTGAATATATATATTTATAAATAAAGCTGGGACTGGACTACCCCACAACCAGTATACAAATCCATCGTCAGCCATACAACAGCTTTTGCGGTTACACTTTTATTCTATGTTCATATACTGCACCGTTAGCTCCACTGGTGGTAATAAACACTATAGTGTTCAGAAAATCTTAAATGAAATGGAGCTTCTAGGAATGCAGTCCTATACCTGCTAACCTGGGTAAGGCTTCTCAGAATTCAGCAAGACTTACTTCTGATGGCGATGCAGTCACCAAAAGAAAAAAACAAAAACTGGCTGAAAGGTTACATTGGTATAAACTGGTGTAAAGTTTATAAATGATATATCCTTTGTCTATTTGTTGCCTTATACAACCAAATTAGATGCAGCACTCAGTAGTAGCAAATGTTAGCTGTGGTAAAAATTCAACATGTGAGATAAAATATCACATTTCAGTACCAAACTTGAAGAAACTCAAGACAAGTAGCTGGGATTATGTATGCATTGAACGTGATTATTGTGCCTGATGTGTGAACGTGATGAAGAGCTATACTGGATCAGGCCAAGGGCCCATCTAGTCCAGTTTCCTGTATCCACAGTGACCCTGCCAAATGCTTCTGGGTGCGCATGAGACTAGCTATCTGTATCCTGATACCACTCCTCCGCATCTGGCCTTTGAAGTACCCTGATATTAAGCCTGAAGAGTACATATCCCCACTTGTAACCTATGATGGACTTCTCCTCCAGGAATCTGTCCAATTCCATTTTGAAGGCATCCAGGCCAGATGCCATCATCCATCTCCTGTGGCAGGGAGTTCCGCAGACTAACAACACACTGAGTAAAGCCGTATTTTCTTTTGTTTTCACCCTCCCAACACTCAATTTGAGTGGATGTCCCCTAGTTCTGGTATTTTGTGAGAGGGAGAAGAGTCACAGAGCAAAGCGGACCTCTGGGCTTTGGTGGCACAATAGAAAAAAGATATACACATGTCAGAGCAAAAAATGTGTAGTTATATAAAATAAAATAAAACCCATTAAGATTTACATATTTAATAGAATAAACACATAACAAATTTTAAAAATGTAAAAAAATCAGAAGAAAGTACCCTACACAGTTGAAAGTGGAGAAGAACAAAACCAACAACGATACAGTCCCCTCTCCTAGAAATTAAGAAAAGAAAGCAAGCAAATGTGAATTAAGCGCACTAACTGATATCCAAAAATTTTGGTTGGAAGAAAGGTTAACAGATGGAAGAAAAGTTAAACGAAAGAAACATAAACCTCACAAAGTTTTTATTTCACCCTCTTTTGTCAATACAGATAATTGGTGTTTTGAGTCTGTCTTTTAGCAGTTAATGAAAGAACATGACACTGTGTTCATTTCCTTTCCTCAAAACATGTAAGGGCCATTGCTAATAATACCGTTTAATTGTTAAAGGATTCTTTATATTCTACAGTCCCTGATTTGGGCAGAAATGTATGGACTCACAATATCTGAAACTTGAAAAGGAATGTTATTGTTAAAATACTGTTTGAGACTTTATGGTTACTCTATTTTAAGGCACAGAACTGATGTGAGATTTCAATGTAACAACTGACATCTGGTAATATAGCTGTCCTCTGAAGTATGTGTGTTGGTAGAGCACATAAGATGAGATGCTGTGCAGAGCAGCCATTTTTCAGTTGTTGCTGTGCTGTTTTGTAATATTGGTAGCAAGGTACATATGTGACCTTATCTTTGTGATCCTTGAGGATATCAACTATTGTTTCACATGAGTTCCAGAATGATGTTAATGTTACAGCATTTGAATGCTTTGGTTATTAGAGTCTCCTGACTCTACGCAGGCATCATTATGCTTTATTGCTTCTGGGATTTTCCCTTGCTTGAAGTCACTTTTTGAATGGTAATGAGCACTAGAGCAGTGGTTCTCAACCTGTGGGTCCCCAGATGTTCCTGGACTGCAACTCCCAGAAATCCTGGCCAGCTCAGTTATGATGAAGACTTCTGGGAGTTGCAGTCCAGGAGCATCTGGGGACCCACAGGTTGAGAACCACTGCACTAGAGCAGGCCTGCTCAACAGGTAGACTGTGGGCTACTGGTAGCCCATGAAGGGTTCAAAAGTAGCCTGCTGGCCATCAATAAAAAGGTGAGGGAATAAGTTCTCCACCCCTCCCTCCCCCATCCCAAGGACCACCACTGCCCCAGCAAAGTTCTGCATCTGCCAGCCTACTGTCTCAGCCGAGCGAGGCAGTTCAAGGGCCATGACGCATTGAAATATGTTCCCTCCAGAACAGATTAATTGGTTTTCAATGCATTCCTATGGGAAACCGCTGCTCTACTTACAAAAGTTTTTACTTAAGAGCATGTGCTTAGAACGGATAAAATTCGTAAGTAGAGGTTTTAGTGTAGTAGCCCTCAGGCACTTTGGGCCGGAAAAAGTAGACCTTGGCCTGTTCAAAGTTGAGCAGCCCTGCATTAGAGGGTGTCCTGTAGATGACCTTGACTGCCGACATTGGGTTGTCAACATTCAGGCTGCCATTTGCAATATAGAGTTTAGCATCCTTTTTTCCTTTTGGCAGCAATGGAACAATTTTGTGCAGCAACAGCAAGCCATTTCCTGGTGTTTTGAATCATGGATATGAAAGCACAATTTTCTACATTCATAAATTTGAGGGCTTCTCAAAAGAATTGAATTGCATTTTGACTATTAATAGCTGCTTTGATGCAAACCATAGGGTGGTAAAAATAAACATCCATAGAACAAATGCTCCACTTTGAGGAAATGTAACAATATCTTGTGCAAAGATTTGGTGACAGTATCAGTAGTCTTTTTGTCTGAATCAACAAAACGCTTTTTACTTTGCATTGGCTTGTATCCTAGAAACTCATTGGAAGCTTTGAGGTCAGAGAATAATGTACTTTCCATCTTTTCTAAAGTACTTTTATATCATTATCTGTTGACTTTTTTTCATAAAGCAGTAAAGACCTAAAACACTCTGATTCTTGGGTACTTGGAACCTTCTTAAGCTCATTAGAAATAGCAGAAATTTATGCCGACTTAAATGGATTTGAATCAGACTCTCAGTCGTGACATTTTAGGCTGCAAAATGCCAGTTGAGAGGTAGGGTAAGAGACATCTGAGCTAGCTGAGAAGAGGCCAGATTAAAAGTTGTTCATCTCCAGGTGTCCTGGTCCACCCCCTCAAAATCCGAGTAAAATATTTTAAATTGGAGAACAAGTTTTGCCTGAGTCCTTGGAAAATCACAATCAATCAGAGGAGAGAATTTGGGCATCAGTTGCCTGCGAGAGCATTCAGATGTGTTCACAGATGCAGAAGAGAGAGAGAGTGTGTGTGTGTGTGTGTGTGTGTGTGTGTGTGTGTGTGTGTGTGTGTCATTACAGTTGTGACCGACTCTTTGTGACCCCAAGTCCATGGAGTTTTCTTGGCAGGAATACTGGAATGGTTTGCCAGTTCCTACTCCAGGCGCCTACAGCACCTGGTATTCACTGGTGGTCGCCCATCCAAGTACTAACCAGGGCCAACCCTGCTTAGCTTCCGAAATCAGGAGAGATCGGAAGTGCTTAGGGCATCTAGGCAGTAATGAAGAATTTATTAGATGGTAAAATGCTGAAGTGGTTGAAGAAACTGACCTACTCGGGTCCAGGAAGCCCAAGGGGGTCCTTTTTCTCTTCTCTTCCCCACAGAAGGACATGCATCTGGAGTGAGAGGTAACTAGCAGCCAGTCACTTCCAACACCAAATAATGATACTCCCACCACCATCACCAAGGTGCTATAAATTGAAGGAAATTTAGAGTCTGTTCTTCTCTGGGCACATTTTGAGAAGACAGGATTCTCTGGAAAAGACAGTAATGATGAGAAAGTTGGAAGACAGCGCGGGGGTGGGGGTGGGGGAGGAAGACAACCAAATACAAAATGGACTGCTTCCTTAAAGAAAGCTACAGGCTTGATTTTGCAAATGCTTATCAGGGCTGTCAAAGACTGGAAATTTAGGACACCCATTCATAGGGTCACCATGAGTTGCAGGTGTTTTGATGACACACAACAACAACATCAACAACAGTAGTATGTGTCCAACTTCTTCAAACCACCGGGTTAATCAAAGTGTACTACTGCCTCAGTCTTGAGTGGGGGTGTTGTTATTTGGGCTGTAAAAGTGAAAACTATTTGGAGAATTGAGTTGGCACTTTAATATACAATGATATATAATATGTGCAGCATTTAGAAAAGAAGTGAAGACATATAGAAAAATGAAAAGCATAAAAGTCTTCTGCCTTGTGACTTTATTTTATTTATTTATTGTTTATTTATTTGATTTATATACCGCAATCATCTAGCAAAAAAGCTACTCTGGGCGGTTTACAAACAAATAAAAAATATAAAAACAGATTAAACAACTTAAAATAGAAAGTAAAAACTAATCAATCAAACCAAATAATCAAATCAAATCATAACAATAAAAGGAACAAATAAATAAGCAGAAATACAATAAATCAAAATGTTTAACAATTCAAAATAAGAACAAATGGGGAAAAAAATAACTAATAGAAAATTATTATAAGGCGAGGAAAATTACAGCATCCTATTTATATAAGTTGGTTAAATCAGAATAATCAGGGAAGGCCAACCTATAAAGCCAGGTTTTCAGCAGTTTCTTGAAGGCTTGTAGTGAGGGCGCCAGGTGAATCTCTTGGGGAACTTCATTCCACAGATGAGGTACGACCAACGAGAAGGCTCTTTTCCTTGTTGATGTTTTCTGGGCGTCCCTCGGGGTCGGTACCTTGCAGATAGCCCACCTGGCTTGAATGAGTGATTCTGGTGGCAGTTCTTTTTGGGAGGAGCCATTCTTTCAGATACTGATAGATACTTTGTTAGACTGAAAATATGAGAGCTGGACTGGTTCAGTTAATATAATCTATTTATGTGGGTCTGCATTCTTCCTACTTCAATGAATCCAGCTGTTTGCTGTCCTTTCCCCACCAGTGGTTCATTTGCCTCCCATATTTGATCCCTTGTATTTCATATTTTGCAGCCTAGATGCCCTAAGCACATCTCGCCTGATTTCAGAAGCTAAGCAGGGTCAGCCCTGGATGGGTGACCACCAGCGAATACCAGGTGCTGTAGGTACCTGGAGTAGGAACTGGCAAACCACTCCAGTTTTCCTGCCAAGAAAACTCCATGGACATGGAGCCACAAAGAGTCAGTCACGACTGTAATGACACAACACACACACACACACACACACACACACATTTCACATTTTGTAGTTCACCTGCTTCCCTCCCCTGCCCAGAAAAATTGCTACTATGTAAAAGAAATGCCAAGTACTATTAAAACAGTGTAAGTATATAATTAGTATAAGTATAAAATTATACTTATTTTTTTAAAAAAGAGTGGTTTCTTTAACACATCATTATTAACACTCCATTAATATCAGTTATCATAGCAAAAGAAGGAGAATTGAGAAACTGTACCCATTTTGGCTCTCATTCTTTTCCTATACTTGTTGCTGAGAAAATAATTTGAACTCTTCTGCATGCATTTCTACTTACTACAATTAATAGTTTTTGTTTTTAGCAGCAGTTTCGTTTGGGTACTGCCTTGTGAACTGTAAGGACCAAAAATGAAGTGCTATTATTTGAAGTACTGTAGTCATTTAAAAATCTAAAAGCCTCACAACAACTTTTACCATAGAAGAATTCCACCCACCTCCAATAAATTCTAGATTGGTTTTGGGCATACAGTAGTCGCTTATACATATGTAATGCAGAACTCTTGTGGGTGTCCTTCGCAAATCTAGACAAACGTCCTGTTAGTTGAAAGCTGAACTGTGTGCTGTTGACACAGAACCCATTGGGGATGCGCGGGTTCCTACCGCGACCCCTTGGGCCATTCATTGTCTTCTTTCCTAAGCTGTTTTGACCTCGGTTGAAAAACCTGAACAAACCTCCTTTTATAGGAAGGCAGTGGCTCCCTCTCATTTATAGGAGGCCACTTCTAACTCCGGCATTGCAGCCAGGCAGGGATTTTTATTGCTGCAATGCCTGCCCTTAATATGCAGTGCCAGGCAGGTCCGACCTCGACGCTTTTCCCAAGAGCGTTTGAAGCGTTGCAATGTTGGTAGCCCCGTTTGAGCAGAGCTTTGGAGACGTCGGTCGGCAATGTTTCCCTCTTTCCACCCCCACCCCACCCCCGATCAATACTACCCAATTCAGGATGCTCTTCCTTAACAAAATGATGGGAAGACCGGCTCGCGGTCTCTGCAGCTGAGGCCAGACGGAGGCGGGGAGGAGGAGGACTGGGGGAGTCCTGATCACCGTAGGCAGCCGCCGCCGGTCTAGCCCTCCTCGGTCGACCCCGTTCCTCCGAGGCTGCTGCCGGGGGCGGGGGGGGGGCGCGGCTTCTGCAGTGTGATTTGCTGGCCCTCCGCCAGCCCCGGGACCGTCTCCTCCTCCGAACTGCAGCAGCAGCAGCAGCAGTCCCCTCGGAGAGACGCCCGTGGCTTCCTCCTGGCATCCCCGACCAGCCCGCAGGACAAGACGAGGAGAGCTCAGGTAAGTCCCTCGTGCCCGGTTGGCAGGGGAGGCCAGCGTGCCCACTGGCATCGGGGCTCCCTTCCGAACGGCGAGAGCCTTTAGGATGCCGCTGGCGGATAAGTTACGAGTAGAAAAGCCGGCGCGGAAGTGCTTAGTAATTGTATTGACTGGAGTGGAACCCTTTGCACTGCAAGGTCAGGAGAAAGCTTGGGCACATTTCAAGCACTTCGGGATGGCGTGGCGTGAGGCACATGGATCTGGATGTTCAGCTCCATAGAGATGTGCACTGTACAGTTATTGCTGGGGTGAGCTCTGTAATATCTCCCTTTTCTTTTCGCCCTTCACTTTTCAGGGGCAGCCTGTCAATGTATCTTTAGATTGACTAATGTAGTGTTCCTGGGACTGCACCAGTTGAGGTGTAACAAAACTGCCTTTGCATAGTGCTTATGGGTTGCCCACCCGTGGAGACAGCTGCAGCTGAAAGAAAAATTGTTTCAGGTTTCTTAAAAACTAGCCTCAAATGTAAGGAAGCTATTCCACAAAAGCTTGTGAATAAAATATTGGGTGTTTCAGGGAACTGGCTATATACAGTGGTACCTCAACCTACAAATTTAATCCATTCCAAATTCATGCTCTTAAGTCGAACTACTCTTAAGTTGGGGTACCTATCTAAAAAAATTGATAAAATGTTAGAAATCAATAAAATGGGAAAAATGTAAGTCAAGCAGACCATATGTAAAATTTGTAAGGCGGCAGTTAAAACGCCAATAGTTTTCTGCTCTTAAGTCGAATTGCTATTAAGTCGAGCTGCTCTTAAGTCGGGGTACCACTGTATAGTTCAGTGGTATGCCACATACCATATTAAAACCCTAAATCACATCTCCAGTAACTGGAGGAAGGTCAGAGAACGGATGGTGTCAGAAAATGTGGAACTCCTGCCAACCAGCACCAAGGGAGGTAGATCTGTAATCAATAGATACAGCTTCCTGTGTTGTTTGGTGGCAGTGTGATATTCCAGGCATTTAGTCAACTAAGTTCTTGCATGTTTTGATCATCTGAGATATGGCAGTACAATAGCTCTTTTGGGGGAAAATGTTTCATTTTCTTTTGAGAGATCCTTCCTTCCCTCCTTCCTCCCTCCCTGCCTGCCTGCCTGCCTGCCTCCCTTCCTTTCTACAAACTTTGTCTACTGGGTTGTATTCCGAACAGTGATCAAGGCCCTCTTGGAGCTATTGATTAAAGTAGGATGATGAGATACACAGGAACATCAGGCAGGAAAGGGGGAAAGCCTGTCTTTTGTTGAAACCAACAGAACACCAGAACACATCTGTGTTTATGTTTCATAGGGTTTATCGTGCCTAACTTTTCCAAGACTGAAATCTACATTTTTAGAACTCAGCCATTCAATTAGAGCCAGTGGGGTTTGTGGTTTTGTGTTACCAACCCTTTTCTGAGAAGTACATGGACATTTAGTTATGGAAGGTAAAACTGAAATGGTGTGCCTTTCTCATTTAATGTACAAAAGCCAACTGGACTGACAGTGAACTCTTTTTTCAGCACTGGTGATGGTGTAACATCCTCCATCACAGTTGCAGTTACAGGGCTATTTGAGGGAGTGCATGAAAAGCCACATGGAACACAGTCTTTCTCCTCCAACACTTTGCTATCTCACCTTAATGAGAGGATCAATCCTAGGAGAATTTCAACCTCTTTTCAGTCAATGGATAAAAATGAAGGCAACTATATTGGTTCGGCTACTGATACCAATGCTGTGACTTGCTTTATTAATTGAATTTTTTTCAAGTAGTTGTTGTCTACCAGCTTCACTGCCAGTCTGCAAAATCGAGATGATTAAGAACTGTTGTGTAGCTACAAGGTATATCACTGGAAGCCAGTCCATGCATTAGCAGCTCTGTCTAAAAAACTACCGGATAATCGGATAATCGATAGGTTGACTATTGGTGCCTATTAGCATGATAGTGTAAGGTGGGGGGACTGTAGTTCAGTAGTAAAGCACTTTCTGTTTTGCTCGCAACTCGCAATCCCTAGCATACAAAGCTACAGGGCCCTCAAGCAGGTCTGTGAAAGATCTCTGTTTAGCATCCCAGAGCACCAATGCTAGACACAACTTATAGTGGAACGCTAAACGGACCACTGTTTTGAGCTGATTTCAGACAACTCCTCAGTACTTTTCAGGTAACCTGTGAAAGTTGTCGTAACAATAATTGTTCACAGTTTGAAAAACTAATACTTTTTGAATTGTACTGCCACTCCAAATCTCCCAGCAGGCATGGGCAATGCCCAGGAGATTCTGGGGTTTAGTTCCCCCCCACACACACACACACCTCTTTTCATGCTCTCTTTCTGTTGACACATGAGCAGCAAGGATGGTACTTGGGATGTTGATGTATTAGGTGCTGACCATGTGAATATGACATTGGTAGTCCTCTGCTCTGGAAAGGCTCTTTGCTTAGAATCAGCCAGGCTCTTTGCTCATTTCAGACAGGTTAATGTCAACCGACATTAGATTGACATTAGTTGTGACTTCATTTCCAGTTTTCCCACTTTCCCCCACTAGGATCATTTCCAGCATCCACCTTACTAAGAACTATAAGATATTGGTGTCTTCTCCTTCTCCTTGTTATGTACCATCAAGTTGCCTCTGACTTATGCTGACGCTTTGGACAAATGAACTCCAAGATGTCCTGTCCTCAGTAGCTCTGCTCAGATCTTGTAGTTTTAAAGCTGTGGCTTCTTTAGGAAATCCACTCATCTTGTGTTTTTCCCTGCTGCTTTTCCAAGCATTATTGCCTTTTCCAGGGAATCCTTCCTTCTCACAATGAGCTCGAAGCAAGACAGCCTCAGTTTCAACATTTTTTGCCTCCAGAGATCATTCAGGCTTGGTTGCAGATCTAGGACTCACTTGTTTGTCTTTCTGGCAGTCCAGGTTATCCACAAAACTCTCCTGCAACACTTTCTTTCTTTCTTTCTTTCTTTCTTTCTTTCTTTCTTTCTTTTTTTTTGAAAAAAAACCCCTCTCCATTTTTATTGTGTTATACTTTTTAAATTAGGGAGATAATTGAATTACTCATCTCCAGAAAGCAGTTTACGATGCAGCGTAGCAGCTGTAGTCAGGAAATGTGTATATTTGAAGTCAATAAATATATTGCACAAATGAATAAAGATTCACCCCTGAAGCGTCACTTAAGATCCACCCCCCAAAGTGTGTGATCCAGAGTGGGCAGCTTCAAACAGCATCTGACCCATAATGGGTGGCTGACATAATGGCCAGTAATGGCAGTGAAGTAGGCAAGAGGGAAACCACTTCACTTAAGCTAACTTCCCCAGGCAAGTCTTTAGCATGACTGGAAAACCTAAAGCCATGGCCCTCAGTACCCAGCAGCCCTTCAGTGGGGGGGGGGGGCATGAGAATTATAGCTACCTGGAATGTTTGCAGCTTTTTTTCAAAGTAGAAAAACCCACAACGCCATCAGGGAAATGGAAAGACTTAATATTGATATCCTTGGTATTAGTGAGATGTGCTGGCCTAATTCAGGAACGTGTGATTAGAATCAACAAACTCTCACTTTGATGGCTGTATCAGCAGGGCAGACAACCTGGGCTCTTTTAAAATACCACAGCTTAATCAATTAAAAATAACTTCTCCATAGGCACAAGTAAAAATACAATAGAGATTTATTTCTAATCAAAAACACAAAGTAATACTAAGAAAGAATCAAGAAGTATCAAAAATAGCAAATATAAAAAGTAAGATATAATCAAATGTAAACATATTTGCCTACAAAATAACAAACTCTACTCAAGTAATCTCCCTGTTTACAAAGATCCATGGCCTAACTAAAAGTCTAACCCTAACTAATCACGCGAAGCATATCTCAAGCAGATGAAGAATGGATAATGGCGATTCTCCTCCTCCTCCTCTTGCTGAGAACTTTCTTGCTGTAGCATCCCACGTGATGCGAAATGTCCAATAAGCATTCAAAGTCCATGCTTCTAGAAACGTATGTTTTGACGATCTTACACATTCCTTAGATAAAAGTCTGTTGCAGAGTGAAAAGTGCTTTTAATATCAAGCCTAAGAAAATGACACTATGTCCCATCATCCTAATTTCCTTACAGGAAAGGACATGGCACTTGAAGAAGAGGAAATGAATAAATAATATTCTGCCCATTTGGAATCATTCTGTTTGAAGTTTCTAAAATGTTTTGCAGTTCGATGGTTGATACAGAAGTTTAAAGAGATGATCCTATTTATTTATTTATTTATTTATTTATTTATTTGACTTTTATATCATCCATCTGGCAGTGATGGCTACTCTGGGTGATCTGAAGAATGTAATCCTATGTATGTCCATTCATTACATTCATTGGGGCTTACTCCCCAGTGAGTGCAGGATTGCAGTTTATACCAAAAAATATACTTCATGAGTGGGATTTGCTTTTGTCTTGATCTATGAAAGACTTTCATGCAGAGTTAAAACAGATTTACTCCATAGAAGTGTGGTAGGACTGCAGTTCTAAGGTGAGACAACAGAGAAAATCCCTCCTAAATAGGATCCTGGAGAAAGTTGAGTAGTGATTCTGACTATTAAGTCAGCTATATTTGACTGTGATTCTGATAAAACATTAGAACATAGTGATGTAGATATGACATGTATTTGAATTATATATTCTATGTTTTAAACCAGATGTACGCTTCATTTTTTGCTCCTCTAAAATTCAGGTCAGTATTCTAGTCTATAAGCTGCATAAAGCCATCCTATGTGGCCCTGGGCAAGCTGCACCGTCCCAGGGTGCCCCCAGAAGAAGGGAATGGTAAACCACTTCTGAGTATTCTCCACCTGGAATATTCTAAAAAAGGGTTGCCAAAGTCAGACTTGATGGTGCATAAATGCAACAATCTGGGGAATCATTTCTTACTCTGTTTCACCTCAGAAACATCACTGAGTTGTTTTAAACCAACCTTTCTCATCAATGGATCTGCAGTTGTTGAAATGCAATCTCCATTATTCCCAACCATCATGCCTATGGTACCTCCAGCATTTTCAAAATGGTAGTGCTCTAAAACATGTACCTGAAGTAGCTCAGCAAATGTCTGTATTGCCAAACATAATGGTATTCTGGCATTTTCTGAACATAGTCAATCCCTCTCCATGCTTCGGCTAAAAGAGGAGGGGGGAAAACTTGAATGAAAGAATTCAATCATCATCATCATCATCATCATCATCATCATCATCATCATCATCATCATC
>JAHTLZ010000379.1:21993470-22005566 GCA_023846285.1 Phrynocephalus versicolor | reverse complement strand
GTAGTAGTAGTAGTAGTAGTAGTAGTAGTAGTAGTAGTAGTAGTAGTTTTTCTTGAAATATGGGGCTATCTGTCTGGTAACACATTCCACTCTCCCACTATCCTTTGTATGATGGTTTCTAAGAGCCTTCTGTCAATAACTTTTTGACAGGTTTCTTGATTGTCTGATGGGATTGTAGCCATGGCTGGACCCGGCCGTCGAATCCGAACACTCCCCACAGAGCTGAATAAAGTTTGTCCTGATGAAGGAGACGGCTACCCTGTGTACTCCAGAAACTACTATGACCTTGATATGGTCCCCAACCTAAGAAGAAGTAATAGTGCCTTCAGCAAGGGCAAGCGAAGGGCTCACTTCACCCCCGGCACCAATGAAAAGGCAAGTTCAAGAAAAAGGAAAAACAGGCAGAGGGTGGCAGTGCAGTTCTATCCGACAGATGGAAAATGGGAGCATAGGTGGAAGTGGGGTCTCTCTGCAGTTCTGAGGTATAACATGCTGCCTTTCTCCCCACAAGGGACCACCATATTGTAAACTCTACCAACGATGGAAATCTGCAGGAGTTTGAAAGAAGAGTATATTATATTTTGCTCCAAATGATGAGTACTGTTTTGTTGTATGTTCCGTGTCTCCACAGGAAAATCTTAGCTCGTGGATCCCTGAAAACATTCAGAAAAAAGAATGTGTTTATTTCATTGAAAGTTCTCAGATGTCAGACTCTGGGTAAGGGAGCTGTTTTAAGTGGCAATTGCCTCCTATGCATTTTCTTTTCGTTTCTAACTGAAGGTCCAGAACTGAAGGTGAGTCTACT
This sequence comes from Phrynocephalus versicolor, assembly GCA_023846285.1. NCBI lineage: Eukaryota > Metazoa > Chordata > Lepidosauria > Squamata > Agamidae > Phrynocephalus > Phrynocephalus versicolor. The sequence continues at coordinate 22,004,761 of JAHTLZ010000379.1, read as the reverse complement.
CAGCAGCACAGGTGAAAATGGAGTCAGGACATCTGCAATACTATCTCCTCTTATAAAGCACTGCCCAGGAGTCACAATTGGCCTTTAAAGCCCTGCCCACCAGCCACTGAGGTGTGACTGTAACAATGTGAAAAAAGAACATTATATGTGGCAGCATCCTCATTTTTTTTTAATTTTCGGAGGGTAGAATAGCTGGGTCCTTGACATTGTTTTTTGGACAGGCAGTAAAAAGATTTTTATTTTGTTTATCTAGCAATGTGAATTATGACATTAATATGTCTCATATGTTAAAAACCTGTTGTGGTGTTTGAAATAATTCTAGTGAGTTTGGAGATCCTTATTAAAGCCAAGGGTGTATCTGGGGGGTGGGGGAGGGTGCATTTGCCCTGGGTTCAGCAATCTGGGTGTGCCTCGAGGGGGAGCAGAAGGAGGAAGCCGTGTGCCCTTCCACCAGCAGTCTTCCTTTCCCAGCAGGCAGGCAGGTGGTGTGGGGAGCCCAGCGACGACGGCGCCCTCCTCCTCCTCCTCCTCCTCCTCCTCCTCTCCTCCTCACCTTGTTTCGGGCTGCCACAGTAGTAAGGCACATGTGCACTCGCACACACAAATGCCCGTCTGCCCACCACCACCCTGCACACACGCACGCACATGCACGCCTATGCCAGCAGGATTGGTTCTCCATTGCTGGATAGGTGCGATGTGGTGGGGGACAGGAGAGTCGCAGAAATCTTTGTCCCCAGGCACTCCAAATCCTTGCCACACCCTCAGTGGTTCAGTACACCCATTTAACCACTGCACCATGAGGCTCCTAAATTAGTTTTTCTCCCCTGTCAGCTTTCTGCCTTGTTATCTAGAGATGCTAAAACAAAGAATCACACCCTTGACAGCTTCATGTTAGAGTTTAAGGAAGCTATGTAGGAGAATCTCAGAGACAAGGACCAGTGTCCTAATTCAGTAAAAGGCCTTTTCTTTCTGTTATTGCACTAATATCTGCTTACAACATGACTAGAAACCTCATACACTTTGTGTGCTGAATCTTTCTCCTATTGCTAAAGGGTAGAAGTGGAAGGGGAACACGTTAAAGCATTGTTGTGTCATTATTGCCAGCAGAGAACAGAATGAGCAATACTGCCTTCACTAACCTCTGCTTACAACTACAGCTGATGCTAATAACAGGAAAGGAAGTTTAATTAATTAATTAATTAATTAATTAATTAATTAATCATCAGCAAGGCCACTCCGTGCAGTTAAGGCCACTCTGAGAGGTTATATTCATCCCTGGTTTTCCTTCCTTTCTTTTTTCCATTTACTAAAATTAATTATGCCTGTACAAGATATATCCAACTTTTCTTTGTGCAGAACATAATTACTGAGAGTTTGATTTGTTGCAATTTTATTTTCTCACAAGAAATCCTTTTTATAGTGTTTTAAAATGTGGTTTTAAAATAGTCACACATTCTACATTTAACATCCAGTAAAAGCTCCAAACTGTACAACCTGTGCTTGGCTATGGTGAGATCACTAACATAGAAGCATTTTTAAAACAAACAAAAACAAATGTAATCTTCATGTACTATAAAGACTTTTCTTCCCCTAAATTAGAGAAGGGAAAGTTCATCCTAGTAATATTTAGGTGGCTGTACGCTGTGGCATCCTCTGAATGATTTCAGCACCTCTAACCACCAAATTTCATGTCCATCTCAAGTGTATCAGCCACTACTGGACAGCACACAAAATAGTGCAGTTTATCCTGGAGTACCTTGCCAAAAATTCAGTACATGTACAGTGACAGAAGTGAGCTGAAATCTAGTATGAAACACATATTTTCAATAGGCTGCTTGGGCGCATTGGTGTAGAAGAGAGACATTTCATGAAAGCTTAATGCCTCATATATAAATTAGTCTATGAAGAGTCACAGGATCTACTATCTTGAAAACAAAAATCATAGTAACCTGTGACTTAAAAGTCTAAGACACTCCACAATCTAGCACCTAGTTTATGAGTGCCTAATATGCACAGGTCCTGCTGGTCTTATCAAAATGCTACGATTAGGGTTTCCAGGTCTCAGGGTGTCATTGGTGTTTAAGGGTATTGCCAGTCTTTCCTAGGTGTCAGGCTTTGTATTTTTTTCCTTCCTTCCTTCCTTCCTTCCTTCCTTCCTTCCTTCCTTCTCCTCCTCCTCCTTCTTCTTGTTTTGGATTTGGAAAATTGGCATGGTAAATAAATAAATAAATAAATAAATAAATAAATAAATAAATGAAAAGTCTTGGGGTCTGCAACACCAGCGGAGGAGAAAGGCTACACGTGTACATGTACGTGTGAGCAAAGTGGTTTTAAACTTTAAAGCCTGGGTGCACTGTCTTATTTTTTTCCCAACTGATATTGAGAAACACTTTGCTGCCTGTCCAGTTGTCAGCCATTAAAATAGGGAATTTTCTTGTTGCCTTTGAGTTTCCATGTTACTTGATGACTGGGATTTCCCCCCCCCCCCAAGAATCTGGGCCTAGTTCCTCGGATTCTAAAGAAGCAGATTTATATGATCAACTGGGATGGAATCATTTCTGGTTCACCTCCCCTTCCTTGCCTGCTCTGCCTCTTTGACATCGTCAGAGGCACTGACCGGTCTCAAGCTGGAGCCATGAAATGTCAGGGCACCAGGTGTTGCTGACTTGGCAACCTCAGCTACATCAATGAGAGAAGGCAACTGTGCCCAAATCCACCATTTTGCACACCCTATATGAAATCTGGCAGCCATTGCAAACCAGTCGAGAGGTTTCTCGCAACAGATGTGAACATGATATTATTTATACTTTTTTTGTACTTTTGCCTGCTATTTTTCTGTGGATACAGCAAACTGCCCTGAGAAGGCTACCAAGTTGTTGCTGTGATGCTGGTGGCGTTTTCTTACAGGAAAACGGCATGTGAGTGCGGCTATCTCAGGGAGCAGCACTCAGAGGAGGCCATAAAACCTGCCATGTTCCAGGGGAAAGAATGGGATCCCAGAAGACATGTCCAGGAAATGCCAACCGATGCTTTTGGGGACATCAGCTTCACAGGGCTGGGGCAGAAAGTAGGGAAGGTGAGTTAAAACATGACTCTTAGGCCGTTACTTCACAAGCCGCTCGCTTCGCGGCAAGCCGTCATTTCTGTGCGAACCGATCGCTTCAGTCCGCACGCTCCTCCTTTTTGGCTGCGACGTCACCCCGACCACGCCCCCTTTACCGTGCTCCAACCGGGGTGAGTGATTCCCCTGCCATGGGCCGGGAATCTTTTCGCTTCGCATCTCGCTTCGCTCCCAACGTCACGTGTGGTCTCGGTTTTTGGCTTTTATTTCAAGTTTTTTTAAAAAATATTCAAACAGGGATATCGATGCATCGCTATATCATTTCATCGCTTTGCACTGTTACTTCCTTGCTCGAGTAGCGGTGGTGGCGGCGGCGGTGGCGGGAGCAGGAGGAGCCGCTGCCGCCTCGCCCGGCCAGAGCAGGGCACCCGGGGCAGGCAGCGTGCAAGCGGCGGAGGGCGGGCGGCTGTGCCATGCGGGGCTCCCCCCGAGTAGCGGCGGCGGCGGCGGGGGGGGCTGCCAATGATGCCAGGAAACAATGGACAAAACAATATAAATTAGGAGCAGAAAACACAGGATCGTACAGTAACCACGCTCTGTTGTGAATGACAGCCAAGCATTGATGCATCGATACGCCGAGTAAATGTTTTTTAAAAAATAAAAGGAGAGTGGAACCGGACTTGCAAATCAGCTTTCTAATGCGAAGGGAGCACGTGAGGTAGTAATCGATTCGGTCCCAAAAATGCCCCGCGTGAGTACAGAGAAACGGGGGTGGGAGCGAAGGGAGACCACGTGACCACCACGTGACCGTCTCCGAATTCAAATCGAAGCCAAGGTCGATTCGAAGCGAGGCACCTCGTGAAGTAACGGCCTTAGTGACCTGTCTCGTTAGGCATGTCCACATCATTATGGGCAGCACTGTCAAATGAAACGGAGCTTGGACAAGTGCACGCTGGAAGATTCTGTGAACTGTATTCCGAGCAAGGAACCTTTTCCAAGGGTTGGGATAAACTAGTTAATCCACTTTGACTTTAAAATGTTTCTGGATGAACAATGCCTTGTGCATTGCATGTATTCCACCTCTTTAATAAATTGGTTTCGGGAGAAAGATTCCTTTTCCATTATCTCAAACTGCATTCAGTTTCATTAGGAGCTTTAGAATATGTCTTTGAGGCACAAGTGTCATTAGACACTTTTGTAGAATAAGATGTAATGCAGAACCTAAGGCAGGCCTGCCCAAACTTTGGCCCTTCTGATGTTTTGGACTACAGCTCCCAGAATTCTAAGCTTAGATTGCCAATGGCAAAGGACTGTGGGAGTTGCAGTCCAAAACATCTGGAGGGCTGAAGTTTGGGCAGGCCTGACCTAAGGCTTTTATGGTCCTGAACAGAGATGAGGACAAATTTTAAAAATGGTGTTTCATTTTGATTCATGTCATCAAGATCAAGATCAATGAATCACTAAAATGAATTTATGATTTTTCTGATGAATCAATTAATCAATGTGTAAATTCATTTTTAACTTAAATGCATTTAAAAATAATTTTAAACTCTTTAAAATGGCCTTCAAAGACTCTTTTCAGGGAGGTTTCCCGTGACTCTCCTCTACAAAACCTCGAATTTTGGTAAATATTAAGTTTCAGCCATCTGAATTATACACCTACAAAATGGCTCCCCCTAGAAAAGCACCCTTTAGCAATTGGCTTGGGGAAACTCATCAGTTTTCACCACATTGGAGGGATTGTTGAGGAGATTCGGAGGAAGTTTCTCTGCATGTTTGATATCTCTTGTGGAGCATTTTATAGCCCAACAAATTGATGAATCAAAAATTGCTTAATTGTACTTGTTAGGGATATCAATTTATACAAATACAAATTGATGAATTAGTGATTTTTGAATGAATTTTGCAAATCATTTCTTTAAATTATGCTCATCTCTAATCCTGAAGAACAACTCAGTAGTAATCGTTCTCTTCATCGTCCTTATACATTTCTATTCTTCCCCTGCAGTATGTGCGGGTCTCCAACAGCACACACCCAAGAGTCATCTACCAGCTGATGACCCAACAGTGGGGCCTTGATATACCCAACCTCCTAATATCTGTGACAGGTGGTGCTAAAAACTTCAACATGAAGCTGAGATTGAAGAATATCTTCCGCAGGGGTCTTGTCAAAGTGGCCCAAACAACAGGTAAGGCAGCTGCCTGGCTCAAAGCTAAAGGTACATTTATCTTGTTTATTTTCCTAAATATATTTTGATCCTGCCTTTCAAGCCAGATGAGCTGTGAAGACAGCTTGCAATCATTGTAAGAACATTTAAAATAAAAAGGTGGAAAATGCAAAAATTAGCCACTACATCTGAAAAGTTATAGTCCTGGGAAATGATATGAATTAGAAATCTTCCTCCAGGAATGTTGGTGAGGCTTCGTCCTTGGAGGGGAAAAGCTGATCTTGGACCCCGCTCTGAAACTGCCTGATGTTTCTTCCACAGCTGCCTTCCGAGGTTGCAGTAGAGAAAGGGGGATTTGGTGGGTAATAGGGGGTAGGGTTATTTGATTTGCATTCTTTGAGATTGCAAGGCTAGGTGGTCTTTGTGATATAACAGAGGCAGAGCAGGCAAAGGTTAGAAGGGAAACTAAAGCAACCAGCTAGTCCTGGTTCTTACTGGGAGTGAGTGAAGATACACCTTTAAAGACATTCCACATACAAGAACCAGATGTTCAGTCCAATGCAACTCTGAGATTTTTCTGCTTACCTAGGGACACAGAGAATCACAGCAGTTACTTGCAACATCCACTTTGGAGTAAAGAGCTGGCACTTCTATTGTTGAGGGAGAGGATGGGATCCCTAGCACTCTTAGCCACCGCTGCTATCTCACCTGGGGAAGATTCTGATCTTCTGAAGGTCTGGCTTTTCCTCTTCCTCCTGTCACGTGACTGAAGATGTGGGATAGCAGTTCCCACATGCAAAGGTGTTTTTTTTTAAAGCACAGTTCAGCCCCATGGCCAGCAGGTGGTGCTAGGATTTTAAAAAGGACAAGCTGGCTGGTGCAAGGGCTTGGGGAAGTTTTAAAAAAAGCACCTGATCCAGCTTCATGGTACTCAGAGGGTGGGAGGAAATAAAAATAAAAATAAAAATAAAAAACAGTGCCGATCAGCCCCAGGAACAGCCAGTCACACTATGAGGAAAAAGAAAGAAAGAAAACTGGATCATCTATGCGGTCCCACGACATCTGCAACTTTAAAAGGTGGATTTTTTAAGTGAGGCAAAAAAATTCCTACATCTCCGGTAAGTCTTGGAAGCCTCACTTAAGGGAGTTTTCTCCCCCCCCCAAAAAAAAAGCCCGGTGGCCGTGGGGATGGCATTTTTGGACATGGTTTATCTAAAAATTTAATCTGCATTTAAAGGGACGTGGGATAGATAAAGATGAAAGCAGACAGGTCTAAGAGTATAACTCCTGTTTCTCCTGAAAAGTAGGCCAGGAAGAAGGAAGAAAGACATGAGAGATCAGTCCCACCAATAATTAAGAACCATGTCTGTGGCAGCAGGAAAAGAAATGAAACAGCTGGCCTCATCTTGTCACATTCTTGGCATAAATCAAAGTAAAACAAAACAAAACAAAAAGACAAAAATTGTGGCACCTTAAAGACTAACTTTCATATTTTACTATAACATTTCACGGGCACATCCACTTCTTCAGACATATAGCAGCAGAATGAGGTGTACAAAAGAATATGCAATGGAATATACGTTTCATACCAAATATTCATTGGCTGTTGTATGTAGGTATATTTGCATGCAAGCTCTGTTGTAAAAATTCTGAAAGAGACAGAAAACAGACACCAAATCTGGGTGAGGACTGGTAGGGGAGGGGAAAGAGGTAGAAGGTGGTTCTGCTGCTACAGTATATGTCTGAAGAAGTGGACATGTCCACGAAATGTTACATTAAAATATGAAAGTTAATCTTTAAGGTGCCACGTGTTTTTGTCTTTTGTTTTATTTTGTTTTTATTTGATTTTTGCCTGGAATTCTTGCACAGACTAACACAGCTGCCTTCTCCAAAATTGCTACATTCTTTCTTTTTCATAGGTGCCTGGATCATCACTGGTGGTTCTCACGCAGGTGTGATGAAGCAAGTGGGAGAAGCTGTGCGGGACTTCAGCATGAGTAGTGGCTACAAAGGAGAGATTGTCACCATTGGGATTGCGACATGGGGGACTGTGTACAATCGCAGTAGCCTCATATGCCCCACGGTGAGCCAAAAGCATGATCAGGGCATGATGTGAGGATGCTATTATGTCAAACTACCTGCGTCCCATGATGGGCAGGGGAGGTGCTGTGAGCTAACATGAAGAAATATTAGGAGAAGATAAAACTAAAGATGTGATCCCACGGCTCAGGGGGAGGTACTCTCCCCACCCCCACCCCTTTCAGGACAGTGAGTTGCAGTTTGCTAAGATCTCAGTTCCAGGAGCAGAAAGGCCTGAGGTTGCAAGACCAACGCAGAGCGATTAGGATTAGATCTCGCTACTGGGGAACAAGCCCCAATGCCACAACAGCTTGCAGGCCTGCAAACCACAGCTCCCATTTCTGCTGGGTGTTGAAGTGCTTAAATGGCTTTAGACACCTTCTCATTTATCATGGCTGAGTGGAAGCCATAGTGGAGGAACATGAGCAGGACAAAGGCTCCCAGGATTAGACCCTCAATAATTAAGCCCTCTGTCAGGTTCTGACAATTTTCTTCTCCCCTGCATGCTTTCAGGGTAGTTTCCCTGCTGAATATGTGCTGGATGAGGAGACTCAAGGAAACCTTTCTTGCCTGGACAGTAATCACTCACATTTCATTCTGGTGGATGATGGGACACATGGGAAATACGGCGTGGAAATCCCTTTGAGAACCAGGCTTGAGAAGTTCATTTCAGAGCAAACTAAGGTGAAAGAAGGTAATAGCCGTGCAAAATAGGTGGCACAAGCTGCTCATGGCTGCAGCAGGGGAGAGCAGCCCCCTGTCCCTGAAATTCTGGGGTGAGATACTGCCACTGTTCAAACCGTGAGGCACCTTAAATAGAGAGAGTATCTGATCACTGGTAAAAGTTTTGTGCACAGCACTCGGTTATTGCTAGACTATTTCCTGATCTCTCACATCTTGTGGGGTTTGTTTAGCTTCCAAGGTAGGCGAGCTTGATCTCATTTGTGCCTGGCAGGCTGTAGAGTCATGGCAAATAGATGCATATAAAATATAGACAAATAACCACACACACACACACACACACACACACACACACACACACACACACACAATTATAATTTTGAATGATAATACTATTCAAAATTATTCATAGTGGCAACAATCCTATTTTGTAGTTATGTAAGTATATAAAATATGTGTATATATACACACACAAACACATATACAATGGCCAGAATCATATTAGTTAGTTATGCTGGTGGAAATCAATGGTGTAAATTGCTACTACTTAACAGGGTGGCATTTGTATCCCTCATCACGCAGCACCTCACCTGACTGGTACACTACGTGTAGGATTCTAGCATGCATATAAATAAAAGTACATATATGTATATTCTCTCTCTCTCATTCTCTCTCTCTCTCTCTCTCTCTCTCATGCCTCCCAGTAGCTTTTAAAAGCAAACAATAGAAAAAAGCACTAATGATCACCAGTGACATGCACACCATTGCCATGCTACCCGCAGTGGCTTGGCTCACTTTTGTGGCTGCTGTAGTTATTTCTCCATTCTTTAAACTTTTGCTAAATCATTGGGTTATAGGTTTTTAGTTCACAAAATAAATAAACACTGCTCGTGTGTAAGAGGCTCATAGCTAATTGTCAGTCTTCCTCTTTTGAGTCATAATTAGGAACTGTGTACATTACAAACCTGTGGTGATGCAAGAAGAAAGACCAATTGTAAGTGATTGTAAGTTGCCTTGGGTCCTTTGCAAGGAGAAAGGCGGGCTAAAAATATTTTAAAGAAACAAATAATTTTAAATAAAATAAATACTGACATGCCTATGGGATTGATTAAGCTTTTGTTTCCTGACAGGAGTTGCCATTAAAATACCAATCGTTTGTGTAGTGCTGGAGGGTGGCCCTGGGACCCTTGATGTGAGTACTCTGGAGGGCATCAGGGCAATTCACTGTGGAACCGAAAATCTAATCTAGCCAAATGCAGTTATTCTTAAGTCTGAGTAGGAGCTAACTGAAACTAACAGGGGTTGGGGTTGCATGTCGTTACAGAAATGCATCAGGTTGCAAAGGATGAACATGTACTCCCTTCTCTTTCATGCTCCTATTTTAAGTAGCATCAAAGGGATTTTATGCTTGTGTTTCTCAGACATAGCAGTTGTGAAATGGTTCTTAACTGAAATAGTGCTATAGTGCTATTCAGTAAGACTGCAGTATCCGCTGGGGATCGGTTCCAGGCCTTCCCGTGGATAATGAAAACTGTGAATAAGAGATACAGTGACGCCAAAAGACCCCAAACTGCTGTTTTGTGATAGTAGCTTGTTTTACGGCTGCTGTTTTATGACAGTAGCTTGCTTTACGACTGCTGTTTTATGACAGTAGCTCACTTTACAGCTGCTGTTTGTGACAGTATCTTGCTTTGTGGCTGCTGAATTATTTATTTAAGTTTTTCCTCTGCCAACCGTGGATAACTGAGTCAGTGGATATGGGGGGTCCTACTGTACTCCTAAATGCCAAAAAGGGACACAATGATGGAACTCCTTTCCAATTACTTAAAGTTTACCCTGGCAAATGATTGTAGTGACTATAAAATTTTAAAAGTTTTTGTAAACAGTAATGTGGTGGTATATCACTTTTCATTGATAAAGACATTTTCAAGATCAGCTTAAATTCTTTTTTCCCATTTGTCATTAATCTTATAATGGTTGTTACAGAACAGAGTTACTTTTCCAAAACGTTTACCTCCATCTATCATCTTGTTTTGCATCATTTATAGATTGGCATTGACATCAGTGGCAATATCATAATGAAAGTGCTTTAGACAGCCCGAGTTCCTCTATGAAGATAATCTTATTGTTCTGTTCTGTAGACCATCTACAACGCAATCACAAATGGTACCCCGTGCGTTATTGTGGAAGGCTCAGGACGTGTAGCTGATGTCATTGCTCAAGTGGCTAATCTTCCCAGCCCCAAAATAAGCATTTCCCTCATTCAGAAAAAGCTGAGCACATTCTTTAAGGATGGCTACGAGCAGTTTACTGAGCGTAAGATCGTGGAGTGGACCAAGAAGGTAAGCCAAGGTGATTTTGTGTGGATTTCAGGCTTGTAGTGCTATGCGTGCTGATTAAGAGTTGGACTTTACCTATAGGCGTAGAAGACTATATATTTGGAATTGGAATTGGAATTGGAATTGGAATTGGAATGCAATTTATTGTCATTGTATAAATACAACGAGATTAAAAGTCATTCACACAACCCAGCATAAAAATCCAAGACGTAAAATCTACAATTTAAGAACAAACCATCTATACACATACTCCAACATTCACATGCCGAACATCACTCACACTCATTTAAAACTGACATAAAAACCAAACATACACACACAGCCCTACACTCTTTCACCTGGCAACATTCATACCCAATCCATAAAAACTACAATTTAAAAAACAATAACAGCCATACACAATCCCCCATACAATATATGTGTAACACATTGAACACTAATATTACCCGTCAACTTAATTTTTAACAGAATTTAGCATGGTTACTGCTAATGATCTAGGTCATCTGTAAGATGGTGTCTGCCTTTCCACAATCCTAGCAAGCAATCTGCTTCAAATGGCACTCTAACAAGTGTGATAAGTGACGGCAGACACTGAAGTGTAATGGGCAGCCATGGTTGACGAATATGAGGGCTCTGCTTCAGGTACCAAAATGTCTTGAGATCACACTGAACCCAGCAGCTATTTATGGGGGAAATCAATACAATGTGGCACATTCACTTCTGAGCATGAACTGTGGGATAGAAAGCCCTTGCTTCAAATTTTACCTCAGCTGTAAAGTCATTAGCCTTCAGATTTTCTCAGCCTAATGAATACAGCCTAGTGAATACAGAAATAACAATGCTGTTCTACCTTACATAAATGCATAGTGAATTGTATTGAGTGTGTGATTATGAATAATAATAATGATGATGATGATGATGATGATGATGATGATGATGATGATGATGATGATGATGATGATG
>JAHTLZ010000379.1:21948874-21990808 GCA_023846285.1 Phrynocephalus versicolor | reverse complement strand
TCTATCTATCTATCTATCTATCTATCTATCTATCTATCTATCTATCTGGTGTAATGATGGTATACTGCAGTCTAATTTCCCCCCACTTTCCTCTGCCCCTCCACTGAGGAGGAGGAGAAGTGTTGAATTTGCCAATAATCTAAAGCCACTCTGTTCTTAAGCCACTTCCTTCTGTGTATTCTAGAAGGCTTTTGCGGCTGGGATCTGATAGCTGTTGTGGGTTTTTTGGGCTGTTTCGCCATGTTCTGGAAGTTTTTCTACCTGACGTTTCGCCAAACTCTGTGGCCAGCATCTTCTTGCCCTCTGAAGATGCTGACAACAGAGTCTGGCAAAACACCAGGAAGAAAAGCTTCCAGAACACAGCCAAACAGCCTGAAGAACCCACAACAGCCACTTCCAAGTGCCATGTCCTTATAGAATGTTGATGATCAATAGCCAGAAATGGTTTCTAACTAAAACTATTCTAAATAGAGCAGCTGTGCTCACAGAGGACCATTGGCTTAAGTTCTTAAGCCAGAATGTTTTTCTATGCCCCAGGCGACACTTCCCATCTATTAAAAATAGAAATAAGAAATACCATCTGCAGCAAATGGTATTTCTTATTGCACATTATGTGTCCAAAATATTGCAATTTTATTCTCTTTATGGTTTTGAGGATTACTAGCTTTTTATTCATGCACTGTAATGCAGCCCCATTAGTGACTCTGGCTGTCCAAGATATCTCCAGAATTTGTCTGTATGTCCACATTTCAAATGCTTCCTGCATAATGTATCTGTAAGGGTCCAAGATTCAACACCATAGAGAAGTATGCTGAATACATAGGAATGAAGTATTCAAGTACAAAGTCTGATAGATAAGTCCCGGGTTGTCAAGACTTTCCTCATTTTCTGGAAGGAATTTCTAGCTTGTTCAATTCTACAATGGATTTCGCATGAAGGATCCCAGTTATCTTTGACAAAGCATCCCAAGTATTTATAAGATGATACTCTCTCAATTATATCACATAACAATCTTGAGAAGGTTCTGTGAACCATTTTTTTTTACTGATAACCATCTATTTTGTCTTCATGTTAAATTGCAGCCCCATGGCACTGCTTTCTGCAGCAACAGAATCCAATAATCCTTACTAATCCGCCAGACTTGTTGAAAGCAGGACAGTGTCATCAGCGTATCTTATGTTATTAACAAAAACCCTATTCACCTTTGCACCTTGGTTCTTTCCTTTAAGAGCATCCCAGAAAATTATTTCCAAATAGATATTAAAAAGTGGAGGTGACAGAATACAACCTTGATGAACACCTTTTGTAATTGACACCTCTTCTGATATCTGACCATCTATCTGGATACCAGCATGCTGATTCCAATACAAATTCCCAATCAATCTGCTATCACGATTGTCCAGGCCCAGTTCGTTAAGAATATTAATAAGTTTATCATCTTTAACTGAGTCAAATGCTTTTTCATAATCAATGAAGCAAACACGACATTGATATCAAGACATCACTGAACTAGTATTTGAAGACTAAATAATGCCTCCCGTGTTCCAAATCCATTCCTGAATCCAAACTGGGTATCTCCAATGCTCTCTTCCCAGCATTGGAAATTCCAAGCGGAAGGAGCCTTGACTGCAAGAAGGCTCACTTTTGGCTCATTCCCAAGGATCAAAGATGCTGAAACAAACTAAATCATATGATACTGCCCGCACACAGAAAAGTCAAAGCCCCCGATAGGTGTTCTGAAAGGCTCAGGTAAGAATGTTCGGGGAACAATTTGGCTTACTTTAAGGATCATGCTGTGTGACTGCCTTGCAAAAGGAGTGAACCAACCTGCTCCTACGATGGACTAAACTGCAGGCTAAATGTCCATCTCATTGCATCCTCTGTTTGTCTGAAAGATGCTGAGACATTAGCAGAACTCCAGACAGCAATGCTCGATACTGAACATGTGAGTTTATATTTAAGAAGCAAAGAATATTTGCAGAGCCATAGTTTGGCACCACTCTGCAAAATTTGTTGTTAAGTATGTTTAATTTCTGTGAATTTCCCCCTTTATATTTTGGTTGCATATGAGTAAAGGAACAAGTGCATCTCATGCCATTGTAATCCAGCTCCAGTCATTTTTCTGTTTGTTCTTCAAATATAGCCTCCCGATACCGTGATCACTTTGGCCGGGAGAACTGGGACCACCAGCTGAAACTTGCTGTGGCATGGAACAGGGTGGATATTGCCCGGAGTGAAATCTTCACAGATGATCATGAATGGAAGGTATGAAAACAGGCAGGCAGGGAGGAAGGGGTGCTTTAACAACACCTGGACAACAAGCCCCTCTCCTGTAGGAGTATCAGCCCTGTCTTGACTGCAAGCTTGTAGGCATAGAAGTGACCTAGATGATGACATAATAAAAGAGATGCTTTGCATTGCCGCCACTCAATGACTTTTCTGTCTTTAGTGACATGTACTTCAGGGCACCGTGTGACACAGCACCATGATATGATGGCATGGAGAATGCATGCCCTCTGGATAGTATTGGACTCATTGACACATAAGGTAGGGAGAGACAGATTGATAGGACCTCTGGAAAACACTCGGTCCTCTGATCTGTGTTTCCCTGCTCTATGAGATGATGGGACACTGTGCATTGTGTTGCTCTGTATTGCATTTTAAGACACATTTTGAGAGGGAAAAGGTGGGCTATAAAGAAGAAAAGAGGGTACAGAGAAGGAAAGTGGAGGTTCTTCCAGATCTCTAGGTTACTATGTGAGGTTTCTGGATCACCTTTTGGTTTACCAGCATCCATGGATTCCTCTCATTCAGTCCTTGTTTGCTATGGCTCATGAATATTATGGAATGTCTCCCATGTATGGCTACACTCACTTCTACTGAACCTGATTTATCTCTGAAAATTGTTGGGAGGATAAAGCAGGAAAAAGAAAGCCCATGCACACCACCTTTAGCTCATTGCAGGAAAGGCAAGATGGAACTATAACAAATAAATATATAAATAAATAAATATTGAAGCTATTTTTAAAGAGTATTTTTACCCCACCCTTTTTCCTTGGAAAAGGGGCCCAAGGTGGCTTACAGTAATGAGGGACAATATACAGTGCAGTACAATTAAGACATGCTCAAGTGTTGAGAACAGGGAATTGAGGGACATCTTACAACATTAATAGACCTCCCCAAGTGCAGCAAGATCAGTATCGTTTGTGTACATTGTGATTTGTTTTAATTTTCTCTTTATTGTGATTTGTTTTAATCCCATTTGTAGCTAATATTCCTTGGAATGTTGAACTTAATTCTGTGCTCACTGAATTGTTGATTTTGTCTTGAATTTATGGAAGCCGTTTGTAGCAAAACCCTCCCTGCCCCATGTTATTGAAAGTACATCATCATGATCATTGTGAGCCACCTGAACCACTTTGTTTATGGTCTGCTGTGGACAAGCAGAATATAAATAAATCATACTTAAACCTAAAGAAGAAAGGTCTCTTCTCAACATAAGAGACTGGTTTGGTGGCCACAGGTACAAGGGCATTGCTGCCTGAGCCCTCTGGATTTTTGGCTATTTTGGCGTTTGGTCGTTTTAAGTAGCCTTACGTGAGCAGCATGTATCTTCCCCTTTTAAAGATTTAACAAATAGTAGCACAAATTGTTTAAGCCTATAGTTGGGTTTGCATTTAAATGTGGCAGGTTAAAGAGCTGAATTCTACTCTTCCTGATGATTAGTCTCCTGGTGGCATTATTGCTTTATGTCTACGAGTGTATCTGCACTACATAGAGTGTTGTAACTGTACTGATCCCACTTCAGCTGCCACATCTCCATCCTATGGAATCCTGGGATTTGTAGTTTGATGTTAGATTTAGAACCCCCATTAAGGAGTTTTAATGTGCTGTCTTCAACTACAGCATGAGAACACTCCAGCACAGAATGACATACCCCTTCCTGAACTACAGCTCTCTAGATTTTAAAGAATAGGACCATGACAATTAAAGTGCTATCCAGCTGAAAGTGTTCAGTATAGATGATAGTGTAAAACAGCATGGGAGCTTCCAGTTATTTCATGAATTGAAAGGCAATGATGCCACAAAAAAGTGAAGAGGGCTTGTTACTGGCACTGCAGGCATTATCAACCTATCCTTGTTGTCTTGTCCTGAAGGCTTGCATGCTGAGGAAACAGCTACACCTCACAAGCATCAGCGAGCCCTGTTTGTTTGGAATTGCCTACTACTGCTTTCCACACTTTGCTGAGCTGTCAATTTGGGCAAGATGGCAGATAAAACACCTGAGCACATGCAATCCATTCCCTTCCTCCTGGCTTTCTTCCACCTGCTTCCTGAGCTTCAGGGACTAAGCTACCAAGAGCCATCCACTGCTCCCATTGCTGGAACCTGCTCCTAGTCCTGCATGTGTCCCCCTCCCCTTTCTTTAAGCTTTCTTATTATTATTCTTGCTCCCGTTCTCTTGTCTCCATGTTAAGAGTAAGGCAGGCAGCCTCTAATTGCCCTGTGTTGACCCTGTCTCCTTCCGTCTGTTTTCCTGGTCCAACAGCCTTCCGATTTGCACCCCATGATGGCAGCTGCCCTCATAGCCAACAAGCCAGATTTTGTGAAGCTCTTCTTGGAGCACGGAGTGCGCTTGAAGGAGTTCGTGACCTGGGATGCCCTGATCTACCTCTACGAAAACATGGCGGCCTCCAGCATCTTCCATGCGAAGCTGCAGAAAGTCTTGCTGGAAGAGAAGGAGCGCTCCGCCTTCTCCAAAGTGCCAAAGGTCCAGCTGTACCACGTGTCCCAAGTGCTAAGAGAACTGCTGGGAGATTTCACACAGCAGCTGTACCCCAAGCCAAAGAACACTGACCGACACCGTCTTTCCATCGCTGTGCCCCACATCAAGCTCAATGTAGTGTATCATTCTATGCTGGTAACCCTCTAATGCTATCATGGCACCCTATGGGACCCCTAATTTACAGGCTAGTGTATAGGGCTATCTGTTCTCCCCAATTCTGTTCTTGTTGACATGGTTTACTTATACTGTATATTGACTTCCATACATTGAATCCCTGGGATAAACAGAGTTTAGGAATGTGGCCTCTTTTGGATGGCCATCTCCACCCTGGCCACTTGAATTTCCTAGCTGCCAGTGGGCACAGTGGCTGGGGGATTCTGGGATTTGCACCCAGAAATTGACACTTTTCCTGGCTCTGGGGGCAGATTGCCCTTCTGTTTTGCACTTGGCCTTGGCAAGCTAGTTGCAGGGAGAAAGTCTTAAATCATGACATTTTTCTGTAGTCTGTCTGTGGTAACAATAGAGATGGAACAAGACAGAACTGCTCATGGGGTTTTCACCTCCTGGTATCCAGGAGGTTTGAGTCATCAATTCACTTTTCATGTTCATGCCATGACTCCATTTGCTTACATAGGGATAACAGCATCACTCACATTGAGGAGAGAAGACTCAATAAGTTTGAGTGGAAGTCCAATGTTTGCTGAATTATATTTGTTTTTTTTTAAAAAAAAGGAATCGCCAATAGGCTGGAGAGGAGGAAAACCTGGCACATCCTGGTCAGGACTGAGAATTCAGAGTGGCCACAGAATGCTAGCTGTCGAGGGAAGGATGAAATTTTCATAAAAACAAAAACAAAATGAGGAATAATATGGAGTGGTTAAAAACATGAACACCAGCACTCACACTGCAACATTTTGTTGTAGATCCCACAGGTACATTTGAGTAACCTCCACTGTTGATCAGCATCTTATTTCTTCTTTCTGCAGGTACAAGGAGTGAGTCTTCGGTCTCTTTACAAGCGTTCTGCTGGCCGAGTCACATTCACTATGGATCCTGTGAGGGACTTGTTGATTTGGGCAATTGTTCAAAGCCGCAAGGAGTTAGCTGACATCATCTGGGCTCAAGTAAAGGATCCTCTTCTTAAGACATGTCTAGATACTGTAGGACTTTAACCTCTAGGTCTGGTCCCCTTCTTTCTGTCCTTCTGCCAACAGGCAAAATTCCTTTACCCTCCCAAGATGAAATGAATAGGCGAGATGACTTATTGGGTTGAAAATCAAGCTACACTTTATTGAGTAAAATGCATGTTGGCAAGAGGGGGTGCTGTAATGTGGGGAACCCTTGGCCCTGAGGTCTCAGAGAGACCCCACCCAATGGCATCATAAAGGTGGGCAAGTTCTGCAGCCCCGAGGGAGCACCATTGCTGGGCTGCACCCCCGAACAAAGAGGCTGTGTGGGTGGCAAGGTGCTGTTAAGTAGGGCTCTTGTCTCATACACCTCTCAAGATTGTCCTGGGAGCACATCTTGCACTATTTCAGCTGGGCTGGCACCGGACCAGCCAGCTGAGGAACCAGCTGT
Source organism: Phrynocephalus versicolor (assembly GCA_023846285.1). Classification (NCBI taxonomy): domain Eukaryota; kingdom Metazoa; phylum Chordata; class Lepidosauria; order Squamata; family Agamidae; genus Phrynocephalus; species Phrynocephalus versicolor. The sequence goes on along the minus strand of JAHTLZ010000379.1, from coordinate 21,984,444 downwards.
TCTTTTCAGACAGGCTTCTAATGGATAAAGTTGCAAGTTGCTGCTAAGGAAGGGATTTTTAACAGAAAAATTGTTCTTTTATTCCTCTAAAATGTGGGCATTCCATTAACTTTTAATAAGGATGTTATGTTGTGACTTTTAATCATTGTCATGTTTAATTATTTTTTTATAATGTACTTTTCTATATTTTGTAATTATTTTAATATTTGTGCTTGAACCAGTTTTGTGGGCTGCCTTGAGTTCTCTACAGGGGGAAGATGAGAAATGAATGCATAATCTGGAACTTTCCAGAACATTTGAGCTACAGCATCCAGCTTTGCACATTCAATGTGCCCACCAGCAGTGCTCCCATACAATAGGAAATAGTGACCCCCAATCTTTGCACTCTTACACAAGACATGTAAGGAGACCTGAGCTCATGCTTTACAGAGGCATGTGAACTGTACTACTTCAGGCTACAGCATGGGACTCATTTCATTGAGTGCTCCTCTTCTGAAAAATTATAATTCCCTTTTAGAGAAATCAGTGGTGTTTTTACAATTTATTTATTTATTTTAACTTTGCGAAAAAGGAGCCTTCAGTCGCATACACCCCAGCCTGCCCTCTGAAGTGGTACAGCTCAGATGCACATTTAGTGCCTCTGTGAGAACCAGGGATAGAGAAGTCAGAGGGAAGCTGGGAAGAGCAAAAAGATATTGGCAGATTGGGAATGGGCATGGTGTGCTATACTAAAAGAGCAAAGCATCTTTCCAATACAGAAGACTTGTGAAGGTTACCCGGTCAACTGGGGACCAGAAATCTCATGTTCTTGTTAACCCGAGTCCTTTTGTCTCAGAGCCAGGACTGCATTGCAGCAGCTTTGGCCTGCAGCAAGATGCTGAAGGAATTGTCCAAGGAGGAAAATGACACTGATAGCACCGAGGAAATGTTGGCCTTAGCTGAGGAGTACGAGTCCCGAGCTATTGGTGAGTTTGGGTTGGGTCGATAAGCCTCCCTGCTGAAAGATTAACATTTTATATTCTAAACCAGTGGTCCTCAAACTTGTAAACAGGGGGCCAGTTCACTGTCCCTCAGACACTGTGGGCGGCCAGACTGTAGTTTGAAAATAATCGTGGAGGAGAAGGAAGAGGAAGAGGAGGAGAGCCATAGTCACTCTTTTTCTCCTTTCACTTTCAGTCTGCCAGGCTTGGCATGGCTGGGGCTCAGCAATTCCCTTATAGGTGTCCGCTAGAAGAGTGACGCAAGGCCATGGTCATTCCTTGCAATTCCACAGAAGAAAATGAGGGTGGGGGAGGCCAGGGAAGGAATGAAGCTCATTCCTTGAAGTCACCCTGCATGCCTGAAATGACAGCCGTTCTCGGGCATCCTCTGCGTGGTGAATTTTCGGCTCAAGGGAGTCAAGTGTGTGTGTGTGTGGGGGGGGGTTCTGCAATGGCCGGCAGGCTGGATTCAGCACCCTAGCAGGCCTGATCCAGCCCGTGGGGCATAGTTTGAGGACCCCTGTTCTAAACTAGTGGGAGCTACTTCTTTCTGGAATTAGAGATGGGCACGACTTAGCGGTATTTTCGTTTTCGTTTTTTCGTTTTCGTTACGTAACGAAACGAAAACGAAAAATGGTTCAAAAATGGACCGAAAACGGAAACGAAACGACTAATTTCGAGCCAATTTTCGTTTTTCGTTACTGGAAAAACACATAATGGAGCTAAATGGGGAGAAACGAAAAAAATTTTGTTTTCGTTTTCGTTTTTTCGTTTTCGTTACGTAACAAAACGAAAACGAAAAATTTTGAAATTAGCTCACGAAAACGGAAATGAGCCGAAACGGACCCTAGCCGAAAACGAAAACGAAAACGAAAAAATTTTTCTGAGTCGTGCCCATCTCTATCTGGAATCCTCCTCTGTTCTGGCCTTTTGAAATTTTTATGCCCAAGAACCTTCCATCCTCCTATGCCCTGCTCTATTTCCTTCCCTGCTCACACTGCAAATTGTTGATGAATTCTCTCATGTTGGGCTGGAGCCTAACCAAGCAACAAATCTGCAAGATTCAGTGCAATCTGAAAATGATTTAAACTGCAAACAAGCATTGGAATCAAGATTTAGAAGCCAAATAATGACTGCCCATTTGCTGCATGACTCAACTCTAGAATGCCTTGCAGAACCGCCACAAAGATACATACACACGTGCACACATGTATACATTTAATGTCTTTCTTTCCTGAAGCCGTTGATGCCATACATTATTACAGAATTTCAGTGGGCTGGGGAAATGTTTCTACAAAAGGCTGTTGATTGATGGGAAACAACATTCAGGGTGTGGCACACAGAAATTTGTCCGAGGTTGCCACTGCACCGTGGCATTTAAATCAGGGTCACAGTTCACACAGAAATGTGTTTAGTTGTGACACGTGTCCACGTGTCACAACAGTCCCCCTCCTCCCTGACCCTTCATTGCCTTCTTCCCCGCCCTTTCATGGCTTCCAATTCAGTGCTATTTCACTTGCTAGACATTTAAAAAAAGAGAGAGAACGAAGCAACGGTGAGCTGACAAAACATAGTAAGCATTTGACTTAGTTGTGTTTAAGAAGAAAAATTTATTTTAAGTTTACAAATTGAATTGCAGTTGTACTCTTTACCAGGCACAGCAAGCAGAAGGTGTGCCAAAGAAATAGGGTTCATTCCACAACACATCCCACTCTGTGCTTCATCAGTGATACATTCTGGATGTATGGTACATCTCTGCCTTGCATGTAATTCTCCCTCCTAAATCATTCTTCCTTCCCATCCTGTGAGCAGTTGAGCTTGGGCATTTGAGAAGGTTCTTCCTCCATGTCCCACTGCCCCACCCCCAAAGATCTGAGTCAAGAATATGTGGCAGGCATAGGGTGAATACTTTATTTTGGGACATTTTCCTAGAGAGAAGGCTCCCCTGGAACCAAGAGACTGGAGCCACCTGGGCAGATGGGGGTGGGGAGTGAAAGGCAGGAAAGCTTATGCCAAGAGGATCTCCCGCCAAGAGGTGAATATAAAGGAAGCCGAGGAACAGCTCAGCATAATTGCCAGGGAGGAGAAGGAAGAGAGGAAGTGGAGTAGAAATGAGCCAGACTCTGCTAGGCATGTTGGCTTTGCAGTTTCAAAAGGTACCCCTCCCTTAAATTCCTACCGTCCCAACTATAGATCATTCCAGAGAGAGCTGTGAGCACCATCCAGAGGCCATTCCAGTGCACTGAGCCATAGCCAGGGGAGCGTTCCTTGTGTTTGCATTTGCATGTTCCACCCAAGTAGGCTCTGAGTGCTACGAATTAACTGATTTTAATCCCAAAATACAGAAAGAAAAGTCAACAAGTCAATCTGAAGCAACATTAAAGGTATTCACCTGCTCTAGATTCTAAATACACTTTGAGCAAAGGAATTATACCTCCTTCAATTTTAGTTACTAGGGAAACATGGGAAATATTAGTTAGCCAATTACAATTTGATCCATATGCCCATGCAAAAACAACTATATGGGGAAACCCAATATTAAGAATTGAGAAAAACCCCTTTATGTGGAAAAAAGTGGGCAGAATGTGGTATATTTACTTTAGATCAATTAATAGGCATAGATGATGATTTTCTACCTTTTGCCATTTTACATTCTAAATATAACCTACCTGCAAATATACAATGGCAATATCTTCAGCTTCAACACCTTTTGGTGTCTGTTTTTGGCGCATCTGCAATGAGTGCTTGAGAACCACCAGGACTTTTAGAGGTAATTATTGGATCAAATGAGAAACCTAAACCAATAACTTTAATCTATAAATATTTAATAGATTTTTATAAAATAGATATTCAAGAATTTAAAGATGTTTGGAATAGGGAATTAGAAAATGAAATGCAAGTTAAACCATGGAAAGTTGTACTGGACTCTATAAAAGATGTTTCCTTGGATTTGAAATTGAGACTAATCCAACAAAAAATAATATTCAGAATATATTGGACCCCACAACAAGTGTTTAGAAAGAAATTGATAAATTCAGACAGATGCTGAAGATGCAATAGTATAAACGCTTCCTTAATACATATGCTTTGGAAATGTCCAGTAATATACCTATTGTGGATGGAAGTTCTTGCCTATATTAATAAAGTTCTGGGGAAGTCTCTGTTATTTGAGGATATTCATGTTATCTTTAAATTATATCCCCACTGTATGGGGTCTAACTAAAGGTCAATGAAACTGGATTTTGAGAGCTCTCATGGTGGCAAAATACTTATATTAAAGGCCTGGAAGGATAACCATCCTCCACGCTTCACACAATGGTCAGAAGATCTGCGACAACTAGCCTCATTTGAACGAATATCATATAGAAAGCAACTATGAGAGGATATCTATATAGATATATGGAAGCCTTTTATTGACTCATTGTAAATAGGCAATTTATAATGGATGTATTATATGATCTCATAATGTATTGACCTTTGCTTTTTGTCTGCTTGTTTTTGTTTCTTTAAATGGTTTTATTTAATGTAGTTTATGTATCAAAAAGTCAAAAAAAGAAAAAAGGAAAAAAAAGGTATTCACCTGCCATTCTCTTCCAGACCTTCCCAGGAATCGACTTTAGTCAAAACTGCCTTTAGGGTAGTGGCAAAAGTTCCCAAAGTTTATCTCTCTGTGAACAATTGGACCCGATGTTTGGTTTCATGTTCCAGTGTTGAAATGCTGACAGTTATGTTGAATGGTCTTCTTTTGGTTTCCTTATTATATGAAAGAAAATGTTTTGGTGGGGCTCACCACCAACAACAACAAAAAACCCCATTACAATACACTATGCTGGTTCATGCAACTTTAGTAGTAAAGTTTGTTCCCTGGTTCCCTGGTCAGCTCCTTGTCTCTTTGTCTCAATTGCCTCACAAGGTGGTTGTGATGGCAAAATGCACACCGGTCTTGAGGGGGAGGCTGGGGTAGAAACATGTTAGGAGTAATGTATATCTCCAGTCTTGGTTGTTCTCTTAGGTGTCTTCACTGAATGTTACCGGAAGGATGAAGAAAGAGCCCAGAAGCTTCTGATCCGTGTCTCTGATGCTTGGGGAAAGACCACCTGCCTACAATTAGCTTTGGAGGCCAAAAATATGAACTTTGTGTCTCATGGGGGCATCCAGGTGTGATTTTCTCATGCAGTGTGTTTCCACAGCATTTATGTTTATATCAGTTGTTAAACAGTGGCCTAAATCCAATGGCCAGTCCTAACTAGAACAGATCTGCTGGGATTTAGTGAAGTGTTGACTTACCAGTCTGTGGTTGATTCAATGAGTCTGTTCTAGATGAGACTAGCAATTGGATTTTGACCAATGTTTATTTATTGCTAGTGCTGTAGAAGAAGAAATCTCATTTGAGTCCTACTTGTGCAATATAGAAACCTTATACTGTAAATTGATTTATTTAGAAGGCATAGCGGCACTGCTAGGGAAGTATAATTGGTTGAAATCCTGGTGCTTAGCATGGGAATTTGCGTCCAGGGCAGGTCTCTGAATTAATGGAACTTATGGAAAAGCTGACTCATCAAATCCCCACTAGGTTGAATGGGTCTGCTCTAGTTTGGCTCACTAGAGGAAGCAGCATTTAAGCCACTGACTTGCTTCCCTTTAATTAGAGCACTCATCTCTGCTACAGTTGCTGGAGCAAGCAGGAACAGACCTTACTTTGCTTACCCATCTGGAACAAAAGACATGCTTGTCTTAAACGTTGATCTTATCATGTGCTTCTTTCTTTCCTCTACAGGCCTTCTTAACCAATGTTTGGTGGGGAAAACTGAGTGTCGATAATGGGATATGTCAGGTGATTCTGTGCATGCTGTTCTTCCCCCTTCTTTATACCGGCCTCATCACTTTCAGGTATTTGTGAGCATTGACTGCATTACCTGTGGCAGCTAGATGTACACCTCATGTTTCTGTGCATTGGAGGGACATCTTGCTTCACAGTGTGCCATTCACTAGAAGTAAAGTGTCTCTGGGCAGCTGTCAATTATGTCCTGCCATCCCATTCATTTCTTCCAGTGCCACTGTTTCTTCACTAAAGTTCCAACATACTTATGAATTTCAGAGCCTTAAAAAGTTACTTGTTAATATTTGAACTCCCAAGAATCACCAGCAAGTACAGCCAAATGGAAGTACAGGACCCCCCGCCTATCACAGGGGTTAGGGACCCGACCCAACCCGTGATAATGGAAAATCCGTGATATATGGATGCTGGGTCAGGTCTGGACTGAGGGAAGGGCTATCCGGGGCCTCTTACACTTACCTGAGGCCTGATGCTGCTCTGACTGGGCCTCTGACAGGCTTCCTGGGCCTGTCAGAGGCCCCAGAAGTGGTTTCCAGTGATCCGGAAGTCACTTCCAGTTTTCCTATACATGCATGTATGTGTGATACAAACCTCTGTTTGCCTTGACTGAATCTGAGCAAATGCCTTGTGGGTTTGCCTATCTGTGAATGTGGTGCCTACTTTCCAGGGACTGTCATGCTGTTTCTGTTGACAGTCTTATGAACTAAAGCTAAGCTCTGAGAATAAAACCCTGGCTGAAATTTGGTCGGGTGAAGATTTAGTGAGGGACAGAAGTCTACAGTGACTTACCAAGACCTCACAGAATACCTCGTAGGGCAGTGCTCCCCAACCTTTTTGTCCCCGCGGACTGGGAAATTTTTGATAATTTTTCTCTGGCCCGAAGCTGGGGGTGGGGGGAGGAGGGGGAGGCACGAGAGCGGCGGCGGCGGCACTCACCGGCTTGGGGCGTCGGGGGTGCCACTCCCCACACACACACACGGGTGGGGTGGGGGGCAACCTGGGGCTCCTGGGCTGGCGGGCCCCCGCCTCCTCCTCCGGCGCCGGGAGCCGCATGCGGGTCTCGCTGCTGGCGCCCCGCTTGCTCCTGCCGCCGCCGCCGCCATGAGCCTCCTCCTCCGCTGGGGAAAGTGAGCGGGGCGTCCCGCCGCCACCGCCGCCACCACCACCCCTCCGCAATTGCCCTCGCTGCTGCTGCTGCTGCTCCTTCGGCGGCGGGAGGAGGAGGAGGAGGAGGATGCGCCACCGCCGCCGTGGCTGCTGCTGCTGCTGCTGGTGGAGGGCAAGGAGGAGGAGGATGCGCCGCCACCGGCGGCAGGCGGAGGAGGGAGGCAAAGGCAAAGGCGGCGGCGGCGGCTCCTCCTGCGCTCCTCCAGCCTTCCTCCTCCACCGGCCGCCCGCGGGAGAGAAGAGGAGGAGGAGGAGGGCGGCAGAGGAAAAGGGGAGGAGCCTCCCCGGCCTCCCCAGGCGGCCCGGTGCCGACTGGTCCACGGACCGGCACCAGTCCGCGGCCCGGGGGTTGGGGACCACCGTCGTAGGGTATTTCAAAACTGACCACATACCAGACAAGTAGATGAGTTTTGTTAAAAATATCATAGCTACAGTGCTGTGTCTTCCTTCCTTCTGTCCTTCCTTCCTTGTTCCACAGAGAGAAGAGGCTCCAGCCAATGAGTTGCCTGAACCGCTTCCGAGCCTTCTTTACTGCTCCTGTGGTCATCTTCCACCTCAACATCCTTTCTTACTTCACCTTCCTCTGTCTTTTTGCCTATGTGTTGATGATAGATTTCCAGTCAACTCCCTCCTGGCGGGAATATGTAATCTATTTCTGGCTCTTCTCCCTGGTGTGTGAGGAGACTCGTCAGGTATTGGCTCAGTTAGCTACAGAAGAGTTGGTGGTGACCATGAGATTAAGAATCCTGTCCCTTGGCTTTTTCTGTTGACTTAAGAAAGTCTTCCCCAAAGTGTTGCCTTCTAGATGTGTGGGGATGTAATGCACATCACCTCCACACAACAGGTGTATTGGCTGTGCTGGCTGCTGCTGCTGAGTTTTGTAGGCCAAAGCATTGAGGGAGCACCTGGTCTGGGAGTATTACCTACCTTTTTAGATCTTTCCAAGGTTATTTCTGTATGTGTGAGGGGCATGTGCTACCTGATTGTCAAAGCTGACCTACCATGACCGTTATAAGGGAATGGCATTTGAAATTATGAATGGTAGCCAGAATAAGCCACAGCTGTCTGACTCATGTTAACAGGGAACTGTGATTTTATAAATATTAGGATTGTTCTAATACAGGTCACAAGAAAAGGGAGGAGAGAACATCCAAACACACTGCTCGTTTTGGGGCCAATAAACAATCATTTCTTGAGGTTATCATATCTGAACTGGGCCGTGTCTTCTTCCTTCAGCTTTTTTACGATCCTGATGGATTTGGCTTGGTGAAAATGGCTTCCTTGTACCTTAATGATTTCTGGAATAGATTGGATGTGTGTGCCATTCTAATCTTCATAGCTGGACTGACCTGCAGGTAAGTTATAGGGTAGTAATGCCAAATCTACTGTAAAGAGAAGAAATCGAGGGATTTTTTTTGAAAGCATGTTCTGGCATAACTAGTTGAGTGTGCCTTAAAACTTTCACCTAAAATTGTACTCCTGATACATAATATTTTAGCCACACAAAACCCCCAATAAATGTGAGTTTCTGATGTTGTTTCTTTCCCCTCTATGAAGGTGGATTCCAGCCACTTTGTATCCTGGAAGGATCATACTATCTCTGGCTTTCATTATTTTCTGCCTGCGTTTGATGCACATTTTCACAATCAGTAAAACTCTAGGTCCAAAGATCATCATAGTGAAGAGGATGGTAAGTTGTTGTTTCCACTGGTAAGCACCGTGGTAGGTGCACACTGTTCACGGCATTCATTTTCTAATGGGGATGCTAGAACCCCAAGAGGTTCTGGATGATCGTGGTTTCCACGACAAAGAAGCTACTACTTACGTTTTTTTCTTTTATGGATTTACAGATGAAAGATGTCTTTTTCTTCCTCTTCCTCTTGGCTGTTTGGGTGGTGTCTTTCGGAGTAGCTAAGCAAGCCATCCTTATCCACAATGAGAAACGAGTGGACTGGATCTTCCGGGGTGTTGTTTACCATTCGTACTTGACAATATTTGGACAGATCCCTTCCTATATTGACGGTACAGAATACAGAACTATTTCTTACTACCATGTAGCAAATTTCAGTTTACAGCATCAGGAATATAGAGTAGAACACATACAGTATATAGAACAGCTATTTAACTGTTTAAAATAAATGTTTCAATAATGAAACCTATGCAGCAGGTCTTGGGCCAGTAACTCTTCATGAGAATATAATGTTTTTGCATTGCTACCTGATAAAATGTGCTAAAATTTGTATCATATGCATGATTATCTCAATTGGCATTTTTCAATTAAAGGGTCAATCTGTTTCGTTATACCTGTTTACCACTGACAAAACATTCTCGCAGTGCTGAATTGGCCCAGAACTGATCTGTGGAGATACTTATACATCAAGTGTAATATTATAGAAAAGCAATGGTTTGAATAAATGATTAGCTAGAAAAACATGTGATAATGCAGCCCTCAATTCCAACATAATTACCAGCTATAGCTGTCTTGATGCCTGCTTTAGCATAAACAGCAATCATACTGCTGCATATTGTTACTTGGTGAGAAAATTTCCTGGGTCTCAAGCTTTGTGCTAAGCCTCTTTTGATGTGAATAAATGACATAAAAGTATATGCATGCAGCTTCATTTCTAAGTCCCCAGCAGCAGCAGCATCTCTCTGCTCCTTGCTCTTTCTTATGACATGTCACTATAAATAGCACTTACAGGATCCCCAAGGGACAAGCACTTCTGAGGCATCTCCGGCAGCCCTTCAATGGTAACAGATCTGAACGGTGTTTCTTTAGAAGCAGACAAGTGTGTGTGATGGTGTGAATCAGCTCTCAGTTTTAGCACCAGGTTTTTTTTTAAAAAAGCAATTAATATGCAGCTGAGTCATTCACTTCAGTCTCCCCACCCCACCCCAAGACTTACCTTTTTCCAGACTCTTAACAGAATTTGAAAAATTGTCATTATCTGTTATTGATACAACTATTCAGTTGCCTCTTAGCAGAGAAGAAAAGAGGACCAGCTTCTCCTGTTATTGGGGCAACACTGCATTTCTTGGGTTCTTGTTGTGTTTTGTGGCAGGAGTGAACTTCAGCCTTGATCAGTGCAGCCCAAACGGGACTGACCCGTACAAGCCTAAGTGCCCGGAGTACAAAGGGCAACCTATCTTCCCGGAGTGGCTGACAATCATTTTACTCTGCCTCTACCTGCTCTTTACCAACATTCTCCTTCTCAATCTCCTCATTGCCATGTTCAAGTGAGTTTCTCATGTTCTGCCAACATGTGTGTGTGTCGCATGCTCGTGCAATTCCTCTGCCACCATCTAACTATTCTTCTAACATTAAAACCAAGTGTAGTATTTTAAATCACGGAGTCTCACAGACTTGGCTTTCAAAACAAACAAAAATGGTTTATTGTAATACAAAGGACAAAAGAAGCAGTCATGCTTTTGGTATTAACTCAAGTTATTGCTTCATGTCTTTAAACCTGCCAGATGCTCTCCCTACATAATCTCATCTCTCTATATATCTGATGACTCTGCCCATAACAACTCCTATTGGAGCATGCAAACAAGATTCCCCCAACGTTCTAAAATAATAAATATTCATAAATCAGGGTGAATGCCACAGTGTGATTGCCTTCCTCTTACTGCTTTTTGTAAAAGGGATATTTCAGAGACTAGGAAGAGGTACATCAGAGAAAGTTAGCAGTACTAGGTCACACTGCCCTCAAATTTGTGAAGTGGATTAGAAGGGAGTTCGCTGAAATGCCCACAGTGAAAATGTCTTGTAACCCAACATGTTTTAGACCTTCAGAGGAGAGTGGAATCATGAACAGATGACATTTAGCCCACCGTTTGGTCCACTGCAGGGATGGGTTGTTTTTCTAGTTTTGTCCAGCGATCATAAAACATAATATCTGGAGGAAATGAAATCATCTCCTGAATGTTCCTACCTGCACCTGTCTTGGTGCAGGTAGAATAATTCTGGTCTGGTCAATTTCCAGCATGTGTGAGCTTTTGTAATTGACCAAGAAGCAATTGCTGTCAAGGCTCCTTTGGGTGTGAATTTCTAGTATCATAAAGGGACTTAATAAGGGAGACCTGTGGCAGAGCTAATTCTTGTGTGATGTGTCTCTCTCCCAGCTACACATTCCAGCAGGTACAGGAGCACACGGATCAGATCTGGAAGTTTCAGCGTCACGACCTGATTGAAGAGTATCATGGCAGGCCCCCAGCTCCACCACCCTTCATCCTACTGAACCACCTGCAGCTCTTTGTCAAGAGGGTCATCCTCCGGAAGCCAGCCACTCGGCACAAGCAGCTCAGTAAGACATCCTGCCAAGTCTGCATGTTTGGGGTCCTGTTTTTTCCATGTATTGGACATAGCTTGGGAAAGTGAGGAGGTGGGGAGACTCCCCAAATGTCCCAAGTGAATATGATCACTGGCTGAGAGAACATTCTGGACTTTCTAATCCCTGAAAATATTTTTCTAGTTATGGAAATAGGCATATTAGTTTCCCAAGAGGCAGGCTCTTAGAGCCTTTTCACACAACCCCTAAGATCCGCTGGCCACTTAAATTCGGACCAGAGATCTTAGGGGTTTGTCGCTGTTCCTGTGTTTCCACCCCCTCTGCACTCCTGGCTGCTGGCTGCGTGAGGGGAGGGAGAAAAAAAGGAAGAAAAGAATGCCGCTCACCTCCGTTCTGCCATCTCGCTTTGCTCCCGGCACTGCATTCAGATCTCTTAAAGGGGCGGGGGGCAAAAAAAAGAACAAACAGAAGCGAGGAGAGCCCGGCACTCACTACGTTACATCCGCATCAGGAATTTTGGTGTTTTGTTTATTTGCTGTTAGAATGGCTAATTAATAGGCTGTGTTAGTAATCTTTGTTTTATTCTTATGAGATGCAGGCATATTGTGTATACCTTTTAGATTTGAGCGCCTTCCCGCCAGCCCCTCCATATCATATAGGAAAGGGGAGGTCTGTGCTCCTAACGTTTCCTCATGTGTCTGGCTTGGTCTGTAGAAGAAAAGCTTGAAAAGAATGAAGAGGCGGCCTTGTTGTCCTGGGAGATGTACATGAAGGAAAACTACTTGCATGTCCAGCAGTGCCAGCGGAAGCAGAACACTGAACAGAAGATCCGAGACATTGCAGAAAGGTGATGCCTTTACCACACTCAGTGGCCAGCAGTGCCAGACCATGGGATGCCCTGCCCCCAGGAATCATGATGCAGAAATATGCAAGGGAATTGAGCACATCTGTTAAATTTCACATGACTCCTTGTGATGGCTGCAAAGCTCTGTTCCCCCCCCCCCTTGCCAGCCTCAGGCTGCCCATCACAATCCACAACACCAGGAAATCTGTGCCATGAAGTAACATGGGTGTGTCACCGGGAAAGAGACCTGCCAACGTGCAAAGAAAGTAGAGTTGGCCTTGCTATGAGGTGAAATCGATCCTTACTCTTTAGGCAGTGAATGGAGGGAGAGTGGCAGCATAAGCAGACCAAATGGGCCCTACTGCCTACTGTCCCCTTTACCTGTTTATGCCTAGTATCCTCTGCCTTGCACCTGAAGAGAATGCCCACTGTTGTCCTGTGGTGGCAAAATGCCCAGATGCCTGGCTGGATTTCTCTGTTTGAAATGGATGCCTTTCTAAAGCAGGAGAACAGCTGGGCATCTCAACATCTGGTCTACTAATCTATGTTGCAGCCTCCTAGCCTACCCCCCTCTTCTCCAATAGGACTCCCTTGTTCATTTCAATTAAACTTCCTCCATAGTCTTGCAGCTATTCTTAATTTTTTTTATGCTTGCCCCTTCCCCTTCTCTCCAAATATTCCATTTACTTAAATCCATTTTGCCTCTGTTTCCCCCTTGTTCTCTGAAACTCATTTCTGTGCACCTATGAGCCTGAATGAGAATGGGTGAGTGTCTTTCCTTTCTCCTTGAAGTCTTCCCCCCTCCCCCATTTAAAAGGTACAGCACTGGACAAACTGCAAACTGTTAGTTGTTTTATTCATTATCATTACATATTTACTTCCAGTGAGAAGGACAGGCGCTTCTTTCTTCCTCACCTATCAAAGTAAGTTGGCCAGCCTTACATTCTAAGCACTTTGAGAGGAAGGGAAGTATTAGACATTCCTCCCTTGGTGGCAAAATGTTTTAGACCAGCTATGAATGATAAAAGCAAATTCCCATTCTCTGCAGAATGTATCCAAAATTGAAGTGACCATAGAGATCAGCCATCCTCTCTAGGGTTCTTTCTTCATCTTCCAGCAAACATTCATGTCTTTTCTCAGAGTCGATACATTGACAGAAATGATGGACCTGGACCAGGTGAAAAGGACAGGGCTGGTGGAGCAGAAGCTGGTATATCTGGAAGAACAGGTAAGGATCACCAGTTGGGTCAATTTGAGAATGCTGAAGGGTTATAGGGAGGGCGAGAGCTTGGAAAAAGCTATGCTTGGGGTGGTGGCAACATCTTTCAGAATCCTCCTGACAGCATGTTTCTACATGAGGCAGCCCTGCCTGGAAAAAATGGGAAACCAGCGAAATCTTCTACCCTATATTGTTGAACACATTGCATATTAGATTATGCTGTTCTCTTTCAGGAAATGAGATACAGCATCTTTCCAGATCTCCAAACCTCAGTTTATTTTCCCTGTGAAACTTCCCAGGGACAGTAAATGTGGCAAGCTCAACTGTGTGCTTAACCTAAGTGAAAAGGTTGCTGTCTAAAGAAGTAGTAAGATCTTATTTGACAAAATCATGCATACAAAAGGTGAAAATAAGGAGTTCATACTCCAAATTCCTTCTTGAGACTGAAACTAAGGCGGTTACTTCACGTCCTACCTTGTTCCACAATTACGTTTGTACCGTGACAGCACTGTTTGCGGTCACGTGGTTTTGTCCCTATTCCGTCCCTGTTTCCGTTTACCCACGGGCGTGATTACTTGTCTCGTGACAACTGTTACTTCACGGTCTTGTTCCGTGACAAATTCTGAATTTGTCTTGCTTTCTTAACCCTTTTTTTAATATCGTAAATAAAACTTTTTCGATATTTCGATTTACTGCTTTTCCGGGATTTACACATCAATGCTGCAGAATTTTCAGTACTTTAATAAACATTTGCACTGTGTGGTGCTTCCCACAGAGAAACTAATGTTGAATGCCGCTTCAGCCGCTGACCACTAGGTGGACACTGGTTGTTGCGTGACAGTTGTTACCACATGGTCCCTTGTCTCAGAACAGGAACCGGGAACTAACCGTGACAAGAGAATTCCACAGCCCAGGGGCAGGAACGGCTTGTCACGCTCTGTTACCGGTTCCGGGGGCATGGTTGAGACAACTTTTTGCTGTCACACTATGGACATGAAGTAAGTTTTTTTTGTACCGGTCCCAAGCGGGACAGCAAGGAGGGATGAACGGGACATGAAGTAACTGCCTAACAGGCTGATTACATGAACATTTAGCCTGCTGTTTGATTTACTGAGTGGATGGGCTGGTTCAATCTTCAAAACACCAATCAGATGACATTTACACTAGAGTGAACCAGCCCACCTCCAGAATGCCCCTACTAGGACCTATCAGGAGCTTCTCTTCTTTCAGGACAGGCAAGATTGCTCTGCTCCCCTCCATTTTCAGTATGTGTAATCACTCGGAATGAAGCAAAAGCCTTCCTTTTCAGATCTGGGAACATCACAAAGTGGCTTAATATAGCTGCTTCAGGACAGCGGCTAATTAAATTCTTCCTCTGCTCCTTAGCGTAGGAGCAAAGAAAATGATTTTTAAAGCTTCCATTGTAGTAATGAAAATGCACTGCCTTATAAAAATGCCCCCCCAAGTGTTGTCTTTACCTTGTCTTCAAGGAGGAGTCTATATAATGGGGGAAATAGTGTTGACCACAGTAGCATAAGCCGTTTTCACATAGGATTTCTTTTAATACTGTTTAATTTAATTTTAAACATTAAAACATTATTCACTAATGTTACTCTAAACTTTTTAACAAACCTGGCCTTTTGTAGTAATATTCCAAACTCTGGGAAGAAGTACGGATAACATAGTATTCCAAACTCTGGGAAGAAGTACTGATAACATAGTAGCGACTAACAAGTTTGCTAACTGACAGGGTTGCCTCTTCTAGATGTTCCAGTTTGCAAAGGGACTCCGTTGGGTTATTCGGTCCCTGTCTAACAGTGGGTTTGGATCAGAAGAAGATGTTCCTGTCATAGGTACTTTTGGCTACAATTCTATGAACCCTACTGTATATTTCGATATCAAAAAAGTTATACACTTATTTATGAGGATAGGTACGACACAGGTATGGTTTTCAGCTTTTCCTTAGATATTCATAAATTGGACTTTTTCTTTTGCTACTTGTTTTTTGAAGGAAAACACTATGAATTTCTCTCTCTCTCTCTCTCTCTCTCTCTCACACACACACACACACACACACACACACACACATATAACTGAAATGAAGTATGTGTACTGTGTCCACTAAGGCACTGAAAACTGGATAAAGTATCACAAAAATTTAGGAGATGGTGTACACCAATTTCAGTATATTTTAGTAGATATATTTTTTTTTCAGTTCACTTTCTGAAACACTTGTGAACCTCATTGAAAGAAGAATGTAAGGGACTTCTTATGTGTGTAGTTGCACGTATACACAGACACGCATATGTATCCACACATGGGATGGGTCACACTGTGATCCCTAAGAATGAGTGTGAGAGTAACAATGTTCCCTATAAACTGTGCAGCGCTGGATTGTGGCCATCTATTTGCTTCCAGCTACAGCAAACATAGTACACACAAGGTGGAGGCCATGCCCAGAGCTCCAGAAAATTAGAGGGAACATTAGCAAGGAAGTTTATTTGATCAACGAAAGCTCACACTGGAACATAATAGTCTTCAAGGTACTACAATGCTTTGGATCAGGGTGTCTCGTTTTCTTTTTTCAGTTTTCAGTTTTTTTCTTGTCTGATATGCTTCCATTATTTCTTTCTAAACTTAGAATCTCTGTTCTGGTCAGAGTGGTATTTTATTTATTGCAGAATGTTGACAACCAGCAATGATCAGTTATGCACAAAAATGTATATCCAAAATACAGAAGGTGCCTCATTCACAAATTTTGGAGAGTGAATAGGCATTCAGTTGGTTTTTTCTTGTAACCGACCTGTTTCTGAACAATTTCATTCATCATCTTTTGGCTTTTTTGTCATTCTGGTAATGGAAGAAAGTACATCTAGTACTTACTAAATGATAATGATAGCAACCCTCCATCTGGAATTACCCAGAGACAGAAGTTCCAAAAATAGATAGATAGATAGATAGATAGATAGATAGATAGATAGATAGATAGATAGATAGATAGATAGATAGATAGATAGATAGATAGATAGATAGATAGATAGATAGATAGATCCCTGTCTAGGGCAGGAAGGACAGACAGACAGACAGATGCATGAACTGATGAATTCTGTGGACCGATAGTAATGTGACATGTGTGAAGAAGGTTCTTTTTGTTGTCCTAGTTCCCAGCAAAGCCCCTGAGATTAAGGAAGCTCACGCAGATGAGGTCCCAGAATCTTTTCATACTCTTTACCATGTGAGTGCCAGGAATCTCTTGTATCCCAGCTCTCCTGCTGTCCGCTTTCCTGTGCCAGATGAGAAAGTGCCATGGGAGGTAAGAGTCTTATGCTTGAGGAAACAATGCCTATATCCATGCAGAAAGAAATACAGTGGTACCTTGTATAAAGGAATTAATTCGTTCCAAACAAAATTATATTAAGCAAATTTTCCTTTATACAAATTTTCCATAGGAATGCATTGAAAACAGAATAATCCCTAATCATGACCATTTTTATGTTGTACGTATTCGCCCCATAGACAATTCTGTTAAGCAAATTTCCCCTATCTCCAGAATTTTTTATGTTGTACAGATTTTGTTATACAAACTGTTTGTTATACAAGGGTCCATTGTAATGTTGAAAGCAATGCTCTGCATAACCTGGGACATAATTAAGGATGTAAGATTGTCTTTCCTTCTCCTGAGAGAGCTCTGAGAATCATAGTTGGTGCGAATCCAGGTATATCTTTAACAGAACAAAATACCTAAAGATAACTGTACATTCTCTGATTGATTTCCATTTCTGCATATTCTGTGAGAGAATCTCTGCCAGTGAAACTTCACACACACACACACACACACACACACATTATGTATTTGCAAAATGAGTATTCAGTATTAAATCAAATTCCACCTCAGTCTGGAACAGAATGAAGAAAAATAGAGATATAAGAAGAGGGGCTACAAGGATACAATCTAAAACAAAAATGTCAAGATCTCTCTCTCTCTCTCTCTCTCTCTCTCTCTCTCTTTGTAGCATTATTATGTCTTTGTAACATCCTTATACTGCTGTTATGTCTTTATATTTAGAATAATCCATGATAGAAGTTAAAAATACTTTTCCTGTCAGTTTCCTAGGTGTTATAAAAGGAATTTGCTCAGTTCCACTTCAGGGGCTTTTCTGCTGTGATCTTTGAAATGGTTGCAGTGCTCACTGTGTGTAAGCAATCACATTTGTTTGCTGCCTAATCACAAAGGGATAAAAATATGCCTGACAGATACATAGAATAACAGAGAAGCAATATAGCACAACAGCAGCAATAGTGTCAAAATTGTCAAAGAAAAGTGCTCTCTAGAACTTGCATCTGAGGGAAAGTCACAAATTATGCAGAACAACTTGAGATCCTTGATTCAAGTTTTGAAGTGTGAGTGATCAGTGTTGCTATTGGGGGTGGGGCTCTGAGAGAGATTTCAATCAGCTTTTCCCCTGACAGGTAGAGTTTGAGATCTACAACCCACCCTTCTACAGCACAGAAAGGCAAGAAAATGCTGTCCCTGGCGGCCTGAGAGAGTAAGTATTGCCCTCAGGGAGGTCCTGCACCCTACACTGTATCTGACACCTGCTTTCGCTCTGCGCTTATCTCTTTCTTTTCACTTTCTGTCATTTCTTCTTTAGTCATCACCTTTTTGCTCTGAGGCTGTTTTTCAGTGACACCAGTTGTTGAAAAGACGAAGGCTTTGCTTCTGTCTCTTTCAGCTCTTTGGAGAATCTTTCAAGGATAAGCTTCAACAGCATGGATGGAGAGATCAACAGACAGAGCTTCCATGGCACCTACGTGGTTGAAGATGGCCTACCCCTGTGAGTGAGGCTAAATCACTGAGACAGTTGACTGCTTTCACTGAAGGGATTGGGTTATTGCAATGGACTATAAACCAAACTTTACTTACGTAGGGAGATTATATGTCAGTCATATTTACAAATGCAGAACGGTTGCAATGTCAATGAAAATTACGGCAGATAGTCTGACAAAGATTATTGGCTTGTCCGATCTCCTGTTTATCAAGTGAGGGGAAATTGCTGAGACTTGACATAAAACTTGGTCTTATGCAATAGTTTATTGGATGTCCCATAGTTTTCCCTTGCACCCTTTCTTTCCTCATTGTTCTCTTTTATGCTTTGGAAAGGGCAATGGTTCATGTCTCTTCTTTCCTGTGCCCAGTGTCTCAATTTAAGCCATATCTTGTTTATTATGCTAATTCTTTATATCCACAACCCCTCAATCAAAACACACCAGGACCCACATTTTTGCTATGGGTGTTGGTAAAACCAAAAGTAGTAAGCAGGACAGGTCCCTCTTGCCTTTGTTCCATAGGCAATGGGGGAAAAGAAAGACTTGTGCGCCCCTGCATTCTTCTCCCCATATGTGTTCAACCTTTCTTCCATCAGGTTTGGGAAACAGAATAGAAAAGAGCCAGCAATACCAATGACTCTGAGCAAATGGGACAAAGGATTTATAGCCTGGAGAGTCCACAAAGTGAACGATCTGGAAAGTAATATGTGCCTGTAGACCACAGATTCACCACCTGTGATATAAAGTGTGACTCATGTAGAGGAACTGGGAAGGATCTCTATCTTATCTCTCAGGGATGTTGCCTGATGGAATAGACAAAACTGAATGAGAATCAGTACAGGCCTGAGTTACAAGAGACAGCTCCATCTCTCTCATTGGCATTCCTCTCATACACCTTGCAGAGGAAAGGCCATTTCCAGTCAAAGCATACTGGTGGCGCCCTCCTAGTGGCCTCCCAACAAAAATACTTTTCTTGGAAATCAAGTCTTAATGTGCCTAGTTTCAAATGAAGCCCTCACTCCTGATTGTTATGTTCAATATCCTCTGAAACCTCTGGAAGTTGAGTCATGGCAACTGGACTTTTTTCTTGAGAGATAGAAATGTTTCGCTGCTCATCCAAACAGTGAAATGTTTCTATCTCTCAAGAAAAAGAACTCCAGTTGCCATGACTCAACTTCCAGATAAGCACATCTGGATGACTGAGAATCTTCACAGACATTCTTCTGAAACCTCTCTTTCTAACAGTTTCTATAGAAATGGGAGGTGAGTCTAGAACTAAGACATGCACATGACCCTGTTTTGCAGTAAAACCAATAGGTTTCTTTTTCTTCTGTCCCGACAGAAATCCCATGGGAAGGACAGGGTTGAGGGGCCAAGGAATCCTCCGGTTCTTTGGGCCAAACCACGCCCTTCACCCTGTTGTGACACGGTGAGTGTTGGGACCCTGTTTTTCGGCACATCCACCCTCTACATTTGGTCTTCTACTCTAAGTAGGAAGTTTTAGGAGCGATACCATGCCGAGTGCTAAAATAAAAACATTAAGCATGATTTCAGCCAGCAGCCTTTTCCTCATTCCTGGTGCCATCAGACAGCAATTTTATCTGCCTCATTTTGTGAAGGCCAAGCGGTGTATTTTTCTCAGTTCCGGTATATATTCATCCAGAGAGTACAAGTGTTGTGATTTTCACAGTTTGGGATGGAGAAGCACTCTCCCCTTAATCACAGCACTTGTGAGCCTCAGCTGTTGGCTATAGGACCCCTGTGTCGTATCCATGACAACCATAGAAGAGGAGGAAAGATGTTCTTGGACTAAAACCAGGCTGATGCAGGTCAAACGGAGCTGCACGTAGCGGCTCTCCTATTTCAGAAGACCTTTGCCATGCAGCCAGAAAGGAGAACTTTTGTTTTTAAGCCTGGGATAAGGATATTGACAACTGCAAAGCCTAGAAAAGTTACTTTTTTGTACTAACAGCTTCCAGAATCTCACAATCCACATGTTCACTACTATGGTGGTTAGGGGGTTCTGCATGCTGTAGTCCAAAAAGTAAATTTCAAAAGCTCCAGATGAATGTTAGAGACAAAATTGGCAGCAAGGAATTCCTCCACACTTGTTCCCAACCTGAAGCTCAGAGATCTCTCCCTATCATTTACTGTATATACTCGAGTATAAGCCTAGTTTTTCAGCCCTAATTTTGGGCTGAAAAAAGGGGTCCTCGGCTTATATGCAGGTCAATACTTTTAGCCACTGAGGCAAGTTTGGGTCAGTGGCTAAAAGTCATTTTAAACATTGTGCGCCACTTCTCCTGACCCCCCATGTTTAAAATGACTTTTTAAAAGGTCATTTTAAAACAATGTTTAAAATGACTTTTAGCCACCAACTCAAGCACTTTACTCGGTAGCTAAAAGTCATTTTAAACATCACACACACACCCAGCTCACAAAGGAGGAGTTGCCAGGCCCTGCTGCATTTCCCACCCTAGGCTTATACTTGAGTCAATAAATTTTCCCAGTTTTGGCGGTTTAAATTAGGGCTCCTGGCTTATACTCGGGTCGACATACTCGAGTATATACGGTACTTGACTGTTGTATTTATATTTTGGGGGGACGGAATTCTATTACTTACACCTGCTGACATGACACCATTGGTATAAATATCACTGGTGAATGGCTGCTAGTTAAGAAGTCACTGTAGGCATTTGCTGTTGCACAACTGTCAAGCAATTTGCTGCACAACAAGTGCAGCAACCACTGACTTGTTAATTTGTAGCAATTTGCTGCTCGGATCTCCACTGATGAACCTTTGCCAGCCTCTTTTTCAACAGGATTCCTACTTATTTATTGGATTTGTACACCACACCACCTAGCCTGAAGGTACTCTGGGTGGTTTACAATGTGACATTAAGATCCAAGATTCCTTTTGTCATGGCACTTGCGGCAGTATACACAACATTCCTAGGTAGCCACTTGCTTCCTCAAGGATATTGCATCTTAGAAAAGATAAGGCTATCTATGGCTACAATATAGGACATCTCCATATTACTTCTGCTGTCAGAGGCAGAATGCCTCCAAGTGCCAGGTGGTAGGGAATTAAGGTGGGGGAGTGCTACTGCCCTTACGTCTTACTTGTAGTCATCTCACAGGTGTCTGCTTGACCCCATGGGAACAAAATATGGGGTTACAACTCATATTTGGTGTGATCCTGTAGAGCTTTTTAATGCACCTTCAGAGCAAAAGGCAATATACCCTCTACCTTCATTCTGTCTGTTGTTTATAGGTGGAGGAGGAATGTGGATGGATCCATTTGTAGGAAAAGCGTAAAGAAAATCCTGGAAGTCTTGGTGGTGAAGTTTCCGTTTTCGGATCATTGGGCTTTGCCTGGGGTAAGTGCTTAATCAGGCAGTCCACTTCTCCTTGATCTGAAGAGGGTAGTTTAACAAAGGCAGCGTGATCGGTGATATGGGCTGTCAGATCAGGTAGACTTAAGTGTCCAGATGGCATTTCTGGAAAGCGTTATGCCTGGGCCCACAAAAGCTTTCCGTAAAGAACTATGCTATATTATATGCGTTTCCAGAATTCGCTGGTCTACTGAGTTTGTGTTCTCCCCACTTTGATTTGGTTCCTCAAGCATATTTTGTCCCTAAGAGCCCATTTGGCTTTTAACAGTTCCCGTGTTCTTGTTTGAGTCTTTAATTTTGGGCTGTATTAAGACAATGATCATGACAACAGTAATGCTTGTAGACGGAGGTCTCCTGGTAATGCCAACTTTTAAATGGCATTTTGCAGCTCTCCTATCTTTTTTACTCCTTGACTTTTCCCTCTAGTAATAATATTTTTTTTAAAATGGACAAATCCAGGTTGCAAAAGTTGAAGATAACAAGTTTGGACTCAGCCTCCCCAAACAATATTTCCACACATGTGGCAGGAAAATTGCCTGGACACAAAGTTTGTTTGGAAGCACCACATGGTTGATTTCTTGACTGGAAATCAGAGGAAAACTCCTTCCCCAACCCCCAGTCCTGCCCTGGTGGTCCATGGTTGGGATGAATGGGAATCATGCTCAGACCACTAGCCCTTCTTGAGTTACATTATGAGAAAGACCATTACAACAGAATAATGTTTTGACCCTTTCCAGGGATCTCTGGAACCAGGTGAAGCATTACCACAGAAGCTAAAACGGATCCTGAGACGGGAATTCTGGCCACAGTTTCAGAAACTGCTGAATCAGGGTACAGAGGTACTTTGAGCATCAAGTGGGCTTTGACAGCCACAGAGAAGGAATCATATAGACACTGTCAAGTAAACACTGGTTTCTTTGTCACTTATCCCAACACACGTGTGGTTACATTGAAAGAACACATTTGGCGAAGCTTGGGTGCATTATATGCCTAATGGGTGTATTACATTACCTCGAGTCAATAATGTTTAAACAAGGAGGGGCCATTTGGGGGGCATCAGTCTTAGCCAAGGTAAACAACATTCTCATCCCTGAACTCCACTGTGCTATGTAGAATCTGCAGTACTTGTCAGAATAGACTGTGTTCCACCTTTTTCATAAGTCATAACCAGGCAGGCAATGATTCATCTCCACAAGGGTCTGGATGGGAAACTGAAACGTAGGACAGAGGACTCAAGAAAGGGAAGGACACAAGCTGCGCAAAAATTATCTACAGTGCTGATCAGAGGTGGAGCATCCTCCAGGTGTTAACAAACTACTATTCCCACCATACCTCACCATTAGCCAAGGCTGGCAAGGGCTGATGAGAACTGAGTTCAGCAACATCTAGAGATCAAATGTCCCCAGGCTTATTCTTAGGCAATTTGGTTGAAGCCCATTTTCTGTGGCAAAGGAGCAGAGTCAACCATCTCATCCTTTCTCAACAAGGAAAGTTCTATATTTGGCTACCTACTCACCACTTATTACTGTGATAGTGTTGAGCTTAAGAATCATAATGAATTATCCCTAGCCTCTGGAAGATGCCATCCTTGCTGCCTCTCGTTCCATTTTCCCCTTATCCCACCTTCTAGGTATACAAAGGATATGTGGATGATCCTAGGAACACAGACAATGCCTGGATAGAGACAGTGGCCATCAACGTGCACTTTGAAGACCAGAATGATGTGGAGATGAAGCGTATGAATTCGGTAATGTCACAATGACACTATTCCTCCAGGTGCAAAACCCAAGGGTCTATGGTAGTGTCAGCGTATCTGTGGCAATTTCTGTGGGCACGTGGCATCGCCTCCCTCAGCCTTGACACTGCCCCCTTCACTTGTAGCATGCCACTGTGCTTTGTACAAAGAGCCAGGTGAAGGGGAGGCAGTGGCTTGTGGACTAATTTGTAGCCCCAGTTTACTCTCCAGCCACATCGCTCTGGGCATCCCAAAAGCGGCGTGGCTGGAGAATAAAGTGGGACTATGAAGGAGCCCACAAACTGCTTTCCCCCTTCACCCAGCTCTCTGCACAGAGCCAATTCAACGGTCTCAAAATGGCTCCATGCAGAGATCCGGGCGAAGGGGAGGCAGTGGTTTGTGGGCTCATTCATAGCACCAGTATACTCTCCAGCCACACCGCTTTTGGGATGTCTAGAGTGGCGTTGGCTGGAGAGTAAACTGGGGCTCCAAATGAGCCCACAAGCCACTACCACTCCCCCTGGTTTTCCTGATAGTGTAGCACCCCATCTGCCTCTCTGCCCAGGGTAGAGAGGCAGATGGGGTGCTACTCTTTGGGAAAGTGAGGATTGAAGAGCAGGTTTTTGAATTGTGGCCATGGGGAATTCAAAAGCCTGTTCCTCAATACTACTTGTAGCACCCCATGCTACCCTTCGGGAAAGTGAGGATTGAAGAGCAGGGGGGCTACCATTTGGGAAAGCGAGGATCAAAGAGCAGATTTTTGAATTTCCCGTGGCCACAACGAGGGTGCTGTGGCCATGGGAAATTCAAAAGCCTGCTCTTGGATCCTGAACCACCCAAAGGGTAGCACCCGAAGCATTTGTATCCCAGGGTGCCACTATATTAAGGTTAAATTTCTGTATTGGTACTTTGTGAAAAATAAGTGGGTTTTGAATCACAGTTTGGGCACTTGGTCACTAAAAGGTTTGGCATCACTGGCCTAGGGCAGCTGGCCCAGTGAAACACCATTTTACAGACTGGCAGGTACAAAATCTTGCTGTGCAAGAGGGAGACTGTATGAATACTGTGGAGATGGTGGGATCTCCTTCATCAGGTTTTACAAATAGAGGCTGAACTATCATTTGTTGAGGATGCTTTAGAGGGGACTTCCTGTATTGGCAGGGTTGGGCTAGGGGATCTTTAGGATAGATTCTAACTGTAGAATTCTATCACAGGCATAGGAATGTACATGATATCAAGAGAGAATATGAGGGGAAACAGAAAAAAGAGCACCCCAAGCATGTGGGGGAAAGGGAACCTGGAGAATAAATGAAGAGATGTAACATGTGCATGTAGGATAAAAACAGACAGACACCCAGAGTGAATGCCTGCATGTTACTCATTCACATATAGTGGAACCTCAGTTTACGAAATTAATTTGTTCTCCGGGCCATTTCATATTGCGAAAATTTCGTAATCCGAAATGCTGTTTCCCATAGGAAACCAATTAATCCATTCCGGAGGTAAGAGAAAAAGGTAAAAAAAAAAAAACCTTTTATCTGTTCACACCTCTTTGTAAAGTGCACTTTAAAGGCATACAGAGCAGGAAAAAACCCTCCCACAATGCAAAAAAAGCATGCAAACTATGAAAACTACCTTCCCCTTCTGCTATGCAATGCAATTGAAAACACTCATAATAAGCATGCAGATGACAAAATCAGCTCAGCCCCCTCCATAATGCAATGCAATGCAACCGAAAATGCTCAGAAAAAGCATGCAAATGACAGAGCTTAGTTCCCTGACTTCCCAGTGCTTGAGAAATGCATCCCAAAAGTTTGAAAAGCCCCAAAACTGCTGTAAAAACATCCAGAATGGAAATTTCTTTTCTTAAACCGATTATTCGTTAACCAAGGCATTTGTAAACTGAGGTGCCACTATAGTTCTATTTATATGGGGCACTTGCAACAGACCTAGATACAATGAGAGATCAGCATACTCCATTTGGCACCAAATAGAGACTAATTCACTCTACATTGTGAAAGACCCTTTTGACTAAATAATTAAATCAAATACAGGTTAGAGGATGTTTTAGGTTTAATTGATAAATTGAAGATCAACAAGTCACCGGGCCCAGATGGCACCCACCCAAGGGTTATTAGGGAACTGAGAAATGAAATTGCAGATCTCCTAACGGTATTGCCCTCCCACGCCGGAATAACCACGCGAGACAGGTGCTTTTTGGGTACCGCTCCGGGCCACACTTTTATTAATAACTTCAACATTAAACATCACACCAAACTGGGGCCTGCTGTAGTGCGGATGCAAGTTGTTATCTGGGGTCTCCCCGGACCCCCTCCAGTTGACAGCATCTTGGGCGAGTCAATAGCCCCGAGGTCGCCCCATCCGAACACAGGGCGTCCCCGGTCCACCAATCCCCTTTCCCCAGGCGGGCAACTCAGGCTCGTCATTTGTGCCTGCCTGCCCGCTGGGCCCTCCAGGTTCACCCATCCCTCCCGGCGTTGTGACCTCAGGTCCGGAACGCCGTGAGGCCAGGCGATCCCACAGGGAAATTGAGACCAGACTCACCAACTGCCCTTCCGAGTTCCGCACTACCGCCACGGTAGGGACCTGGCCTTGCCAAGGTCCCTACCACCCCAGCAGGCCAACAACACCCCCAGCAGGCCCCTCTTCAGGTCATGCAAAAATAGCTCCATCCCTTGATCCGAGAGGTGGACTCCGTCCTCCCGATACAGCTCAGCCGACGCTGCCGGGATCCTGGGATGGCCCACCACAGTACCCAAACCTCGTGTCATAGCTCGACACACATCCCTGTTGACTTCTCTGCGTACTTTATTCAGGACCTCGGCCGCGCATGACGCCCTCCATTGGCGCCGCGGCACTATAGTGGACCAGATCAATTCTGACTCTGGCGCGGCTTCCTTCCATGCCACGAGATCGCGCACGATATCCTGAGCCAGCGATCTCCCGGACTGAAAACCAATGTCATTACCCCCCAAATGAACCAGTAGGATATCTGGTGGTCTCCCTGCAGCCGCCAACCGGGCGAGCCGCTCAAACTGGCACCATCGCATCCCTCTCAAGCCCCTCCATTCAATAACCGCCCGCCCTCCCATCCCCAGGTTGACCCCCCACGCCGTCCTGGCTGCATATTTTTCCGCCCAGTAAATATAACTATGCCCCAGGATCAGGACGCGCCTCCTTGCACAGACCAATCCGGGTCCTGTAACGGAACAAACACAATTATTAACACTTGGGGAGAGGACGGACGTATGTTTTATAACAGGCAGAGGCCCACCGCCCCAGTGACTTAATCCTCTGCGGCTCATAGCCCAGAGCCGCCGCCGTGGAAGCCGCCCCAATCCTGAACGAATGAGTACCAAACCTCATGCCTTTTAATCGCAAGCGCTCCAGCGCCCTCTGAGCCAAGGTCCAAAACTGAAATTTAGTCAGGGGATCCCCCCCCCCATGGCTAAAGAGGTAGCCCTCTCCATCCCCCCGTAGGGCCACATAAGCCTCCATGGCTCGTACCGGGCATACCTCCTCCACCGAACAGGGTCCCAGGATGATCCTTCGCCCCCTAGCGCCCTGGTCTGTCTTTGACTTGTGCAGCATGAAAACTGCCTTACCGTCCTGGAGATAGAAATCCGCCCGGCGCAAAGCCACCAGAGAAGAATCCTTTTTGCCGGCTGCGACCAGTTCACTCACCCGGAAGGCCCCGAAAAAGGCTACCAAGACCGCCGCCCTCATCAGGGCAGCCTCATAGTTGTCCCTGCACAGCCGGGCCCATTGTTTTGACATGCGGGCTAAGATGTCCGGTGTCAAGGGAAATCGGCGATCCTCCACCCGGCCCCTGGCTTTACTCCACCCCTCCAACATCTTCCGCACCCGGAAGTCCTGAGTCGAATCGTAGCATCCTATGGATTTAGCGTGATATGCCAGGGCAGCAAGGCGGCCCTGCATTGTCCCCGGGGTCAGGCCCTTCCTATGCATGAACACCAGATATTGGCGTAGATGGTCAACTGGTGCAGGCCATTCCAGGGGCATCTCCATCAGTTCCCGGAAGGCTCGGAAGTCCCTGGCCGCCGCCCCGTAAGCCCGCCGGGTCCTCGGCGCGAGCGCCAGCTCGAGGGCCCCATCAGCTTCCTCCCTCCAATCCTCCATACCTCGTCTGGCAGCTGCTCCGGCCGTTCGGCCGCCTCCGGCGCCAACGCTCTGAAGCGCTCGAGTTGCTGGCGGGAGAGAGCGTCGGCAATGGCGTTATCCAGTCCCGGCACATGGCGTGCACGCACCACGATGTTAAATTGGAGAGCGCGCAACGCCATGGCCCGAACCAACCCCATGACCCGCTCTGACCTAGATGTCAGGTCGTTGATGGTATATACGACAGCCATGTTGTCGCACCAAAAACGGACCACGGAGTTGGCCCAATCCTGTGACCATAGCCACAGGGCGCCAACTATGGGAAACAACTCCAAGAAAGTCAAATCCCTGGTGACTCCCGAGTTAACCCACTCCGGCGGCCACGTACCCCAACACCACTTACCTTTCCAGTATATTCCAAAGCCCAGGGCCCCGGCGGCGTCAGTCTGTACTTGAAAATCAGCACCCAGCCGTAACTCTTCCCGCCAAAAGGAAACCCCGTTAAAACCCTGTAAAAACTCCAACCACAGCCTCAGGTCTTCCCGCATCCCGCCAGTAATCCTAGTCCTGTGGGTTGGCCGCTGGAGTCCCTGCATCGCCTGACTGAAACGCCGCGTGAATGGCCTACCGGGTGCCACAACCCGACATGCGAAATTCAGGTGCCCAACTAGCACCTGCAGCTCCCTCAGTGTGACACTCTTTCGGGGCAGCATAGCTCTCACCCGTACTGTTAAGTCCCTCAATTTGTCCTCTGGCAACCTGCAGGACTGATTCCAGGTGTCCAGCTCGACACCCAGGAAGGTCATGCAGGTTGCCGGGCCCTCAGTCTTGTCCTCCGCCAAAGGGAGCCCCAACTCCCTGGCCATAGCCTGGAATGTGCCCAAGATGAATCTGCAGGCACCCGACCCCCTGCGCCCACAGAAAAGAAAGTCATCAAGGTAGTGGGCTATGCCCTCCATACCCGTCACGTGTCGCAACCGCCACTCGATAAACGAGCTAAACTTTTCAAATATTGCACAGGAGATGGAGCAGCCAAATGGCAGCGCCCTATCCAAGTAAAACTGTTTCTGAAACCTAAACCCCAACAAATCAAAATCGTCCGGGTGCACTGGCAGGAGCCGAAATGCCGACTGGATGTCGCACTTCGCCATCTCAGCACCTGCCCCGCACGCCCGCACCCTAGCTACGGCGGCATCAAAGGAGGTGTACCTTACTGAGCAAAGGTCCAGGGGGATCCCGTCATTAACCGACTCCCCCTCCGGGTAGGACAGGTGATGAATAAGTCTAAACTCCCCTGGCGCCTTCTTAGGCACCAGCCCCAGTGGTGAGACCCTAAAATCAGGGAGGGGTGGGCTTTCAAAGGGGCCCAGAACCCTACCTTTTGACACCTCCTTTCGTATCTTCTCTGCCGCCACGTGCTCCAAACCCCTCAACGAACCTAAATTGGGTGCTGTAAAAGCCCTCCTAACACCCTTAAACTGAATCCGGAAACCAACGGCGAAACCCTGCGCCAAGAACTGCGCCCCATCCCTGTCGGGATAGGGTTCCAACCAACGTACCAGCACCTCACGGTTGATTGGGCTGGGGCCCTTTCGGCGGATTGGGGGCTCCTCCCGGAGGGGGCTTTCTCTGCTGCCCCCCGCCCCCGGGCTTACCGAATGACCCTCTGGCCCTTGGGCAGTGGACCGCCGCATGCTGGGCCCCGCAAACTGAGCACTCGTGCCTGAATCGACATGCGGCGCGGGTGCAGGACCCCTGCCCGTTGAAGTCCCAGCAGACCAGCCGGGGTTGAACCTGCTGGCCCGCTACGGGGCGGGCAGCTGCTGCTGGGGTCGCTTTCCTGATGATGTGCCCACTGTCAAACCTTTCTCCAAAGGCCGGGCGGGAGGGGGTCATATACTGCAGCCACAAGGGCGGGTACGGTTCATCCCACCGGAGGTGTGGCTGCGTCGCCGCTTTCATGCGGAAGCGCTCGTCATAGGTCAACCAGGCGAAACCGGGGAAGTCCACAAACGCCCGGTAGATCATGTCCCGGTATTTGATCAGGGATTGGGCCCTCCACGGGTGAGCGTGGAGGACCATGGACATGTATATATTAAAGGCCGGCACCCAGTTAGCCCAGGTGCGCTCCGGCTTTTATCCTTAGAATCTTCCTTCTCGAGCTCCTTAGAGTCCAGCTCCCGGTTGAGAAGGCTGAACAAGTCCACGTAGTCCCCCCGCCAAATCTTTTCTTTTGTGGCTTGTGCCAGGTGGTCCCCCATGGGTGACGCGTAGTCCGCATAAGGGAGCGCGGTATACGGCACTCCCGCATAGACCGGGCCCACCGCCCAGTTGTTAGGATATCCCATGGGCTGGCCCACCCCCATAAATGTCCCCGGCTGCACCTGGGTCGGTCCAGGGCCGACCGCCCCCATACCGCCGGCTCCCTGTGGCACGAGCGCCCAAGGGGCGACGGGGGCTGGCACGACGGCCGGCTGGCCCCACGTGCCCCCTGCCGGCCCCGCAGGTGCGCAACTTACCTGAGGTCCCTGCTGACCAAAGGGACCCTGCGCCGATGCCATACCGCTGGCTCCCCCCGGGAAGTATGACCCTTGGATGGGCAGTGCGCCTGAGCCGCCACCCCACGCTACCGCTCCCGTCCCAGGGCCCCGGTTGGCCTCCCCCAAAGGCCCCCATGGCCAGGTCTCTACCAATGTGGTGTCCGGTGCAGGCGCCAACTCACTATTCGTGTGCGGGAGGGCCGTCTGCCCACCTCCCGGTGGGGGTCTCGCTGGCACCGCTGCCCCCTCCTCCTCCGCCACCCGGGGTGGCATCGCCTGTTCCGCCGCTGCCCTGCCAGGTCTGGCCACCTGCCCAGGCTGGTCTTCCACAGCTGCTTGTTGTCTGGCCCTCGAAGGCCTCCCCATTTCCCTGCTCGTCGAGGCCTCCTCCCCCTCCTGCTGGGCCCCTCCAGTGGCATTCTGCCAGGCCTCCACCCGGGCCTGGAGGCGGGCCCACATGGGGGAATCCTCCTCCCCCGAGGAGGATGCATCACTCGACAATTCAGGGGCAGGCCTCTTGGCAGGGTGCTTCCCTTTCGAGCCAGGCTTGTTCCTGCGAGGGGCCATCCTTCCCCGTCTCGCCACCTGGACCTCCCCTTCACCACTAGGCCCACCACGCGGTCCCCCGCTAGGCCCAAGAGCTAGGCCAACAACCACCCGGCCCACCACGTGCTTCCACGGCCTAAAGCAAAGGCTTCCAGCCCTGAGGAGGCCCCCCGCACCCCGAAGAGGACTCAGCAGGCCCGCGACCCCCGCCCGGTCAGGCCGGGCGAGCGCCCGGGCGATTCCACGCGGCCCGCAGGCCAGGGGCACCCCAAGGGCCGCGCTGCCGGGATCCAAAAGCCACGAGGGGGAGGGGTCCACCCGCCGGACTGGTCGCGGCCGGAAAGGTAGGCCTCACCCCCGCCGCCCCTCCGGTCCCGCTCCGGCGCCCCCGCCCGGGAAGGAAAAGGCCTCCCCCCGGCCCCCCAGGACACCCGCTGCCCCGGCTCCCCGCCGCGGGCACCCCAACCGGCGAGCCGCGGTAGGCCGCGCTAGGCCAAAGGCCCTCAGGCGCTGCCCACACCGTGGCCCGTCGGCATCACCTGTAGGGAAGCGCGGCCGCGCTTCCCCCGTCGGGCTCCCTGTCCGGGCCTAGCCGCTCCCTCCGCTGTCCTCCGGGCCCGACGCCCCGACCTCCGCCGTCTGGTCCCGCGGCGGCAAGGGCGGAGCGGCTCGCGGCCGAATCCGCGGCGCCCGGTCGATGGGTGCCAGCCGGCACCAACGACCTCCGCCACGTCCTCCGCCGCTCTCTTCCTCCGCAGCTCCTCCTCTGCTCCCGCGACGCTCCTCAGCGCTCCGGGCCCGCTGCCACAGAAGAAAGTGGCCAGAGGCTCCGGAGCAACCGAGTCCCCCACAGGAAGCTTTTTTGAAGAAGAGGCCCTGTGGACCTCGACCAGCCCTTATAAGGGCTCTTCTCGCTTCACCTCTCGCGAGAGGTGAGTTCTCGCGGCTTCCGGCGGGGGAGGGCAAAGTGGCTTCCGCCTGGCGCAGCCGCGCCGCGGAGCCGTCCAATATGCAACTTGTCTTTTAAAACGGCCACAGTGCCAGACGACTGGAGGATAGCAGATGTCACACCAATTTTTTAAAAAGGAAGAGGGAGTACAGTGGACCCTTGTATAACAGACACCTTGTATAACATAAAATTTGTACAACGTAAAAAATTCTGAAGATAGGGGAAATTTGCTTAACATAATTGCCTATGGGGAGAATCCGTACAACATAAAAATGGGATCACTCCGTTTTCAATGCATTCCTATAGGAATTTGTATAAAGGGAAATTTGCTTAACATAATTTCATTTGGAACGAATTAATTCCTTTATACAAAGTACCACTGTACCTTCAAAGGTCAGATCCAGGGGAGTGGTATCAGGAGACAGATATCTAGTCTTGTGCGCTCTCAGAGGCATTTGGCGGGGCCACTTGTGAGATATAGAAAAGTGGACTAGATGGACCCTTGGCCTGATCCAGCATGGCTCTTCTTATGTTATGTTATGTTATGTTATGTTGTTATGTTATGTTATGTTATGTTATGTTATGTTATGTTATGTTATGTTATGTTATGTTATGTTATGTTATGTTATGATGTTATTTATTTATTTATTTATTTATTTATTTATTTATTTATAATTTTTATACCGCCCATCTTCCCAAGGGAACTCCGGGTGGTTAACAGTAAAAATATAAACAAAATATCAGATATACAAAACAACAAAACCGGCAGAAGAGATAGGATACTCAGCAAAATGGCAGAACAAAGTAGCAAAAAAAACCCAAAAACCTAAAGGTCACCAAATGCCTCTCGGAAAAGCAAGGTCTTATGTTCTTAACTGCCTGCACCAATTTTGCTGTGGCTGCTTCCTAGTGTTTTGTTGTTGTTGTTGTTGTTGTTGTTGTGCTGACAGGAAACTGGTAATAATCACCCTTCTCTCTGCTCTCTTGTATATCTTTCTCCAGTTTCTCCAGGGATGTGATCTTGAGGTGATTGTCCGGTGGCAAGTTGTGGATAAGAGAATCCCTCTGTATGTAAACCACAAAGAGCTCCTGCAGAAAGCATCTCTCCTCCTAGGAGCATACTACTGATGACACACTGCAGCAGCCCCGCTTCCACATGCGCACACACTCTTCCACCACCATTCCCTCTTTCTTTTTGCCCTCAGCTTTCTCCAAATGCAGAGTAAACCTGACTGGTACTTTGCCTGTTGTTGGTTTCCGTAGTGAATTCTTCCACTTCAGCTGAGACTCACACCAGACTTCTGAGGTGCAAATGAGGCCTTAGAGAACAGATTCCTTTTGGCTCTCCCCCCCTTCCAAAAAGTTGTTTCTTTTCATTCCTCTCAGAAAGAGAAAATGTTCCTGCAACAAAGCCATTGGGGTACTGGCTTCCTTTTCTAGCTGTGCTACACGATGTCTCCTGGGAAATGGAGACCACCCAGCAATCCAAGGCTCAGATTGGTGATCTACAATCAGTGAAGCAGCCTAATTCTGTTTAGGACTTCTAATGACTCAGACTCCAAAAACGCTGTCTTCAGGTTGCATGCAGTGGCTTTGAAATGTCAAATATCACTGTGCTCAACACACAAGTCACTCCCAACCTGAGCTACTCATTCACTCAACCGCAAGGCCGGCAGCTTTCAGCAAATCAGCCCAGAAAACTGACATTGCTTGCTACATGACCCATTGGCATGTTGAGTTGAAGAACATAGGCACCCTGAAAGCTCATATTAGTAACCACTAATATGGAAAGATGATGCTCAGAAAATGAGACTTTTCTACAGTACTGCTATCTGCTGCTTCGTTCTCATGAAGAGGGCTGACTACAATGAAGTCCAAGTTTCCTCCTGACACCAGGTTTTTTTCCAGACGGGGTAGTGAACCATTAGCTTTCCGATACTGTTTGGTTCAGACTCCCATCAGCCCCACCCAGCATGGCCAGTGGCTAGGAATGGTGGGTTTAAGTCCAACAGCATCTGGGGCGCCCTGTATGCTTCAGTTTCATGTACGCTTATCCAGTGCTCTGATGTGGCAGAGACTTGCTGAAGCAGAAAGGAGCTCTTATTGTTGAAGCAGAATTTGCAGAGTATAAATGTATAAATTTGCAAAATTTCTGGGTTCTTTTCAACTGAAACCACATAGGTTTCTACTCCATGGTAAATAGCTTGACATCTAATGTACAGAGTGTGGCGATTATATTGCACCATATCTTGCAAAAGAATTGCAACATGTTCATTCATAGTACCAATCACATTATTCACCTTTTCTTAATAATGTTGGCTCTGACATCTTGTGCTCACCTCAGTACACTACAGCAAATGCTATATTGGGTTTTGCATAGATTTTTATTTTTCACTCCATGGTGTATTCATTTTCATCACAGTCAGTCATAAGATTATAAAAAGGTGCCTCCCTGAACCAGACAAAAACCTAAATAATCCAACCATGACTGGTCAAGTTAAGAGGCTCCTAAGAGCAGGATGGAAAGTGCTTTCTCTTGGGGTTTGGACTCAGCATCAGATATAGGACCCCTGTATCTATGAGGAATTGGTTTCAAGTTCCTGTGTGGATGCTGAACATTGTGGATAATAGGGAATGTTATACATAATGCAACTGAATCCCAGGTCCTTATACTGTACTGAGATTGGGTTAATTTCCAGACTCTGCTGGCTCCCCCCTGCTATGAATCAACCTCAGCTGATTTAAGCAGGAACCAGTAGACTTTTAAAAAAACCTCCAAGTAATTAGTAGAAATAATTAAGCTTCTTTAAACAGTGGTTCAAAAGTTGGAATGTTTGTACTAATTGTAATGGGTATCAGCCATGATTTGAAACATTTTCAGTGACATGGCAAACTGGTTAATTTAAAATAGAAGCAGAAGCTCTTTGTTGCTACACATGCGAAGGAAGGAGCACAGGGAGATAGCACTTTCAGTGCTAAAAGCAGAATCGGTTTGCTGTTCTCTCCAAATGAGCCCACTGTTTTGTCTGTATAGGTCCAATTCCACACATCTCCCAAGCCTTTTAAATGATTTGTTATGGCAGTAAAAAGGCACAGAGCTCCATGTCCCCTTAGATATATCCCATGGGGACATTTGGAATAATACAGCCATCCTTTGCTGTGCTTTCGGTGTTCATGCATCTTGTTCTCCCTCCCTCCTTCTCTCTTTAGTCATCTCCATTTTCTGGAACACACTGTGTCTTACTTTGGGACAAATGGACTCTCTTAAGCAAGGCCTAGGTCCTCAGTATATAAAAAAAGAAAGAGAATAGTCTTGTATAAGAACCGCAGGACATTTTGTAGCTTATGCTAAAAGCTGACAGGGTTTATCTGGCAGATTGATGAAATGATTCATCATAGAATCAATACAAAAATAAACAGTTCATGGGGGAAATGGAGCAATAGGTTTACGCCATAATTAAGTACGCATGGATTTAATATTAGAAACAATTGCTTACCCTGATATGCTGAGGGTGTGATCTTTCAGATGTGTGATTCAGTCCCATCAGCCCCAGCCAATACCCAGAAATGGTGAGTTTTGTCAAACAATAGATGGAGAGTTACAGATTCCCCATCCTAATTAAGCTAGTGTAAACATTGGCTTTTTTACCAAGTAGCTCAGCTTAAAACATAGCTACGATGGACAGATGCAAATTCCAGCATGCGTAGCATTTTAAAGCCATACAAAAATTACTTGAGAAATGTCTGCATGATCTGATGATTCTGTGGCCTCCGGCGTTGCCACGGAACAACTTCAGGTTCAACCTCTGGAGCCCAGTCCTCCTTCACAGTTAACATCGTCTCAGACTTGGCTGTCTCAGCCCCCAAGCTCAAGTATGTGGCCCTGAATGGCACAACTAATCAAGCTATGCTAGCTACTTGCCATAGCAATTCCCAGCAATCTGGATTATGTGCCTAACAAGGAATTCATTAAAAACAACACCTATCTGTTTATGACCAGGGCACATCCCCCCCCCCCGCGCAAAAGTCTGGGGGGGTGCTCCCCTAACTGGGGCCACAAGTTGATCTGTTTATGACCAGGGCACATTCCCCCCCCCTG
>JAHTLZ010000379.1:21926689-21948864 GCA_023846285.1 Phrynocephalus versicolor | reverse complement strand
CTGCCAAATTCTCATGAGGTGTTCCCCTAACTCAGGCCACAAGTTGACCCAGATCCTATCTTTTAGCCTTCATGGCAACTTACAAAAGGCTGATTTTAAAAATTACCTTAGAAATCCACTGGAAACAACAGAACCTGAACCAGCAAGCAGAAAAATCAAAGAATGGTGAGGAAAAAACCAATACAAAATGAAAGGCATGGCAAAACCAAAAAGACAGGAGAAAGAGAGAGAGAGAGAGAGAGAGAGAGAGAATTGTGCCACTTCATCTGGGGCAGTATTGGCGAATCTATGGCACAGGTGCAAAAGGTGGCACTGAGAGCCCTTTCTGTGGATACCCAACATCGCCCCTTCACAGCCACCTGTATTCAGGTTAAATTGCTGTATTGGTACTTTGTGAAAAATGAGTGGGTTTTGAATTGCATTTTGGGCACTCAGTCTCTAAAAGGTTTGCCATCACTGGTCAAGGGCTTTCTATCTGGGAGCTAGAACTGAAAAAGCCTTCCCTTGAGTTCCCATGCGGAGAACCTCTGATGATGTTGATGTGTAGAGCAGTATCTCCAATTGAGGACCACCTTCCCAAGCCATTTGCCTAAGAAACAATTCCACCCCACCCCAGGTCCTCAAAAAGCAGCTGAGTACATCAGTTTGGAAAGAATGGTTGGAATAGAACGAGTTAAGCGGCCCCTTTCATTTATTATTATTTATTATTTATTTAAAACATTTATACCCCAACTTTCTTTCCTGGAGGATCCAAGACCCTCTCCTTTCCGTCCATCTACAGTCGATTGCTTATGTTACATATGGGGGAAGCAATTACAAAATGGCAGAGGAAGGCAAGAGCAGAACTGCACTCCAGCCTTGACCCACTGCTACCTGTCCGTCATCTGCTTGACAGTGACCATTTGGAAAAGAAAAACCTGCCTTCCCTAAGGGCATTTCACAAGCATTTCCACCATTGTAAATGGTGCTGGTTTAATGTTTTATACGAGGCACTGCAAATTCAATCAATGCAAAGCCGATTCAAGGAGACTGTTGCTTGTACTTGCAGAAAACATCACGGAAACATTTTATTTTCTGCCTTTTCCCTTGACAGGAACACTCCCGCACTTCTTCTTCCTGATATTCCCACAGGACTTCCTGATATTTCCTATTTTCATCCAATGGTGCTAACGTTAATGGAATCTGAGCTAAAGCTTTATGTTGGTCTGTTGCTTCTCAATAAAAACGTCTGTTCACCAAGTGTTGATGTCAGAGTGTCAGAAATTCCATTACCTCGGCTGTTGCTATTTATAGCCTGGAGAATTGTGTAAGAACCTGTGCATTACAAGCAGGTCTGCAACCAGCTTTTCCTCAAAGGTGTAATCCTATCACTCATCAATAATAAAGCTCCTTGATTATCAGTTCATTTGTAGTTTTATGAAGGATTATTCTAGAACGCAAATATAGATCAAGGAATGTATATGGTAGAAAGAGGACTTGCGGAAATATCCATATATAAGAGCAATGCTGCTGAATTGTTCCAGAAAACAGGAAGCCTGGTAATGATACACTGTATATACTGGTGTATACAGTTGTCTCACTCAGAAACAGAAACAGACTTTTCACATTTTTAGCATATGACATGTACTAAGAATGGATTCGATATTCCCTCTTGTGTGTTTTAAACTAATTCCATAGCCTCCCCTGAATTTGGCTCTGGATGCTGTGGGACAGAGTGCCTCATCCAGAACTCCTGTTTAGGACAGTGGCCACACTTCTAAATGATAACAAAGCTGAAGACTGTGCCCATAGAACTGTGTTCTACATCTGTATAAAGGAATGTCCTTGGGTTTCAAGGAAGAACACCCTTTGGAGGAGGCACCACAATTTAAAAAGGATGTTGACAACCTTGAGCGGGTGCAGAGGAGGGCGACCAGGATGGTTAAAGGTCTGGAGGAAATGTCTTATGAGGAACGGCTTAGGGAACTGGGAATGTTTAGCCTTTCAAAAAGAAGGCTGAGGGGGGATATGATAGCTATGTTTAAATATTTGAAAGGATGTCATATTGAAGAGGGAACAGGTTTGTTTTCTATGGCTTCAGAGACTAGGACTTGGGGGAAATGGTTTCAAACTACAGGAAAAGAGATTCCATTTGAACATCAGGAAGAACTTCATGACAGTTAGAGCTGTTCGGCAGTGGAATATGTTTCCACAAAGGGTGGTGGAGTCTCCTTTTTGGAGGTTTTTAAGCAGAGGCTGGATGGCCATCTGTCGGAAATACTGTGATGGAGGTTCCTGCATCGCAGGGGTTTGGACTGGGTGGCCCTTGAGGTCTCTTCCAACTCTATGATTCTATGATTCCTTCTCTCAGTCCCATTATGACAAGTGTGCCTGGTGTGAACTCAACAGAGGGCCTCTTGATGATTGTTCCTGGGCTGTGGAGCTCCTTTCCACAGGAGGTAAAGTTGCCCACTCCTTCTTGTCATTCTAATGGCAGGCAAAGCTCTTGCTCACTGTTCAATGTTTCATATGATTCCACCCTTGATGGGTTTGGGATCTCTTTTGACCTCGGGAAGAGAGGGGGAGGTGCTGAAAGTATCTGCTGATGGCCCTAATCTCATTGGTGTGACCCTCAACATTGATTTTGGGGCACCCCAGGCTCCCTGCTCCCATCCCCAGTCAAATGAGGTCTTGAGGGAGCATTGGAACTTGGGGTGGTAGTATATAGAATAGGAAACATTTCATCCAGGAATGTTGTTGTTGTGTGCTACTTCCAACTCACAGCAACCATATGCATTAGTGGCTTTCAAAAGGTCTGCTCATTAACAGCCCACACAAATGCCTTAGGCTTCCTTTATGGACTCAATCCATCTCACGTTCTGTTTTCCTGGATCCTCCAACTTTCCCCAGCATGACTATCTTTTCTAGTGGACTTGTCCTCTTGTGATATGGTCAAAAGACGATGGTCTCAATTTAGTCATTTTTGCTTCTAGAAAGGGTTCAGACCCTAACACTGTCTTATTGTCTCTCTGGAGCTCCATGGCCACGTCTCCTCCAGCACCACGTTTTGAATGGCTCACCTCCAGTGATTTCACCTTTTTTCATTCCTCTGATTCAGTCCTATTCAGTCACTGCCATAACACACATTCCAAGCCCATGAGGCTCCAGCAAATCTCTTAGCACGGCCACATGATGCTGTTACCACCAACAGCATCATGTCCAGCAATAAGAAACATGGCCACTGTTTTGCAGTTCCCTACTGCTGAATATGCAATGCACTTCTTAAAAGATAACAAGAAAGCCAACATACATGATTTTTCAAAAATCCAACTTGTCTTGCTTCCAACAGTTAGTGAAGCCCTTTCTACCAGGATTTGCAAATGGCATTACTTTTTTGAAGGATTCCCACAATTCCCCAGCTGGCATGGCTAACGTGGCTAGGGTGCCTGGTGAATAGTAGTCAAAAATCCTCTCCAAGCTTTGTATGTCCTGATTAGATCAAGGTGGGGAGGTTGAAGATCCCTTAATTTTATTTTTTGAGAGACTATGTCCTTTGCAAGTCAAGATGGCACCGCAGAAAACAACTAAAAGGTGTGTTCCTAGTGAACATCATGACACCGAAGATATTTGGGGCGGGGGGACCATGGCCATGTTGCAAGCCCCTGTTTTCCCTTCTTTATTAGGATACCCAAGATAATAATCAGGATGTGCAGCAAAACCTCAGGTGCCTATACAAAGCAAAGCAAAGGGTTCTGCTTTTATACTGCCCCATAGCACTTCAAGCACTCTCTGGGCGGTTTACAATTTAATTATGCAGGTTACTATACACTGAATAGTATAATATACAGCCTGCCCTCAGGTACCTGCTGGGTTTTGTGTGTGGTGGCCGCCCAAGGTCCAGATCCGAGACGAGGAATGCAAACCTAAGATCTAAAAGTCGGTGGCGAGGAAAAATGCTATTGAACACTGGAAGCCGCCTCGGGCGTGCCAGAAGAAAGCATTCCTTCCTCCCACGGAGAGTTGCGTCCAGCAGCAACGAGGGGGCCTTCGGTCTCCCGAAGCTTTGTCACGGGCTCGGCGTGAGGAGGAATTCCCCGACGGCAGCCTCCCAAAGACACGAGGAGCGCTTGCTCAAACAACCCCCCTCCAACCCGCTGCCGCTGCCGCCGCCGCCTCCTCCGCTCCAGCGTGCGCGATCGCTCGATTCTTTCCTTGGTGTTGCCGGGGCGCACAGAGCATGCGCCTGGGTCCCGAGCTGGTTCTCACCGCCCCCCCCCTTTAAAAACCGAAGGAGGGTGCCCAAGCCCGGATGGCCGTGACAACAACGAGCCGAGCCCATCCTCCTCCAATGAGGGCCGACCCCCCTCCCCATGAATGGCTCGGTGCGCCACTGGCCGGAAGGGAAGGGGAGGCCAGCAACAAGTGCTGCTGCTGCGCCCAGGCTGCTCGTCCCCGCTCCGGCCGAGGCCAGTGAGTGAGGGGCCGAGGGGAGCGCCGGCGCTGGCGGAGAGCCTTCCGACGGTCCACCAAGGAACGGGGTTGCACCGGCCGCCGCCGCGCAGGTAACGGTGTGGGAGGGAGGCGAGGCGAGGGGTGGCGGTAGAGCATCCGGCGGCCGGGATGGCGAAAGGGGGACCGATCCCTGTGCCTTTCAAAAGCTGCACCCTCTCCCCCCCCAAAAAAAAGGGGGGTTTAATAGGGCCTGGAGCCATATATATATATATATATAGGCGGGTACCTTCGCCCCGCTTGGGCGGCCGCTGTCATAGGGGCAGAAATCGTAGGCGGCGGCGGCTCCCATTCACTGCTGTATTTACATCCCCCAAAGGTGGGGGGATAAGATCGTAGCAGCTCCCGATAGGGTCTTTTGTAAGGAGGAAGGTGGGAGAAAAATATTTTTAGATCAGTCCCTCTGTTCCGCTGTGCTGTAGCTTAAAGCGGGGATGGTTCCGTTAGTTAAATGGGGAAAGCGGGGGTGGGTGGGTGGGTGGGGGGTGGGATGGGGCGGCAACAGGGGGGTGCCACTTGTCATGTCCGGGCGGAAGGCGGCACAGAGAGAAAGAAAAGCAGTGCCTGCCATGATCCCCTCGTCTCCGCCATGGTTGAAAGGGAAGGAGCCTCCATCCTGGCCGTAGGTGCTTACGATAAACCAGGAGCGGGGGTGGCGGAGAGCAGGAAGGGCTTTTCCTAAGGAAGGGATAGACTGCCCTCCCCCGATCTCCTGCAACGGGGTTCTCTTTCTCATAAGAACCCATTAAAGGTTGGGGCGAATCGCCAGCTGGACGGTGATAGAAGCCCCGATGTCCAGATCTAAAAGTGATAATTCCAGGGACGCGTTTGGATCAAACTTGTCCAAAGAGGCAGGCCCCCTTTCCTCAAAAAGCTCTGGGGATTGTAGTTCTGTGAAGGGGGCAGTTTGGGATCTCTCAAGTCACAGAATTCTCTGCATCGTCACTAAACTACAATTCCCAGGATTCTTTGGAGAAGGACAACTAAACTGGTATTGAACTTCCAGTCTTTAAATCATAATTACATCCCATGGTGTTCCAAGGGGAGAGAGAGCAGCAACAACCATGCATCTGGGGTGTTGTTGGTTTATAAAAAGCTTGTGAAGGCAACCCCATTTTTATTGACTATATGGCCTTTCTCCTGGGCCACTTTTTGGCACTTAAAAAAAAATAGGTGGGATTGCTCAAAGGTGATTCAAATACACAAGCAGCAACTGCGTGCTCTTATGCCTCTTGCTTTCACAACTGCCATCATCATCTCCTCCTCTTTCCAGTGAAGGGGAGGGGGGAT
Organism: Phrynocephalus versicolor; assembly: GCA_023846285.1. Lineage (NCBI taxonomy): Eukaryota > Metazoa > Chordata > Lepidosauria > Squamata > Agamidae > Phrynocephalus > Phrynocephalus versicolor. Next base: position 21,943,086 of record JAHTLZ010000379.1, on the reverse strand, counting down.
TAAAGGCTATGATCTGAAGCCGAAACATGGTAATGATTGTGATGTTTATTTCTTAATCCATTGCCAGATTTCCACTTCAAGCTTTTATCCCTCTAGCTTTTCTCCTTTTGGAGTTAGATTTATCTTTTCAGGCTCTCAGGAATAGATTGTTTGACAGAGAAGAAGGGAAACTCCCTTCTGGCAGAAATCCTCTTGGCTGCACATCACAGAAGAGCAAAGGCATTTTTTTCCACACAATTAATTCTTCCCCCACCCAATAGTCTTTTGTAAATAGTCTGTTTTGTAAATATTCCCCCCTCTGCAGGTATTTGGAAACTTTTCTCCCAGATTTGTGACCCAAAGCCTGCTCCTCCTATCATTCACCACCACCACCACCCCAAAATGTAACATCTACATTTTTACTCTTTTAGCCAATGTAGGCTTAGAAACATAAATTTGTAAAGGTAATATCTTTGTATAGCTTAGGCCCTCATTTACACTCACCACCATTGGATTTCAAACTGGGAAGAATGATATTTATTTATTTACAGTTTTTACCCCACCATTTTCCTTTAAAAAACTATCAAAACAGCTTGGTAGCCAAGAACTGGGCTGGATACTGAGGCCATTATTACATGTATCTACAAGTAACAACTCATTATAAACAAAAGATATGTTGGCACAAAACAAATTCCAAAATCCATGCAGGGGAAGGAATAATGCCTGTGTTAACCCACCCACCCCCTCATTTTATCTCTTCTATCAGGTAAAATATTACAGAAGTAATTGGGAGTGAGATGGGAAAGGAGAGAAAGTGATGATGTCCAGGTTAATCGTTATATGTTATCTCAAGGTGTAATGGAGGGAAGTGTGAAAACAGTTGAATGCTGCTCATCAGGTGGCCCAGGATCACATGTAGGTAGCTGAACAATCAGACAGTTTGGGTCTTCCATTTTATACAATATAAATCCTCATAATAAATTCAAAGCTGTAGCCATCTTTTCTGTGCACACGGCTCCTTTGCCAGTGGGAAACTGAGAGCCAGCATCCAGTTATCAGGGTTGAGAATAATTTTATGAGAAGGGTTAGGTTTAGGCAGACAATACAAAACTGTATAGCCAGCTTTGCGTATTGACAGTATGGTACAGCTTTACTTATTAGCCTTAGTATAAGCTTACCCAGAGTATCTCCTGTTGTGAAATAGCTGTTAGCTCACAACTTCCATGGAATCTGTTTTATGCCATGACAGCCCCCATGCTTTTGTTTGTGATTTTATGGACTCTTATTAGTAACTATAGCTCAGTGATGGTGAACTTTTTAGAGACCGAGTGCCCAAACTGCAATTTAAAACCAACTTTTTTTTTTTGCAAAGTGCCAATACATCAGTTTAACCTGAATACAGGTGCCTGTGAAGGGGCGATGTCGGGTGCCCACAGAAAGGGCTCTGAGTGCCACCTTTGGCACCCTTGCCATAGGTTTTCCAACACTGCTATGGATGATATCAGATACAGACCTTATGCCTCTGAATGCATCAGTTGCTGGGGAACACAAGACAAATACTGGTATTGCACAGAAGCCCTGCTTGGTAGGCCATTGTTTGAAGAGAATACTAAATCAGGTGAGTCTCTGTTCTGATTCCACACAGCTCTTCATCTTCTCTTTTATTTTCATCTTCTCTGCCCCTACAGAGGTTTACGTAGTTGTCTGTCCCCAGCCTGAAAGACAAGAGGAGTGAGTGGCTGGATGAGCCTTATCCAAACTTATTACAGATGCTCCACTCCCTGAAGAATGTATTGTGGAAATTCCCAGCACAAAAGATTGTGAGAGGGGCTCCCTTTATTTGCCTTAGCAGCCATGCAGAAGCGCAGAGTGCTGATTGGATGACCAGCATGTTTCTGGCAGCTGCACCATCTTGGCCTGCGCTGTTCTTCTGCTCTCAAGCTCTCTTCTGCCTTCTCTTTTGTACCCCGTCCTGTTGCTGTACTTCCTGCCCTGACCAGTGTCAGTGTACCAACTACTCTGGAGCAACAGCTGTTCTTTGCAGTGCTAGCAACCTGCAAGAGATCCCAAAGGACATACCCAAGGACACTATGTTTTTGAAGCTCGATGCAAATAAAATCACTGCCGTCCCCAATAGCACATTTAAGCATCTTGCCCATTTGCAAGAAATAGACCTCTCAAAAAATGCCATTGAGAAGATTGACTCTGCAGCATTTAAAGGGGTCGCTGATGGCCTGAAGCTGCTTGATCTCTCAGGCAACCATATCCAGAGAATTCCAAAAGAAGCCCTGGCCAACTTGAATGCCATGATTCGCCTGTCCAACAACCCCTGGCATTGCGAGTGTACTTTGCAGGAAGTCTTGTGGGAAGTGAAACTAGACCCAGAGTCCGTCAATGAGATCACCTGCCAAACATCTGTCCAAGAGGAATATGCTGGGAAACCTCTGCTCCATATCCTTGATTCTGGCATCAACTTGTGCAACATACACGAGAAAACTACTGACGTTGCCATGTTTGTTACCATGTTCAGCTGGTTTACGTTGGTGATTAGTTATGTGGTTTACTATGTTCGGCACAATCAAGAAGACACAAGGAAGCACCTGGAATATCTGAAATCACTGCCGAGCACAAGGGTTCCTAAAGAAACCATCAGCACTATTCTGTAGCCGGGAGAGTTCACTCCAAGCTCCACATCCTGTTTTCTAATGTCAAAGATTTTGGGTAGGGCCTGGGACTTTTATTTCCTACTTCTTCTCTGAGGACTTTTCTAAGTCTTTTTTTTCTTTTTAAGAAAGCAAAATGTTTAATATACAGTGGGGAAACTTTGTCATTGTTATAAATGTACTAAAAAGGTCCAAGCCAAAGTTTCCCATCTTTTCTGCTATGGAACCTGGAGCAGAGTCCAGGCACAAACCAGAAGGAGTTCTAGAAAGAGACCTGCTTTCCAGGAGAACAGCTGGACCATCAGTAGCAGACTGTTGAGCATGAACACATCTGCATCTGCAGTCAAGACATGACCAGGAAGCTCATGAATGGAGTCACCAAAAGATCTTGACAAATATGCAAATGATCGTGACGGTGGTTGACTTCCATTTGATACTTGACGATAGTGCCAAAATACTCTCAAGAGTTTTCTGAAATCTGCCCTGTCTCCAAATTTTTAACACTCTGCAAGCATAATTCAACAGCATAGGTTTTCTTGTGTTGCACAAAGGGTAAAGCTTCCCTTAGTCTTGCCTGTTTCGGTGCATTCGGTGCCCATACCTCTTCATTCTGATTTAAATGTGTCTTCTGTGCTTCCCCTGCTAAAACAGGCATAGAAAAGAGCCAGAGAAGACCATTTTAGCAGGTTTGGAGGCATGAACACTGCTGAACAGTATACGTCCTATGAGAAGTGGAAATTTGAGAGTGAAATTGGTTGTGTCTAAATATTCCTTTTTCTCATATTGTGAACTCACTCATTTTTCATGCACTTGCTTTAAGATGTAATTGAAGCTGGAGTCTGATAAGGCTGAGACATGCAGAATGAATCCTATGTATAACAGACAACATGAACACAGCAATGGCAACTCCTCAAGTGTTTGCAGAAGATAACAAAATGCTAGGTGACAGCCAACTTCAGTGTTTGCAAAAAAATTTACAAAATTACATTGTATTAAAATGTAATTCTAAAGGAAAATAAATCAAATTGCAAATGACTCAAATAATATAACAGGTCAGAATTTCAGTAAATTCCCCGAGTGTGCTGCCAAAGCTTGTCACTTTCCAACTGTCTGCATTGCTCTTGAAAAACAGACTTCCCTTGCATTCATGTGTCTCGAGATACCAGCATGATCAGAAGTGGTTTAGGTCTCTGTCTGCAGAGCCAGAGGCCGGGAGTTCAATTCCCCACTAGGCCTCCTTGACAGGGGCTGGATTTAATAATCTGTAGGGTCCCTTCCAGATCTCCAGTTCTAAGATTAAGATTCTAAGATTAAGCACAGAAGGCCAGAAGAATGGGAAAGATTCAACTGTAGAAAGAGACAGTATGTAGGGGCATTTTATTGCTTTTCCTCCCCAGCCATTCAGATTGTTCTATCGTGCTGCTGGAAAAATAGGATTATTTTTCCGGTCAAAAGAAAGGCCGGTGCAGAACAAGAGCAAGGAACATGGGGCCCTCCAGCTTTTATTGCAGCGTAGTGCACCCATCTCATTCAGAGATACCCTCTTCTTTGGTAACTCAAAATGTTTTATGGTACAAAATGATAGAAACAAGTTCTAGAAACCTGGTTATAGTCGTGGTATCTAATCTACTGTGCATGATACAGAAACGAACTTCATGACAGTTAGCGCTGTTCGGCAGTGGAATATGCTGTCACGGAGGGTGGTGGAGTCTCCATCTTTGGAGGTTTTTAAGCAGAGGCTGAATGGCCATCTGTCGGGAGTCCTGTGATGCGGGTTCCTGCATGGTAGGAGGTTGGACTAGAGGGCCCTTGAAGTCTCTTACAACTCTATGATTCTATGGTTCTATTCTATGATTCTATGAAAAGGAGATGGAGAATAATTAGGAAACCAAGCAAATCCAGACACTGGTTTTTTAATCCAGCATATTTACTGTATGAATGCCTTGCTGTTCTCTCTAGGGGACACTGTCTGTGAGCTAGGGAAAGAAACCTTGATGGCTATTGCTAGACTTGTTTCTCTTTTTACTATTTCTCTTTTTACTCTATGAAATGTACTCTTGCATTGGCTCCACCAGGCATACTATGAAAAAGATACAGTTCTGTTCTAGGCTGAGTCAATTGATGGGTAGCTCATAAAGTCATCTATAACCATAGCAATCATGTGCCTTCAAGTCGATTCTGACTGGTGGCAACCTTTTAATTCCAGTTTGAGAAATCTTAGAAATAGCTCTCGTTCCTTTCTTCTGGGTGTGCCCTGGAGTTGTGGATCTTGCCCACGGCCACATAGGCTAACAGCACAGTGGGGACTCTCTGGGTCTGCAGCAAGAGGATCTAAATTCTAAACCAATGAGCTGTCCGGTCAGCATAACATTAATTGTCTGCTGTAAATTTGCTTGTTTAGGAGTGATTACATTTATTAGGTCTGGGAACTAAGCAGTTCCTGCTTCTTTGCTATCTAACTGAAGGAACTGAATGGAGGATAAAGGGGATGTTTAACAAGGAAAAAGGAGGATTGGTATTGATATGCAAGAATATATGTGCTTAGCAGCATTGTCGGGAGTAAGGCTTGATGCTCATGATACAGAAGTTATCTGATGTTTTGTAATGGACTATTTTTAATCTTCTCACGACCCATAGCCTGCACTGCATACCTATTCCATGTACTGTATAATGTTTTTATTCCTAATTACCAACAAAAAGTGTACTGATAAGATGCACAATAAACTGTGGGGACATATGAAAATGATGGCATAAAGCTGATGGGCCATACCCAGGGGGATCAATGAGTGCCAACTCTAGCTTCCCTTCTCTGCTTTTAGCTAATTTCCCTCCTGTGCTTAGAATTCAAGATTAGACAGGATTTTGGTCTGATCTGGAAAAATCTATGATCTCATGCTCAGGCGGCTCTATTTTTAAGGAGCATCAAACTGAATCTGATTTCTGTACCCCAGGACTAAAGTACAGTGGTACCCAAACAACTTGTAAGTAGAGCATCCGTATCTAAAAATTAAAAATAAATAAATCGAAAATCGAAAATAAATTTAAAAAATGTAAGTAGAGCAGAACGCATCTAAAATTTGTAATGCAGCAGTTGAAACACCAAAGGTTTTCCGCTCTTAAGTCGAATTGCTCGTAAGTAGAGCAGCTCGTAAGTAGAGGTACCACCGTAATGTGGAGCGGCATGGTGGGGACAGTTGGAGATACATTTATTCTTTCATTTCATCTACTATGATGTAGATTGTACTAACAACTAGGCTCTGAAGTAGAACTAAACCTCCGGGTTGGCACGAAGGCCACTCTGCTGATTTTATTCGCCGTTGTTTCCAATGTTTGCAAACATTTTCAGGATAATAAATAATTTTATCTCCACATAACAAAAGTATTGTGCTTGGCATCATTTTATACAATATAAAGTACATATCATTTACAAACAATCATGGAATCATTTGCAACAGTAAGTGGACATTATTTTGAGGGCTATCCTAGGACTAATATTAAAGCAAGGAATGAAGAAGCACCAACAGCCCTGGTGTGGAATTTACTACAAAGATAGCACAAGGTCGTATGATAAAGGACTAATGGTTTCCCCCAGTTACTATGCACTGAAATACACATCTGCTGTTTACCAAAAGTGTAAATATAAAGGTTAGTCTCTATTCAGAGACTAAGGGAAATTGCATAAGTTTTCCCATACTCCTCAAGACCCTTGTTCCCCGACTGATTGGGCCACCGATCTCTTAACCAGTGCACAACAGGGCATGAAACGGCTAGCCTGCTGGACCATGGAAATGCCTATGCAGTTCCCTTTCTGCAACCTCTTAATGCAACACAATACAGTGCTAGATAACACCCTTAAAATGTGGGCTTTATTCTTTGTAGCACTATTCTGTAGCCGGGAGAGTTCACTCCAAGCTCCACATCCTGTTTTCTAATGTCAAAGATTTTGGGTAGGGCCTGGGACTTTTATTTCCTACTTCTTCTCTGAGGACTTTTCTAAGTTTTTTTTCTTTTTAAGAAAGCAAAATGTTTAATATACAGTGGGGAAACTTTGTCATTGTTATAAATGTACTAAAAAGGTCCAAGCCAATTCTTTGTAGTTATGCTACAGTACTAAGAAATGTAATTGGGACAATGCAAAAAGAATCATCAGTTTGAACTCTAGTCCGCACGATCCATTATCACTGGCTGTGATGGCTGAGGATGAGATGGGTCCTAGTCCAGCAACTTCTAGAATACAACACATATAGTATCTCATCTCCATCACTGGGACTTTTTAGGAACAGGACCTTTGCTCCTTGCCATGCACCTGTACAATGGTTGATGTGTATATGGAATATACATCATGTAGTCTAGTTTAACTGCAGCACTTTGTATTAATCTGGGCTTCTAACTGACTTGATGCTTCTACCTTGAAATCCTAAGAACTAGAGCCATAATAACTCTTTAAGCCAGTTTGATGGCTGCAAAACTTTAGAAGAGCCAAATAAACTGTTAGTTCATTGAAATACCACATACTACACAGTCTCATCTTTGAGGAACCCTTATTTATTTATTTATTCTTAAAAATAATTATCAGAGGTCCAGCTCATTTCATAAGGTCTTATGGTGGACTGTATTGCAAACAAAAGGATTGGGTTAGGTATAAGTAAGCACATCATTGCTTTTCCTATAATGCGATAACAGCTGAGGCTTCTGTACATAGGGCAGTGATGGCGAACCTATAGCACAGGTGCCAAAGGTGGCACTCAGAGCCCTTTCTGTGCGGACCCGACATCGCTCCTTCATAGACACCTGTATACAGGTTAAATTACTGTATTGGCACTTTGCAAAAAAATTAGTTGGTTTCGAATTGCGGTCTCTAAAAGGTTCGCCATCACTGACATAGGAGATATGAAAAGATTTAGCACAAACGCTTCTATTCCATTTTTTAAAACTTATACAGTACATTGGTAGCCCACAGTGCCCAGCATTTTGCTCCAATAGCAAAAACATTCTCAACCTCTTTATTAAAAAGCTGGATTATGTCAGCAGGTCTTCGGGATCCGGAAGTTGTTTGGCGGTGTCTATCTTGGAAGAATTAATCAAAGTTACAAACATTAATAATTAATTAATCAGTCATTATAACTAATAATGATTAATTAATCCTTATCATCAGTTGTCTTATTGGCCAGCTGAAATTTATATTTCAAGTCTGCAACAGGGCCATGCCCTAGAAAGAAGAATTACAATCTTCTTCCCAATAGCATTACACTCTGGGTTGCTAAGAGAGGCAAAGTATTGTCCTATAACATCCACTGGGATGTGCCCATCAGTCTTCATTCTAGCCCTAAGTAGCCAGAGTATTCTTTCTCGGGTCTGTTCTTGCAGGAAATCAAGCCATCTATTTCCAGGTCAAAAGGTTTTCAGCTTCAGCACCCTGGACAGTGGCTCCCTTGCACTTGAATACATGAGGTATGATCCACCTGTAGTATTGAAGGCTTCCCAGTCCCTGCAGCCAAATGTTGGAAGATGATGAACTGCCACAAAGCCTTCATATCCTTGCCATCTGCAGTAGAAGCAAAGAGTTACTCACTGCCCACATCATTCTCAACCCTACAGGATTTGATGCTGGCCTTCTTGTTACTTGGACCAGTTTTATCTCTGTTCCAGAAAAGTTTCATATGTGGAAGTGCATCAGAAAGAAGCCCAGCTTAGAATTAATTGTTGGAGGAAACTATAACGCAGCCTCTTGCAACAATTCCATAACCCAGCGACACTTCAAAAATGATATAACAAAATAAGGTCACAAGTGTTTGTGTGAAAAAAAATTTTCTAGTTACTTTTCAAAAGTGTGGCTTAAAAGGTCTTTTTGGGAGGCACTGTAAAAAACAATATTTGGTTGTTGTGCCATTCCCTTATCAATCCTAAAATTCCCCAAATCCAAAATAAAAGCAGAAAATATCAAGCAATATAACAAAACACTGAGTTTCACTGAGTGGGAAGGAATCATGGACTTTAACATGACTCCTACAAAGAAAGGTAGAAGCATTTGAAACAGATTTTTCACAGACTGCTAACATTTCCTTGGATTGGATAAGTGACCAATGAAGAACCATATAAGGGGAACCATGTGGCCATGTCCAATCTGGAGGATCAGTGAGACTGCATAAGCACTTTCCTGCTCTGGCAGGCCCTCTGTTGTACAACTGATCACTGACCAGTTGTGTGACCCATCACTCCAGCAGTCTGAAACTGGGCATGCAGAGGAGAGTTTGTTGAGAGGGGTATGCTTATGGGATTGCCCTTCTGTGTTTGTGAAATGCATAATACTGGTCAAGATGTTCAGATCATTACAGTTGTTCATGCAGAGTATAATAAAGGGGCAAGGAAATGCAAACAGGAGAAGAGCATCTTGACAGAACAAATTACTTGGAGGACTATAAACATTATGCAACAAATTGCTTTTTAAAACAAACTTTCTAAGCTCTGAGAAAAGCCAGCTTTTTTTGCTAGCCCCGAGAGCCTTCAATATCAGTATAGATTTTGGAGGTGCTTCTCAAATCTATACAATATTTTAGACATGGCTTTTGCTTAAACCATCCCTCTAGGGCAGTGGTTCTCACCTGTGGGTCCCCAGATGTTCCTGGGCTGCAACTCCCAGAAACTCCTTCCAGCAGAGCGAGTGGTAAAGGCTTCTGGGAGTTGCAATTCAGGAACATCTGGGGACCCACAGGTTGAGAACCACTGCTCTAGACCTTGGATCCATAGAAGTTTTTAGCCTTATAAATTTCATTCTCTCAGATTATTATACATGCTGGGTGGAGGAGGGCAGCTGATGAAACAGTCTAGCACCAGATTGGGTAAGCCAGGGCTGGGAAATATGCTGTCTTAAATTTTAATACTTTCAGATACAGAATCCACAAGAGTCTACTACTGTTGTCTTCCAGTAACTCAGGAGGAAAGGGATATGTGCCAGGAGCATGAAGTGTAGCTCCTAAATTATAAAAGGAGGTGCAACCACTATGTTGGGGAAGGGCACTAAACTAAACCCCTTTTCCTGAAGGTGGACTTCCCTTCCTTTAGGTAAACAGCATGGCACTTTAGGGGAGAGGAATTCGCGAACGGAGTCTACTGAAAAAGTTCTATCCAAAGCAACATCAACAGCCAATTAAAATGTCTCTCTATTGTATGTCTTCTGCAATGGGATCGTCGCATAATGTGACGTTCACTCCATTTATCAGATGGTGAAGATCACACATTATGAACCAGTCCTTAGTTAATGGTTTGAATGAGTGACACTAAGGATTTCTACACCGTGAACTGCCCAGAGAGTGCTTCAGCACTATGAAGCAATATGTAAGCTGAAACAACAACACCTTACCTGTAAATAATACTGTCCACGGAGTAGGTCACACCGTCAAATGAATTTGCTACCACCAAAAAGTTATCGTCTCCTACAGAAAAGAACTCCCAATCCAGAGCACTGCAGCAGAAACCAACCAAAAGAGAGAGACTGAATCAGTCCCAGAATGCCTGGTAAATGTATCATGTTTTTCCTCTCTTAAGAAAACAAAAGTGTAAAAACATCATTGTTAATGATGACAGAAAACTGTGACGGTAATAATATTTTTAAAAGGAAATGATAATGAATATTTTGACTGCAGCTTGATGGCTAATAGCGAATAAGTGGAAGAAGAATTGGGAGTTTTAGCTACAAGAGTGGTATAATGAATACATCCAGAAAATAGATTCAAAAAGGGAGAAGTCAAGATTAATAGATTTGCTGAAATATGGGAAGAATTTATAAAAATTGTGTTACATAAAGGCAAGGGGAAAAACCAGGTTGGTTTGTATGCATTTTTGAAGCAATTTGGGGGTAGATAAAAGTGTATGTGGGGGAAAATAATAAAGTTTGCATATAGAAAAGTATGTAATATATAGGGTCCCAAGAAGGAGGGGAGCACTAATACTCTAAGTATGTGTATTATGTGTTATATATTATGTTTTATGTATATGTTTTATGTTTATACTAATTTAAATTTTCTTTACAAAGAGCAAAAGAGAGATTTTAAAAAATGAAAACAAATCATTTTTAAAAATCAGTACAATTTCAGAAAAATGGGCATTCTTGTTATATCATACGTTTCTATCAGTATTAACAATTTGGGGAAATAGACCAGAAGGCACTCTTAGAATCTAAAACAGAGCCAAAACAATCCTGAAAAACCTCATTCCCTCCACCCTCTACTACAATAACACTATGTTGGTGGCTTAAGCGATGAGTTTTTTTTTTTTTAAAAAAAAGGTGCACCTGTGGGTAAGAATGTCTTGGAACTTGACAAACAGCTGTGCAGTGATGTTGAGCTCGTAGATGGAAGAATTGATGGTGTGGTAGCTGTTTGGGGCAGCAGATCTGCTGTCATAGCTGTGGCTGTTTGCCACCGCGAGGAAAACTCTGTCTCTGATGTGGAAGACCTCCCAGTCAGCAGCACCAAAGGTCTAGGCAAAAAAGAGGCACATGCCAGGAAAAGGGCAGCTGCTCTCCGCTTATCTCCAATTGATTTTTACTTGAGAACACCCACATTTATACAGTATTTAATTTTTTTTTTTAATGAAATGCTTCTTTAATGAAAAATGATGTCACCGCCTGCCACTCCCAGGCTCTTTGAAATAACCCTACAATAAATAAATAAATATTATGTGGAGGTTTAACAAATAGAAAGCTCCCCACAACCCTATCAGCAATCAATCTATAGAAATGGATATATCTCAGGGTCAAGTCACATATTAAGAGAAATATACATTTCCTTTCCAGGCATACAGTTCCATCAAAGCACCATACTTGAGCAATCAGACTTGCCAGTTATGCCTTGTTTACTTTTTAATGCCCAACACAAAACATCAGCTTAATGTGCACATTTCTGAATGAGACAAGCTCATGCTAAACTAAGCAAACATCTTTTATTACTTTAGGAATCTGTGTTTTTAATGAAGGGCGAACTGGGTTCTAGTATCACACTCAACCATTAATACATGTACGACATTAACAAATACAGTGGTATCTCTGCTTACGAGTTTAATCCATTCCAAATGCATGCTCATAAGTTGAACAACTCGTAAGTAGAGCAGCTGTATCTTAAAAATCTAAAAAAAAAATTGTAAGTAGAGCAGACTGCATCTAAACTTTGTAAGGCAGCAGTTAAAATGCCAACGATTTTCTGCTCTTAAGTCGAATTTCTCATAAGCAGAGCTGCTCGTAAGTAGAGGCACCACTGTACAAATCAAGCCTACCTATAGTTGGCAGGCAAATAGACTTACATTTGCTGAACATGCACACTGGGCTTATCTCCAAGAAGGAAATTTGAATAAACAATAAATGTCTGTGGTTGACGATGTCATGCAGTTATGTAGGTATAAATTTACTCAACGGGATTTTGGCCTATGTTCTCCTCCACTGAAATACACCAGTGAAGCATTATGCCTAGAAAGTGTTCTAACCAAAAATACTGCGTCAACACTGAACATTTCTGATTGTCACAGCAGGAGTTTTTCGCACCTTCTATATATTTTTGCAAATCAGCTTCCTTTGTTTTGCATAGATACAGGCTTCATCTGTAAATGCAATTGCCCAGTTACAAAGGGCTGCAAGAATCACACCTCCGGGTCAGTAGCAATCTCAGCTTCTATTGATGATGATGATGCATCTGTGACATATCCTTTGGCCCTCAGCCCATTCCTCACTGCATCACTCCATCCTATGGGCTTCTGAGGTAAGCGGGTGTTTCTAGCTTTCAGAAAATTCTGCTCCCCTCATACCATTCCCTCGCTCATTTATTTGCCGCCTGAGGAAACCTGACAGTTTTAGCCTTAACAATTTATATGTAATGGTACAGCTAGGGTTGGTGGTGATGGTTCATGATTCTTTGGGCCCAGTTCATTGCAACTGATTGGCCTAGGGAAAATACTTGACAGAGAAAGAGGCTAAACATATTTCCAGGCAGAAGTTTCCTCACAACTAGCAGATGGCATAGTGCAGTTGTTCTGTCTTTCATCTGTAAGAAGTACTCTGCCCAAAGGAATAAGATAGAAATAGCCATGGAAAACCAAGGAAGAATTTCCACAAGACACAGAATGAATGAGTGAAGAGAGAATGAGAGAATGAGAATGAGAATGGGACTGATGTGTGTGAAGCTCCCACAATGTTTAATTCATAACACAGGGAGATGGCATGAGAACATCTTGGTCTGGAAGCATTTTAAGACTGCCAACTTCTAAAATGATTTTGCAATGTGTGCTTTCAGTGCCTGTCACTTTCACCCAGAATGAATGTGTTTCCTTTCATTACAGATTCTAACAAAATATGTTTTTTAAAGTCTGAACATTTCCTGCCACCATATTGAAAATGATATTACTGATCTGCATCAATACAAAAAGAAAAACCATAAATAAGGACAACAAATTAAAACAGCACCACCATTGGATTGCTTTTGGCAGTCCCCTTTGGAGGGGCAGAAGGTGAAGGTGCAGTGTCTCATCCAAATCAAGAGATACACACCTTCATCTGCACTGTGCTAGGGCAACGGACCACATACTGGATGATGTGCATCCACGTCTGATACAGATAATCTTCAGTTCTGCACATAAATGTTCCCTTGACTGTGTGTAATGTCCTCTAATGCCAGTCTTCAGGTATAGATGGCAAATCAGTTTATATAGGGGATTGTTTATTTAAGAAGACAGACTCTCTACCCAAGTTCCACCAGTCTTGCCTCTTTTGGTGGTGGGACATACTGCAAGGTTAGGAAGGAATCTTGCCTGAAAACCTGCCAGTTAAGAATACTTGTCTACAGGACTCGATATATGGCATCTTCTAGTTTTAATATGCTGTATTCCTAATTGGTTTTTCTCTTTCTGTGTCTTACCAAAATTGACTGGAAGAGCTGGAAGGCTCCATTGATCCAAATATAGATGTGAGAGTAGATCTTGGTGGATGTTCCATTAAATGTGTTGGCCACCACCAGGAAGGAATAGGGCCCAATGCTGAAAAATTCCCAGTCATAGGCTCCTGAGGTAGGAATGGTCTGGTTGGCTTCAAAAAGCCCTGTTCTGGAGTTCCACTTGTATATGACACTGTCTATATTGTGTTTGTCTCCTAAGAAAGAATAAGAAAATATGTAAATAGTACTGAAAGTTGACATAAATAACATGGAAGATGCTCAGGCAAAATAATACGCTTCACTTCATATACATTACATACATCTCTTTTCCAATCAGGACAAATAAATCAGCACTTTTTGGCAGGCTGAAGGAAATTCCACTATTGCATATTTAGCCAAAAAGATGCTAAATAATTCAGTTCATCTAAAAATATCTCCTCAGTACATGACATCTAATGCTAGACTGGTTTAGCATTAGCTGAATAAAGCTGCTCTATCTTAGATTAGATTATGTCCTCTTTCCTATCCTTTCCTTTTCTGGTTGGTATCCTTAGCCAAGCTGCAGAATCCCCCCCACCCCCCGAAGAAGGGAATGGTAAACCATCTTTGAGAATTCACTACATAGAACATCCTGAAAGAGTACCCAACAAAAATGACTTGATGGCACATAACTATTATTATAAGGAGGGGATAAGAAGCATTCATAGACTAACTAGGGTTTAATTCTGAGGCAATTCTGGTTGGTTTAAACCATGATTTGTACAAATTGTGATTTATGGTCCTGGTTTGATTGGTAACCATAATTTAAACCAATCTTTCCCAATAGTCCTTCAGTTATTGGGATAAAATCCCCAGCTAGCTGGGGAATTACAGCAATTGTAGTCACACATATCAACAGGTCATTAGTAATACACCATCAAGTCAATTCCGACATGGTGACCCTTTTTAGGGTTTTCCAGATACAGAATACTCAAAAGTGGTTTGCCATTCCCTTTTTCTGGGGTCATTCTGGGACTGTGCAGCTTACACAAGGCCGCATAGGATGGATCAACTTTCAGGAGGCATCACAAGGAACCCAAATCCTAACCTCTGGCCCCCACAGCCAGATACCTAAACCACTGAACTCTAGTGAAAGTTTCCAATCTTCTCTTCATGGCAACACTAGAGGTGGAGAGATGAAAGAGGATTGTGTAAAAACCTTGACACATGGATGAAACATTAGATGCCCTAAGCACACCCGATCTCGCCTGATCTCAGAAGCTAAGCTGGGTCGGGCCTGGTTAGTACTTGGATGGGCAACCACCAGGGATTACCAGGTGCTGTAGGAGCCTGGAGTAGGAACTGGCAAGCCACTCCCATATTCCTGCCAAGAAAACTCCATGGACATGGGGTCATGAAGAGTCGCTCACGTCTGTAACAACACAGCACACACACACACACAAGGATTCTATGGCCCTTCAGATGTTTTGAACTTCAAAGAATACTGAACCAGCACTACCCAATGACAATTAGAGTTACTCAGGAAAGTAAAAAGTTACCCATCTCTGCACAAAACCATCATTCAGTCTTACCTCCATATGGTCAATGTAGGCCCAAATATTTTAATGTGAAGAACCACACTTTGTGGAGTACTCATTGCAGTTCTGGGCTTTATGGTTCTTTTTTCTACTGTTTGTGCTTACTTTGTGGAACTGTTAACTGGCTGAACATCTGTGTTACTCTTGTAATTCTATTTTAAACAAATATTTTATTTACAATTTCATGGAAGGGGTATCGTTCACAGGGAATAAGAGAGGAAAAAGAAAGAATGCTGATCACTTTAGAGAGGAGGAATATGTGGTAGGAACATGAGTAGTAATGATGCAATTCATGTTCATACTATCCCCATTTCCTTCACAATGCAGCCAAAACTGAATGTGCAATTTTTATTTTACAATGAAAATAACCACCTAGCCTAGTCCTTTCCAGAAGATACTTTATGCCAACAAATTCCACAGGGTGGCAGTATGTGGCCACCATTTTATGGGCATTGCCTTCATCAAAGTAGCTCATTGTCCAAAAGTAATAATGGATCCTGAATGCACTCCAGGACATTGCACTCCAGTTCAAAGCAGCCTTAAAAGGTATTAGACAAATTCCTTGACAGTTGATAATGAGTGGAATGGACCACCAACGCCCTATTGGAAATACCTTGATAATCTGCTTATTATTTGGGGAACTCCCTCACTTTTTGGGGGGGGGGGGGTGACTCTCTCCATGAAGGATGGGGTCTGCACTTTTGTTGTCCTGCTGGACCCAGGTGGCATTGGTGGTCCATTCCACTCTTTATCAACTGTGGAGGATTGCCCAGTTGCAGGCCCTCCTTCACGTCAGGGTGTTAATTGTGTTGGTTTATGTACTTGTTATCTCAAGACTAGATTACTGCAGTGCTCTCTGTGTGGGGATGTCCTTGAGGTTATTGTGGAGATTGCAGCTAGTGTAGAATACAGCTGCCAGACTTTTAACAAGGCAAAAAAGGCACCATCGTATTACCCCCGTGCTGGCAGCTGAACTGAAATGACAAGTCAGGTTTCCAACAAAGATGTATCTACTGACTGAACTCAGCCCAGAGCCAATGTCAAAGGTAGGTTTTGTTGGGCACTTGCCAAGATTCACACTGGACTGGTAAGGGACCATTGCAATACTTGAACAGGTCTTAATTGTACTAAACTGTATATTATCCCTCATTACTGTAAGCTGCCTTGGGTCCTTTTCCAAGGAGAAAGGTGAGGTAAAAAAATATTCTTAAATAAATAAATAAATAAATAAATAAATAAATAAATAAATAAATAAATAAATA
>JAHTLZ010000379.1:21896125-21916285 GCA_023846285.1 Phrynocephalus versicolor | reverse complement strand
GGGTGGGGGTCTTCCCAGATTTTGAGGTGAGAGGTCCCTTATCCTGGCACATCCTGGATTATTGAGAGAATAAGCAAGGGGCTATTCTGCATGCTCACAAGAACAGGGAAATATTTATATGGATAGACACAAAGACATTTTAAAATAAATATCCAGGAGGATTTTATGTATATGTGAGTGAATATGTAATGTGCTTTTATAGGGCATGTGCATATATACCTACATATGCAGATAGGTATATGTAGTCCCATGCATGCCTGTGTACATGCATAAGCACCTAGGCCAGCCACCTAATACTCTATTGAGTCCTTGATCTTCAGGAAGTTGCCCACCCTTGATTAAATTGGTTCAATTCAGTTCCCACTTTTCTTCAGGTTGTCTTGTGAACTCTGTTTCTTAAGGATCACTATGGATCTCTAACTAGGAATTGTTTGCCTTCCCACCCAGGCACACTTCTCAGGAGTGTTTGGAGGAAGCCAGGACAATAAAACAGAATCCTGTCATTGTTTGCTTAACAGGTAGAATAATCACCTCAACAAAATGAAATATCATAAGTGATACTCACTGTAAAGAAACCTTTCCTCCTCCTTCTGCTTCCTACATAAAAGCGAGATCCTCTCACCATCAAGGATGTGGGGAAACTATCATCCACAATCCTAAAGAAGATGAAAACGAGAGCAGGTGTGAATCTGATCATCTAAGGTAATCATCATCATTGCTTACATCAGAGGTAGAGATGGGCACAACCAGGAAAAATGATGTTTCGAGTTGTCGTGTGTCGGAGCTGGCCCGTTTCAGCTCGTTTCCGTTTGTCGTGATTTTTTTCAAAAATTTGTCATTTTGTTTTTTTTTTTTTTTGTCTGTTGTTAGTACTGGTTTGGGGGGGAGGGTAGCGGGCTCCTGGAGGCACCTCTCTGGGGTGGGTGCCTCCTCTGGCCCGCTACAAAGGGGAAAGTACGGTAGCCATTGCATTTGCGTAGGCGTACCAAGTGGCACTGGCAGAGGCACCTCTCTTTTGGGTGCCTCTACTCTGACTCACTAAGAAGGACAGCATACTGGCGTACTGGCGTACTGGTGTACGGTGCACTTAGGCTGGGGAGCGAAGTGAGAGAGGACCACTATGGGCGCCCTACGGCTCACTAAGAAGGGAAGTGTACTTGTGTAGTAGTGCAATGCGAGTACAGGTCTGGCTTAGGGTTAGGGTTAGGGCAAGGGCTAGGCTTAGAGTTACGGGTAAGGTTAGGGTGAGTTAGTGGGCTGCACCTCTGGGTGCCTCTGACCCACTAAGAAGGACAGTGTACTGGCGTATGGGTTAGGCTTAGGGTTAGGGTTAGGGTTAGGGCTAGGGTTAGTGGGCTTTTTATGCCCGACTGGCACATCCCAGAAGTCTCAGTCAAAACCTGGCCAAGTGGCCATGCGATTGGTGGAATGGCTCCAAACATTTGCATGGTCCCATCCCATGGCCAGCCCATCATTACGCACTGCGCAGGTGTAAAAAAATAAAAATAAAATAAAATAAAATAAAATAAATGGAGATGTTTTATTGCAAGACAAACCCACTGTTGCTACTGTAAAAATTCAGGCAGTTAAAATAGCTAATTTTCGCATGTTTCTGTGGTGCTTTGGTGTGTTTTTGGACCACGATTTCAAAATAAATATTGTGGTCGCCATTTTGGATCCCCCACCCGCACCGCATGGCATGGCGAGTTGGCGAGACGACGAGGATGCCCCCCACCAGAGCAGCCCAGGACAGGAGAGGGGGGGAGGCCGGGGACCCCTCCCCAAGAAACCACCCCTCTGGTAGGTGCCCTCACTCAGGCAGGCATATTTTCGCCTGCTTTTTTGGCCGGGAATCAGGTTTTTTTTTTAAAAAAAAATTTTTTCTGTGCCGTTGGTATCGTGCGATCGCCGCGATGGCATGAAAGACAACGACAAATCAGACCCAATTTTTCTTTTATCGGTTCGAGTTCGAGTTCTGGCGGAGTAATTGTCATTACCGTTTCCGTTACGGAACGGAAACGAGGAACGGAAACGGAAACGAGAATTTCGCCAAGTCGTGCCCATGTCTAATCAGAGGCAAAGAAATAGTTAGATCAGGGGTGCACAAGGTGCAGCCTTCCAGATGTTCTTGGATTATACATCCCAGAAACCATAACCTGCACAGCCAGTGATCTGGGATGCTGAAAACTGTAGCCCATCAATGGCTTAGATTAACAGCAGAAGTGCATAACAACTGTGAGAGGTGTTTAGCTGAGCTACCTGTAAGCTTCAGATACTGCAGGAACCTGCTGGGTCTTATATTGTTGTGCTGTTTCTTACTTCCCAGTCTTTGGAAATGCCTTCAATCTCCCTCCCTGTATTGGTTATCACCGTAATATTACTTCCACAACCAGATGTTTCCCAGGTGTTAGAAGAAGGCGACTTCTTAGGGACAGCCCTCTCCCTGCAGTACTTGCGCACATTTGCCCTTCCCAACAAACATGGTTTCTTTGCTGCTTCCTTATACCTAAATGAACCCTCTGTTCTCCTTGCCTATTGGGACAGATGTCCTATGATAACAATGATCTTAGAATTGCACATCTTGAAGGGACCCTATGGATCATCAAGCCCTTGCCAAAGGAGGCACAGTGGGGAATTGAACTCCCGACCTCTGACTCCACAGCCAGAGACCTAAACCACAGAGTCACCCAGCTGTTTGGTTGCCCCATGACCCTATGGCTATCCACCATCCGAGGCCTAATGGCACACTCTCAGTATAGGAATGTTTTCAGATGATGGCTTCATCACATCATTGCCCTGCCTCTTTCACTACTTGTTAAATAGGCATTTTTGCCAAGTGCTTTCTACACCTAATCCCTGTGTTTTGGTGTTTTTCTTAACACAACCTCTTCCAGCTCCTTATCCCCTTACTGGAGTGTATCCATTATAGATAAGAAGACAGATTATCTACACAGCACATTCTGATGGCTGGCGAGAGGGGTTTGGAAAGGCCCTCAAAAGCCTGACTACATTCTCATGCCCAGTCAGGCTTCTGTTGGATGCTGGGGAGAGATGAGACGCTTTACTGCATTTTTTGGTGGAAACCTTTACTCTTGATATGAGAGGGAGTCTTGCTCATTGACCAATAGCTTTCAGAGCTCCCATCTCTGGGGAGTGCTCAATCCCTCACAGCCCTATCCCAGGGAAAGTGGTGGTGGTAAAATTACCCCTGAAGTGTATGTGCCTCACGTACACATCTGTGGGGATGCTGCAGTCCACAGTGAGCGAGAAGGAGCCCTTGGATACTGCCAGTACCACAGTGTGCCACTGATTGTCCGCCAGAAAAACGTCTCGGAAAGTGACCCGGGTCTGCCAACCATTAGAGAGCTCTCTGCTCCAGAAAAGGAAGTGAAGTTTATTCCAGGAATACCGGAGTCCAAGAAGCAGGGTGTCACTGTTTTCCTCCAGAACAGTGAAGATGTACTCATTTCTCTGAAAACATAATTCAAGGTGTTACCTTCAATCATTCAGTTCAGCCTCCTTGCCCACCAGCTTGTAACTTGCCAAGAAAACAGAATGATCCCAAGAAGTATAGGAACTCTTGGTTTCATGGAAGCAGGAGGGGGAACACAGGCTTTTTAAAGAAGACTAGACACATATTTATTTTGCATTTAGTGGCCTCTGAATCAAGACTTGGACATAACTCTTTGCAAGTAACAATTTTTTTGATTTTTTTACTTCAAAAACTCCTATTTTGAAGTAGCGAGGGCATAATGAAGTTCTTGCTGTAAATTACAACTGATTGTTAACTTTCTCTAGACAACAAATGAGTTGTATTAATTTCAAAAATGTAATGAATAAATAGCAAAGCTTTGAAGGGATTTTTCTTTTGCTATTTAAAAATCATTTAAGTAAATTTAAAAATGATATCATAACTAACAGATTACACAGAGCCAAGCTCTATAGAAGTGTGACCTAGAATATCATCTGTAATGCCACAGGAAATTTTCCAGACCATACTTCTTATCTTCTCAATTTCTTGGTGTTTTCCTATGACCAGACTATTCAGGGGTTAAATGCAATTAGCCCCACTATACCCTGTTATCTGAAGCATGGATCACATGGTGAATCACTCTCTTGTGCAGTGCAATCCTATACATTTCTAAACAGCAGTAAGCGCCATTGAGTTCAATGTTACTTACCCAGGTGTGTATAGGATTGCAGCAGCCTTTATCTACTTATACCTGTGGGAAGAAAGTTGTCATGTAAAGAGAGGATCAGCATGTGAATGGATTAATAGGTTGCTTCCTTTTTTTGTTTTCTCTTTGCCCAGTCATATCAGTCTATCATTGACATGATTGTGAAATAGCTCCAGAAATTCATCTGGACGCAAGTCTCATTTATTTAAATGCAGCTGACTTCAGATCAAGTACTTACGTTTGTTTCACTTATTTCTTGTACACTGATATAGCCCAGTATGCTTTCTCAAGGTCTTGTTTTTAAAAAAATACACCCAGATCAATTAAAACTATACCTTTTCATCTGCAGTTTTTATATCTCTACCTAGAGAACAAGCTGCCTAGATGCCCGAAGCACATCCAATCTCGCCTGATTTTGGAAGGTAAGCAGGATCGGTCCTGGTTAGTACTTGGATGGGAGACCACCAGGGAATACCAGGTGCTGTAGGTGCATGGAGTAGGAACTGGCAAACCACTCCAATATTCCTGCCAAGAAAACTCCATGGATATGGAGTCACTGAGAGCTGGTCAAGACTATAACAACACACACACCTAGAGCACTGGAAATTGAAGCTGTATCATTTTGTTTTACTATGTAGTGTACTGATTATTTCTCATCAGTCATCTAAGTCCATTTATACTGAAATAAATATTATGATCGATCTAATTCTAATTAGAAATTAACATGACCTGGCCAAGTCTCCCAAATCAATTGACGCGCTAAATTCACATTTCCAAACCAAATTCACCAGCAATGGTTTAATGAATCAGTATATATGCCATTCTCCTTTGCTACGAAATCCACCACCCGCTTACCTTGGATTGCATGTGGAAGGCTTTGATGGTGAACACAATGGAAAATTCCTCTGGGAAGAGGTCACAGTAAATGAAAATCCGTGATGCTGGGAAACTGAGGAAATGAGGTCGTAGTGCAGAGAAGTGGAAGCCACGTGCTCCCTGGATCTGAATCATTCGTATCCCACTCTTCGCCCCATTCACAGGAAGCACTTCAGACAGAATATCCAAGGGACGCAAATCTATACCACAGAAAATACAAAGCCATCTTACTCAAACTGGGATTAAAACAGCAGAGTGCTATGTATGCTTGTTACTGGATGCTGGTGACAAGCCATGGACCTACTCAAGCTAGGCAGTTTCCAAATGAATCAAAATAGTAGGTAGAATAGCTGACACCACATATAATTAAAAATATATGTCAAGATATACCACAGATATACTGATAGCCACAAAATTTGAAGGGATACTGAGCTGAAAGTTGACTGTTTGGAGAAATGTCCACACAATTTGAGAAACTATTTAAGAAAAAAACATAGTACTAAATTAAAATATTGGACAGACAAGATGTCTAGTAGAGATCAAATATCCAGATATTTGGACCACAATTCCAAGAATCCCAAGCCTCTATTGCCAGTGACAAAGGGCTGTGAGAGTTGTGGTCCAAAACATCTGCAGTACCAAAGGTTCGACTGGCATAGACTAATTACTAGCCAATACAACACAATATTTGAATATTATATCTGGTGCACAATCTAGATTAGAATCACGTTATCGCAGTCATTTTTCTTCCATTCACCAAAGCTCAGTATTAACCTCTCTTAGAATCATAGAATCATAGAGTTGTAAAAGACCTCAAGGGCCATCCAGTCCAACCCCCTGCCATGCAGGAACCCTCATCACAGGACTCCCAACAGATGGTCATCCAGCTTTTGCTTAAAAACCTCCAAAGAAGGAGGCTCCACTCTTCTTAACCTTTCCTCAATAGTCACACCTTTCAGCACAGATATATATATATATACACACACAGTATATATATATATATAACATTTCCTATTGATATTAAAAGATTATAACTGAGGCACCTGCCAGTTTCCCTGGGAGGAATATGGCATAGCTCTGGAGCATATAGAGGGAGGATCAGAGTTTGGAACTGTCAGTACATGCAGTCCATTCAGCCTTGCCAGATATCCATCAATATGTTTGTTTCCTGGCTGGTAAGGAGCAGGTGGAGGCATTTCTCCAAAGACATCATGCCTTTGATCAGTTCAACTCTCACACTTGAGGCACTTTGTTAATTATTTTAAAGTGAAACACAGCCACCTATGAGTGATCTGCAGAGCTTGGAAGTGACTAATCGTAAGTAACACAGTCAAGTGTAACTAGCTGCAAAAATGCTTTAGGTAGCTGGCTAAAGACCCAGACGTTGGGAGTTCAATTGCCCACTGTGCTTCCTTGACAGGGGATAGACTTAGTGATCCATCATGTCCCTTCCAGCTCTGAAGTCCAAGTAATGTAAAAAAAAAAAAAACACTTACACTGATTTTGTTAAAGAGTAGCACTTAATATTTATTTTCAGCAATTGCTTTTTAAGGCCATTTGATTAATATTGTACAGTACAGGTATTTTGACTGAGTGTTTTCAAAATTTGGCCAATTCTCTTACCAATGCTAAGATGCAAGGGGATTTTTGTTAGTTTCCTCTTTTATATTTTAGAATTATCTTCCTATTAAGAACATAAGAAAATAAGAGGAGCCATGCTGGACCAGGCCAAAGGCCCAACTAGTCCTGTATCTCACAAGTGGCCCCACCAAATGCCTCTGGGAGCACACAAGACTAAATATCTGTCTCCTCATACCACTCCCCTGCATTTGGCCATTGAAGTACCCTGGTTTTAAGCCTGGAGAGCACACATCCCCATCATGGTTTGCAACCTTTTCCTCCAAGAATCTGTCCAATCCCCCATTGAAGGCATCCAGGCCAGATGCCATCACCACCTCCTGTAGCAGGGAGTTCCACAGACTAACAAGGTGCTGGGTGAAAAAATATTTTCTTTTGTCTGTTCTCGCTCTCCCAGCCCTCAATTTGAGTGGATGTCCCCTAGTTCTGGTATTTCATGAGAGGGCGAAGAGCGTCCCTCTATCCACTTTACTCATGCCCTGCATAACTTTGTATGTCTCTATCATATCCCCCCATCAGGTTGCCTTTTTTCCAGATTAAAGAGCCCCAAATGCTGTAGCTTTTCCTCATAAGAGAAGTGATCCAGCCCAGTAATCATTTTAGTACTCTTCTGTACCTTTTCCAGTTCCACTGGTGAACAGAACTGTACGCAATACTCCAGGTGTGGCCTTACTGACTATACTTTGGTATTCCTTATCCCGCAGCTAATTCATTCTGATCTTCTATTGTTCATTTGTTTTATTTGAAGATTTCTTGTCCTCCTACTTGCTGTTCCTGAAAAAATCTACACCATTGCCTTTATTTTTGGAGAGAAAAAATGAATCCCCAACACAATGTGCTTCTGTGTTTCAGGGAGACCTCCTATGCCTTGACGGAAAGCAGTGACTCTGATGCGTAACAGAATCTTAGCCTCCCAGAGTGCCAAGCTGTGTGTTGCAGACAACCTGTCATTAGAAGAAGAAGAAAATCCTTAACAGCTGAAGGTTGACTGCTCCAGCAGCAGCTTTCCTTTCCTCAAGTACTTCACAAAACAAATTCACTCCTCTTGCTTCATCCCTTTACATTTTAAACAGGATATCATCTTAAGTAACAATCTTCCAGTAGCTGCTGTGAGTTTACATTTTAAAAAGGCAATAGAGGGAGACATAAGCATTATCTATACCCAAGTCTTAAAATTTACTGTACTGTTGTTTTGTGTGATTTAAGAAAAGAAGATCTGAAAAATGGATAGAGTTAAAAGTAAGTCCACAAATTCCTAAATATAAAGCAAAGCAAAGTGGTCTGCTTATATATTGCCCCGTATCACTTCCAGTAGTCTCTGGGCAGTTTACAGTTTTATGTGTATGCAGGCTACACATATAGTACAGTATACCATTATTTAACAACACATGTTATAGACTTGTCCCGAACTTGAGCACCATTACAAGGCAAGTATTTTAATAGTTATTTTATGCCATCAAGTTGATTCTGACTTGCGCCGCTGACCCTTTTCAGTTTATTATAGAAAAGGAGTACTCAAAAGTAGTTTATCATTCCCTTCTTCTGGGGGTAACCTGGGACGATTCAGCTGTCCCAAGGCCATACAAGCTGGCTCTTCTCTCAGGAGGTACGGAGAAGAAATCATACCCTGATCTCTATCCAGCCAGCTGCAGGCAAATAACAGATTGGATAAAAACCTCAAGTGAAATGCCAAAGACTGATTCCAGGTGAAGCTATTATCTCACCACCACCTGCCTCATTCACTTAATCATGCAAGGGTTTCCCATGATGCAGACCTCCATTCAGAGTCCTCCTGGGTTTTCTACCACTTACCACCCATGATTTATTCTTTATTTTATTTGGGGCAACAATCCTTGAAGGATAAGAAGAGAGAACATGTGCCCTATACAGCTTGGAAATATTCAAACTGGCCTGGGGATTATTTTATTTTTGACAATTTTATCACTTTTCATTTGAAAATCCTGCAATTTGGCCTAAAACTATGTTTTTCAACCTGGGGGTTGTGAGTCCTAAGGGAGTTGCAAAGTGTTTTTTATTGGGGGAGGGGGAGGGTGCTCACAGATAATTTTATATGATATGTGTGTGTTCTGTGGCATCCAGTTAGAACTGAGTCATAAAGACCCTAATAAAGTTTTCAAGGTATTTTCGAAGGCTTTCACAGCCAGGATCTGATAGCTGTTGTGAGTTTTTTGGGCTGTTTGGATGTGTTCTGCAAGTTTTTCTTCCTGACGTTTTGCCAGATTCTGTGGCCGGCATCTTCAGAAGGCAAGGAGCTCAGGGAAACAGGAGTTCTCTCTGTGCTCCTAGTTCCCTGATCTCCTTGCCCTCTGAAGGTTCTCTTGAATATCATACTTGAGCTTGGGGTCAAGCATGTCCACACGTAATACAGTATAGACACATTGCACACATATAATCATATTGTTGCTCTTATGTGCTATCAAGTCAGAAAGGAAAATTTCCTTAACATAATTTCATTTGGAATGAATTAATTCCTTTATGCAAGATACCACTGTATATAGAAAACTCTAATGGACTTTTTAACACAAGTGAGGTGTTTAAGGGTCATTTTACCAGTTCCACTCTGCCATGAGTTTCCATAGCATAGCTGAAGAACCAAAACCTCAGGGCTCCTGAGTCCAAATCCACTGTTCTGTCTGGTAGGCTACATTGGCTTCCCAATATGATGAACATATTGGATCAAATGCTTGTACACTTGTACTTACAACTTTACTTTGTTCATGTTTGTACTTATGGCCAGTATTCTGTGGTGCTTCTGCTGACCAGAAAGTCCTGGTGCCATTGTCACACAGGGCAATGCTGTTTGCACAGACTTGGCCATTGTACAAGCTGCCTCTCTAGGGGGAAAAACACTCTCTCCACCTACCCAGTGACCATGCTTGCTCAAATGGTGCTGTCCTCTGTAGATATAATGGAGAGCTTCATGTGTTATAGGAAATGTTTCCTCTGCTTGCTTGACTTGTGGCCATTCACTGCTGACAGTTACACTGTTGGTGTCATGCTGATAGACGTGCACAAAGGCATTTCAGATTCTGTAATCCCCATCTCACTACAGCATATGTTTCCCACATAAGCATAGAGTGAAAAAAAGTGTACAATGATCATTTCTAATGACCTACATGTGGGTAGCACATGAATGCCTGGCTGGAATACCTTCTATGCATTATTTTTTTAAAATTTGTGAAGCTTACTGACATGCTAATTCCTGAGACTAAGTGATCACAAACAAAAAATTTACAAGTGCTCTGTCTCTTGTACGCCCTCCAAAGGCAAGGGTCGCTGACACTTTTCTTGGGCTGCTAAAATAACAAAGTTGGCAACCCTTTCTCGAGCAGGGCAGAGAGGAACAATCTGATATTTAGAGATGAAATCCAAAGCCTGCCACCATCTCTGCAGCCTTCACCTGATAACTTGCTTTAAAGAGAGGAATCTGGCTATGGTTTTTGGAATGTTTATGTTCTTTTTGCACCAACCCCAGCTCTAACACTATCGTAGGTGTCGTAAGTTAGCTTCTGCTTGAGATCTTTTCATAACCTAATAAAGGTACTCTGCTCCAATTCCACCACCACCGCCGCCGCCGCCGCCGCCGCCACTTTGTCTTCGGACTATCTCACTGAAGTTGCAATAACTTGTGAAAACACATGCAGAAGAACAGTACAAAGCTTGGGCAACTGAAATCTAAAGATTGGCTGTGAAACTGTGAAGCAATGACCTCAAAAAGTCTTCAGCAAATGACAGAGGTTTTGCACCACCAAAAGGAGGCTGCTCATCCTGTCCATTAAAAATACAGAGGTGCCTTTTTTTTGTTTGGGCAGTGAATTCTCTCCTACATGAGGGATCTCTGCTCTCTCTCTCTCTCTCTGTTTCATTTTTGCACTATACCTCCTTGAAGCCTATCGGCAGCTTTGCCACAGTCATATTGGCTCTGAGATTCTGGAAGCTACAGGCTGTAAAAAATTGCACTTCTCTTTTCTGCTTGGTGGAACTCCACACAGAAAGGCCTGAAGCGACAGGCATTTTTCATTTATATTTGAATTCCATGTGGTCTCTTAGATATTCCCAGCGTTGTGTAAGAGAAACTGCTCCACTTCCACATTTTTTGTGCTCTGAGCAACCTGGTTACACAACACCAAACAAGGCTCCATTGCAGCAGCATCTATGGCATTTTATTTTACTGGAAAACCTGTGCCCCAAAGGCTTCCTAAGCCAACCCAGAACTGGGCCAGGAGAGGAAGGCAGACTAGATTTTGAGAAACACACATGAAAAGGGAATGGAAAGCTTTCTACATGCTGAAGCCCGGTTCTTACCTGTGCAATGTTCCCATGACTTTCCTCCTCTCGCCAGGGACTGATGGATCCCCGAGTGCAGAAGCACAGCCCAAACCAGGAGCAGAGCAGACATCAGGGAACTTGATCACCAGATCTGTGCAGAGGAACCCTCCTGGTCATCATCAAACTTTCTCATCCTAAGCCTCTCCACAAGGATTGGTCCAGAAGTTTGGCAAAAATGGCTCAGTCCAGGATGCCCAGTCGGTAAGCCCATCCTCCTCCAAAGCTTCTGTTACACCATCCAGGGAGTGATGAGCATCAAAGCTGGCAATCGCTCTTCTCTTTGCTCCAGACCAGACCCCTTGAGATAACAACTTCTGTTGTCACTAAAAACCAGCAATCCTAGCTTAGCCTGTTATTACCAAGCCAAAGGGACAGGCATAGCTCGCAAATGGAGAAGAACAAATCACACCAACAGCGAGGAAGCCCTGGCAGTGGGTTGGTGCCGAGTTCCTAATATAAGGCCCCCGTCCTGAAGGAAAAGAGACCTCCCACAAGCCACAAAGTCTGTCACAACAGGAGGCTGTGTTTGCAGACATTTAAATGGAAACTAGCTTGGGGGAAAGAAAGGAGAGGAGGCGTTCTACTGCCTGGGGAGCTTTTTCATCTTTTGCCCAGCCCTCGTGAGGCTGGGTTTGAAATAATGATCCGAAGCAAAGGAATTTCCCTCTGCAGCACAGCCTGCTTTCCGAGGGGATGGGAGGGAGAAACATAAGAGGAGGAGCTCAACCTGGTGTGCACCTGAGTTCACCATCTACTGTGATAATGCTGCAAGCCTGGATTAAGATTTAACCATGTGCGTGTGTGCATATGCTTTGTGTTCCCAACTGTATAATTATGTCTCTCCCTCTCTTAAAGACTCCTATTTTGCAAAAAAGGAATTTAACAATTCCACCACTTCACAGCCGCAATATTATTGCAAATTATGGGAAATTACTGCCTAGCTAAATGAAGGTGACACTCAGCTGCATAGAACTGAGCTTTGTACCCAGAGAAAACAAAGGAATAAATGTTGGCTTTAACACGGCATTTGCTTTGAGGTTGGACAACATAAAGTGGTGTCAGGGTGTGTGTGTGTCAAGCGAACTGAGGCCTCTCAGCAGGTTGCCTGGAACAATAGGCTCACAAAAGAGCCAGAAATCACACGGCTTTAAGAGCTCATCAAAATGAAAATGTAATGCAGCCCAAAATGAAAATGTAATGTAGCCAGCCTCCTTTGTTAATGCCACTGCAAAAAACCAAATGGTCTACTGTAACAAAGGAGTTTGCATATAAGGATGGTTTATGTATTGTGTGAGGCATGCTCCTAAATGAAAATCAGATGTTCCACAAAGACTGCTAGACGTCATTCAAAGCACTGGGCTTCCTTTTGAAGGGTATGGACAATATACAGGGTCATAATTTTAGACTACATGCCCTTAGAGGGTGATCTGGTGATGAACTCTTAGGATACCTTCTACTTCCAATGTTTACCCAGGTCCTTAATTAGCTGCTTATGTCAGTGGTTGAATCTGCCTACCAAGGTGGGCAAACCAGCACCCTTCAGAATATAGTGGGATGCAGAGCACTACCCAGGATAGTCGATGAAGAATTTTGAACTCCAAACAGCTCCATTTTGTCCCCAACCATTCCCTGAGCAGAGTCTAGAAGCCCGAATATAAGTAACGAATCCACTCTGGCTTTTAAACTCAAGATGTAAAAGAGCTATTCAAAGTGCTGAAATTATTTTAGAGTCACCTTCAAAACTTTGGATAGCTCCTGCAAGATTTGGACTAAAACCCAGACTGGACTCAGTGCCTGTCTGATATCAAAGCCACCAGTCCCCATCATCCTGTCCTATTTCAAGCAACAGGCAATAATTGTTGCCTGAAGTACTAATTCAATATCTGAAAGATTTGCAGGGGCTCAAACCCATTCTATTTGGACCAATGTCTGAAAGGCAATTAGCAGGTTTTTTATGCAGTGTTCGTGCCTATGGACCGAAGGACCTATTTATTTGCAGAGAGCTTCCCCAGCTAGTGGGGTTTGTTTTTGTTTTGTTTTAATATTCACCTTCTCTTTCTATCACCCATCTGAGAGGGGGCTCATCTTTTATTATGGCTTATATTTCCCCCCCCCCAAAAAATGGGCAGGATGAGGTATTTGTCATCTAACAGATTCTTTGAGGACCCCTGATCTACATGCACCTCATCAACTATATTAACATAATTCATTCCGGAAACATGCTTGTAAACCAAAACACTCTTATATCAAAGTAAATTTCCCCATAAAAAATGAAGGAGACTCAGATGATTCGTTCCGGGGACCCATAGACCACATACTGTACATACAAAATGCCAAAAACTCACAAGATAAGTTGCCTAGAAGTCCACGTACACACCATGGTTTAGGTAGCTGACTGTGGAATCTGCTCTGCTTGAGGTAACAACTGGATTTTACTCTGTATTTTTAATGTGACAATAATAAAGTGCAATCTGTAGCCCTATACACACTTGACTAGCTGCCCCACAATTAGAAATGGTTTGAAGAAAATAAGAATGGATGCTGAAAACAAATTAAATAAAAATATAAATATAAAGAAAATTAAACCCCTACCCTGCACTCCCCTTTGAAAACATTTCTGGCTGGTGCAAGGCTCACCTCTATTCCTCTCTCCTCCCTTCATTTTGGAGGTTGCCTGAGATGGAACATTCTGGACAATCACCCACAATCCAGCAGGGGGAGGGAGGGAGAGCCACCATTGGCTCACTTGTTATCATGTGACCTGCTCCAGTGCTTGTATATAAAGACATTGCTTGTTGATCAAGGCAAAATTTAGAAGAAATGTTTGCTTTTTTTGCAAAATGCTCTTATACTAAGTTACTCTTAAACCAAGGTATTACTGTATAATTTCATTTCTTGTTCCACAATTTGAGGTCCTGTTTGTTTGCTAAATTTCTGTTAGTGCCTGGTATCTGATTATGATTGATTTTTATTTTTCATGCACTATTGCCATTGTCTGAATTTTGAGTAGATGATTGTCATCTAATTCTCCCAATTTTTCTGAAATACTTTTGAGGGTTTTATAAGGCTTAATGTCATCTGTCACCAAAAACCCAACATCAAAATCAAAGAACCCAAAAGACATGGTCCATTTCATGTATACTGAAAGGGCCAGCACCCAAGTAATCTATAAAAGAACCCAAAATCAAAATTAGGGGTGCTACATCAGCAGCCCCATTTCCTGATATTTAGGGCCAAAACCAAAGGTCAGGTCAGGAGGCAAGCCATTGTGGATCATTAAGATGTTTTACAGGCAAAGGACTGGAAGC
This sequence comes from Phrynocephalus versicolor, assembly GCA_023846285.1. NCBI lineage: Eukaryota > Metazoa > Chordata > Lepidosauria > Squamata > Agamidae > Phrynocephalus > Phrynocephalus versicolor. The sequence goes on along the minus strand of JAHTLZ010000379.1, from coordinate 21,901,935 downwards.
AGACTGGAACCGCTTCAGAGCAAGTGGTTTGTAGAAAGGGGTACAAAGGAAATTTGAGTCAATGGACCCAGAATCTAGGGAAAAGGTTGCTGATAGCCAGGTAATAGGGCAACCAGAACTTGGAGAAGAACTATGGTTTACCAGTCAGGTAAGAAGTAAAATATGACCAACAGCAAAGTAGTTCCTTTCATTCTGTCTTGGCCTGACAGCTACATGGTTGGCAGAGTTTTTCCAGACACTGCATTGCTGCTCAACCTGTGGAAGACCAATCATCATTAACTCACTAATCACTATATATATATTTACACACACACACACACACACACACACACACACACACACACACACACACACACACACGTGTGTGTGTGTGTTGCTGCCAGAACTTAAGCAACAAAAAAGGCTCACGAATCATGGTGCTGGCCCCCCACTCCCTGCTTTGTTCCAAGTGGTGCAATGGGCCTATGCAGTCACTGGCTCTGTCTCCAGTCCTGTCTCTTCATTTCTGGCTTTTTGTGTGTTAACATTGTCCAGCCACAGTACACATACAGATGCCTCCACACTGAGCTCATGAGCCCTGCTGCCAGTTGGAAATGGGTAGAGGGGTGTCCCCAGTGTTCATATTTTTTTTAAAAAAAAAATCAAGTGCATTCTTTCTGCTTCTGTTAAAATTGTCTCCCTGCATGGAAAGTTGGGAGTGGAAAGTAATTCTCTGAGACTTCAACCAGCACTATGAGAGCTGGTTATCCTACTCAAAGCCAGACATTTATGATTTGGCAGTCTCTGTGGAAAGCAGTGCAAGCTGCTTTATGCGACTAGTACTGTTTTCTGCAAGCCCCAGGCAAGCAGTGGCCATGTTGGGATCACAACAGTGATGAGGGAGATAGTGATACTTTCTCTGCCTCAGGTGACACGAAAGCCTGAGTGGCTTCTGGAAGATGGATCCCTCAACCAAGTCAATGACATGAAAATGTGGGAGGAAAGCAGAGTGAATTCCCAGACATGGATCTTATCAGTGACCTAAATTCACCCCATCCCCACATACAAATATTTTGCTTTTCCATTAGTCTGAAACAGCAGCATGTGTGGCATAGCTCCAGTCCAGACATAGTTCCATGTCTGATCTTTTCCCATATGTATATCCTTTTTTAAAACAAAATGTTTAGACCTACACCAAATCTTGCAAATATGTTCCAACAAAGGATTTGTTGAACAGTCACAAATGTGACTATTAATTCTTTGGAGATTCCAAAGTTGGCATCATTTTGAATCCTGAAGCCCCTGGATGTGGCTGCAGCAATGGCTATTTCAAATGTCAGCCGTGGTTTAGGTTCTGTACTATATTATTCAGGTTGTGGTAGTGGCTTTGCTTGGGAGATGTGTAAATGGTAACAAGCCCCCTGGGAGAACTTTACAGTGTGTGAGAGCTGGAACCTACAAGGAAAAATGTGGCACTGAAAGAAGCTGATGTAGAAATTTAAAAGTGACAAAGTAGTGATTAATGTTACAGTGCAGGTACTCATCACAATTTCCAAATCCATGCGCCAAAAGAGAGTTCATCTTCTGCAGACTGCTATGTTGATCCACATATTCCTCAGCTCTTGGAAGATTGCAGCTAAGCAGTCCTTGCTAATTGGAGAATCCTGACCATTAGACCCTGTAAGCCTGCCCCAATTAAAGCACTGGGGGTGGGGGAAATTACAGATATTGTAGGAAATGCAAGACAGCTACAACTGCAAGATAATGGGGCAAAGGCTAGAAGGCGGTGGTGGTATTGACACCAGCACACCAATAAATAAAAAGAACAGTTGGGGTGGGAGAAAGACAGATCCCGGCCCACAATTTCTAATTTAGCCACTCAAAGCCCATATAGGAAGAATGCAGGTATTCATCCACAGTCACACAATCCATGTTTCACTTTGCTTTACAGCAATATGGAATAGCTAGGGGGCAGGACAATATGTCATCCCCAGTGATCTCAAGGGAAGCTCCCCTTAGCATCTTGGTCTTTATTTTGGTATTTGGTCTTGGTCTTTATCAGGGATTCAGCTGTCATTCTCCTTTTTCTTTTCCTTTTCCTTCTCTTTCTCCATTACCAAAGCCTTTCCAAATATGCAGTGTACTACTTTCAGTTTCTCTTTCTTTGCTTGTCCAAAATCAATCACTCAATCAAACAAACAAGCTTGGTAGCAGATTAAACAAGAAGGTTAAATGGGCATCCAGTGGCTGTGTATTCAGCCCTGTGGTCATCACAGATTTGTACAAATACTGTAGTCTGACCCATTTTTACACGTTGGTCTGAAGACACGTTCATTTAATATCGGGGGGGGGGGACAAGACTGATAAACCTATTTGAAGAAAGAGAAAGTCACAAAATGGAAACACTCAATGAAAGGTTAGTTAAAGAGGATCCAAAGTCACAATGCTCAGTTCTACCTGACTTTCTGTCTGTCTGGTTAAATATACAGCATTGCTGCATATATTTAGGAATATTCTGGACCCTTGGTGGAATTCAGTTAATTAAACAGAATTATTAATGAATAAACACCTCATCTGGAAGCACTTGTAAACACTTATTTTTCTTATGCTCTTCATTTGCTAACACATAGGAGTTCCCACCCTCTAGTGTTTGAAGTTGCAATGCCAAATTGCAATGAAATTGCTTGGGATTGGGAATCATAAAGACTTTTGAGACCAATGCATAATATAAGAAGCACATCACAGTATGGAGTTGGCAAATAATACATACGGGTTATATCCTCAAAGTCTGATTTGCAATTCCTCCAGATTGCGCCCAGACTAAATTGTCAGACATCCTCTGGACATCTTTAAAAAATCCAGATTCCAAATTAGGTGCAGATGCGTATATCCCAGAGCCTGGGGGGCCTCAGACACTGCTGTGGCTTTGTCATGGAGAATGGAAGTTGTCCCACTGCACATTCTTCATGAGGCAGGAAATGACCAAGAGGGATCTGTTGGCTGTTTGAAGCCCATGGGACATGTCGGCCTTGTATAATTTAATCTGTCATCTTAGGGAGCCTGGCTCCTCAGTATCTCCCTAAGAGCCCTACAAGACCCTATAGACTTCTGGGAGGAGGAGAGCAGATCTAAAGCCTGTGCTTGTCACACCTGGCATGTTCAAGGACCTGGAACACCAAAGAAAAGGGTTTTAATAGCAGTCTCTATACATATAAAATGTCACACCTGGACAAGTCACCCAAGCTTTTTCATTTGTAGCACAGGAGGGCCCAAGACATCACAGATATCTGTGTTCCTCCTGCACAAACAAGGTCCCTCCTGTTCTTCCTGAATTTAATGCCTAGCAGGAACTCAGTGGGTGACAAAATGGGCAGGGTGATTGCTGTAACTTTCTGCAAAGCTTTGGATGCTCTTACATGCTCATAAACCTCTGGAAAAACTAGTTTCAGACTTCCATGTTGCATCATTTCCATCTTTTCTGGGCACAAAAGAGTCCCATGAAAATTGCAAAAAAATGTGTTAAACAAAACAGTGAAAAATAATGGAGAGAGTGCGAAAAAGGATTTTAAAAACACAGTCATGTGCAAATTGTTCACTTCTGGGAGGAGAAATGTGCCACTCCAGAAGAATGTTTGAACAGTTCACAAACAAGTCACACATTTGCTAGGTCACTAAATGGCTTGAGTAAAAAAGCTACATATTCTCAGAAGTTTGGCACACCTTTATTTTTATTTACAAATCACAATTCTGTATCAACCAATCTGCTGGTATGACAATGAGTATCTTTGGAATACTCATTTCTAGTGTGGTGAAACAAGAAAAACTACATTTACAGTATAGGAGAACTTCCTAATTAGTTCTAGCAGTCCTTTTGATCTTCATACATGGATACTCGAGACCCCTTTTACCACTTGACTCTTTTTTCCTGTCTGTCTGTGAAGACTCTCGGTCATCCAGGAGAAGTTATCCAGAAACTGAGTCATGGCGACCGGACTTCTTTTCTTGTGAGATCAAATTTTTTGGCTACTCATCCAAGTAGCTTCCTCAGACTGAGGAAGGTTCGTGGGAGACCTCCAATTTATACTCCACCTTGGTTTCACTTCACCCTAGTCTGAACAGGCTGTTAGATGGACAATGTCCAGAAATGTGTGGCACAGTTGCACCTCTGCAGCAATCCCCACGCCCATTAAACATGGGTTGTTAGCAGTGGCCTTCCCAGTGGAGGTGTGAAGTGGTCCCTCTCTCAACAGGGATGAAGGATTTAGGCACAACCTGTCCCCTATTTATCATGCTGCCCTTTTGCACACCTGTGGCCATTGTGCATCTAATAGGCCTATTCAGACCAGGAGGAAGTGAAACCAACTTGGAGTATAAATCGGAGGTCTCCCACCAACCTTCCTTGGACTTTTTCCTGTCATGAGCTGTAGTTGAGGATATTGTTTGGGGAACAAGGATTCTAGAAAAATCACATAAACCTGTTGATTATACAGTGTGTCAGTGATGCCAGGAAAGTATCCAATATCACATTCTTTATTGAGATAAAGCTACACGCAACATTTATCTTTCAAAGCAGGAACCCAGACAGCTGCTTTATGCTACAATCATCTTCCAGCCCTGCTTTGCTCATGTGAGTATTGGTGACTCATTGTTGATGGCACCACCGAACAAGGGCTCTCTGGGGCTTCAGACAATGATTGGGATAATTTCAGAACATTAAAGATACAATTTCCTAGAGCTTGGGAATGTTCCCTGTTTTTTTGTGGGGGGGGGGGGGGGACAATAGCTCCCACAGTCTTCTAGCCAGCTTAGTCCATGTGTATGTTGCTTAAAGTGCAGTCCCTATGTATGTTACAAGATCAAAAAAGGAACTTTTCCCAATATTTGAACATTTTACTAGCAAAGCACATTCTGGCTGAGTTCATCAAGTCTGGTCTCCCTCTGCACTCAATTCATGGTGTTATTAAAGAAAACATCAATAGAATAGAATAAAAAAGGATAGGAAAGGAAAGAATACTGCATGTACTTTTCTGAAATGTACAGTGAAAAATTTCCACTGCAACTGAAAAACTTGCAAGGTACACCCATCATACTGTATAATGAGACCAAATAAGACCAAGAAGCCTTATGACTTATTGGAGAATATGACTGCTGCATACTTTTCTGCGGGGATTACAATACCCAGCAGCTTAATTTATTCAGTTATTTTATTCTTATTCTCTTGTATCCCAAGCAGCTTTAAGTATAAGCTCATTAGCTACAAAGTACACATGGTTTCAGTAATTGTTCCCTATAAAATTCTAATAAAATTTTTAAAAATACATATATGGCTTGTCTTTCAAGGAGGCTCATTATTTTCAATCCATGTGCATCAGGGGATTTTATCGTATTAATATATTGCTTTAACCAGTGCCAGAGAGAAGGATGCATGCCCAGTGAGACTGTCACAACATTGTCAGGGCACAAACATACTTTCCATAAGCCTAGTACAATACTGGAACATGATTTCCTTGTCTATTCTCTTCATACATTATAGTTTTTCAGTCTCCTTTTCTTTAAGCTGTTTCTGTTTCTGGCTCCTTGGATTCAGTTTCAAATCAAACACAGCAGTTCATCCTGTTTGCACAACAATCAGAGCTAAGAGAAGTTACTATTCTGGATTAAGTCTACAGTAAGGCGGTTATTTCACATCCTTCTTTGTTCCGCAACTAGTGTTGTACTGTGACAGTGTTGGTCGCGATCACGTGGTTTTGTCCCTGTTTGAGTGTTCCCATGTTTGTGATAACTTGTCTTGTGACAAGTGTTACCTCACGGTCTTGTACTGTGACAAACAC
>JAHTLZ010000379.1:21879862-21894094 GCA_023846285.1 Phrynocephalus versicolor | reverse complement strand
TGTATGTATGTATGTATGTATGTATGTATGTATGTATGTATGTATGTATGTATGTATGTATGTATAAATAAATAAATAAATAAATAAATAAATAAATAAATAAATAAATAAATAAATGTGGCTCAAGACAACATCTTGCTGGGTCTTGTGTTTAACTGAGTCAAATGCTTTTTCATAATCAATGAAGCAAACAAAAACATCGACATTGACATTATCCAGTTACAGAGAAACAATTATGGGCTTCTGGTGAACATTTAGCTGGCTGTTCTATGGGACACAGGATGCTGGACTAGATGCACTTTGGCCCAATCAAGGATGGCCCTTCCTCTGTCTAATGTAGGTGAGATGACCTATAATGGAAGCTTGTAGATCAGTATGCACACAAAAGAGGTTGCATAGAATGTTGTGCTGGATGTTGCGCCAAGAGTCCTCTTGGGAAACATGTTAACCTTGATGACTCCCTCAGTTCTCTGGTACATCAGCTATCCCTAAATTGTAATTCCAGAATGTACCTGGAACAAACCACAAGAAGTGTCAAGGTGCTTCGTCGTTCATGAGGGGAGTGCCAGCCTGGGTCTGTTGCACATGTTATTTAAGAATAAACTGGAACACAAACACTCCTCCAGTGGGATTTTGTGTGCATTCTCACCATGGTGGGGGAGAGAAGTTAAACACAACCAATATCAAAGAGCTAAGCCAGAAGAAAACAATAGGCGATCAGAAAAGAGCCTGGCAGAGGCTTCCTTTTTATAGAGTCAGTTTGATTCACATCAAACAGAATGCACCTTTGTTCCTAATACCACTGTGCGTCAGTAAATAGAGGCCTCTGCTTCCAAAAGGAAGAAGATAAATAGACAGGGGAGGCTGAATGTGATGATGATGACGAGAGCAAGCCCTTGATCCCACCCTAAGATCTGGGGGTGGGTGGGTGTTCTTTTCGCCTCCCCCTTTATTTTCCTTCTTTTTTGCTTTTAGCTGTGTAATTATATCCCATTGCCAGTGAGCTACAGTACTTCAGCCTTTTCCTACTTCCCAAGCCTTTGAAGTCAGCACTTTGCTGAAATTACGCAGAAGATGCTCAAGCGCTTCTGTACCCTTAATTGCAGCATTTGGCAGAAGGGAAGTGGGGGCTTCGTGCAGGGTTTCGGCCCTGAAATTACAGTTCCTCGTACCGTGTACCACCTTTCCAGAACTGAAGCCTTCTGTTGCATTTGGAGTCTGTCACCATTCGTCACTCTTTTAAACCATAAAAGAGGTTTAACAGCCTTAAATGAGGCTGAAGCCCAAGCTGAAAGCCCTCCAACCAAGAGAATTCCAAAAACTATATCCTGTAAGAAGAACCAACTACCATTAGCAGAAAGATCTCCCACTTGTTTGCTGAACATAGCAGGCATACGTACTCCAGATTTTTCCTTTGCACAGAGCCACAAGCTGCACGTAATATCAATGGGGAGATTTTGTTCTGTCCAAGAGCAATAACATAACCTGCATTATGAAACAAAATATGCTTTTAAAAAGCATCCCTTTATCGCTGTGCAATCACTTCATGTGACTGCATGCTCTGATCTACCTATGGAATGGTCAGTTACATTTTCGGAGTACAACTCCCACACGGCTTGAGCCAGATTATGGTGGCCGGGACATGTTGTGAGTTTTCTACCAGAAACAAATTAAAAAACAAAACTTTTGTAAAGTGAGAAGCTCCCCTAGTCCCAGTCCATGAGCCCTCACTGCTCAGATTCAAAGCAATTTCCCAATCTTAATTTGTTTTAATGACTATTTACAAAGTAGAGTCTTCCATGCTTCTCATAGCTTTCCACAAGTGTTATTTATTTACTTTCAGGGCATGGCTGCACATGTTTTATCTGTTTACTCACAGCTAGGAATTAAGGGAGAGGTCTGATAGAGTCTTTTGTTCTTTGCTCAATGCTCTGGGTAGGGCAGAATATACAAAGTATTATGGGGATCTTTTCAGAGAAATGCTGGACCAAAGAAGAGCTATGCTGGATCAGATCAGAGGCTGCTCTAGTTCAGCTTGCTGCTGGCTCACTAGCCAAAAGATAGGAGAGGACCACCACTCTCCTGGCTGTGCTTTTCAGGAGCTGATACATACGGATGCTCATTGCTTCATGCATGAGTGAGAATAAATGTCCTTCATGAGTAGTAGCCAGTGGTAGCTCCTTCTACCTCTGTGGAGTGTGGACTTTTTGAACTTCCTTTTCTGCATTGTCCAAGTTGGCAGTCCTCCCTACATCTTCTTCTTCTTCTTCTTCTTCTTCTTCTTCTTCTTCTTCTTCTTCTTCTTCTTCTTCTTCTTCATCATCATCATCTAACTGCAGAGCTGAAAGGATTCTATGCATCAATTAATACACACCCTGTCAAGGAGACAGTGTCAAATTGGCTCTAGAGCACAGAGACCTAAACTAGCTATCCAGCAATTCCAATAATCATGAATTTCATTGTGAGTAGGAACATTTCCATGACATCTCTTTTAAATCACCCACCATTTCGCTTTGGGAGGATGATTCCAGCCCAAAGAGTTGATTTTTCAGTACCTCCTAGAAGCAACTTGGGGGCTGAGGAAGGAATTCACTGTGGGGCAGCACTGTGAGTAGTTTGCTTACTTCCAGATAAGCTGTTGCACCTAGATACATTTATCCAGGAGTGAGAACAATTAAATCGGACAATGATTGATTCCCAAAACATTCATCATCCAGTGGTCTTACTAAGAAGAAAGCCGTGTTAAATTTCAATATAAGAATCACAACGTTTAGTCCCTTTGAAAACATAATCCTCATATAGATCATGGGGGAAGAGATATCAAATCAAATGTATATTCTAACCAATGTACACTTTTCATTTATATTACAAATAGAAGAGAACTAGCAGTGTCTGATTCAAACATTGGATAGTGCATAAAATATGGCCATTTTCATTGATTTATTCATCTCTTCATTCAAACTCACTCAAAACTCTGCTCCAGAGTCAAATGTGCTACCTTGCTTTCATGCAGTATTTTGAAGGATTGCCTGTATGTTACTGGTTTCTGCAATTGTCCTTCCTTCCTTCCTTGCTTCCTTGCTTCCTTGCTTCCTTCCTTCCTTCCTTCCTTTCTTGGTACATGTCCCCAGAATCTGTAACACATACACATATTTAAGACTTTTTTAAAAGTAATTTGAAAGAAAAAGTGGCAAGTTTATTGAAAATAGCAGCAAAAGCTGGGTGACATGTGTTAAATGCCATTGTCACTATTGTTTTGCTAAAAGCCATCCACATCTGTGAGTCTTTGACATAACACGGACAAGGAGTTCATGAGAGTGTGAGCAGGTTTGGGGAAATGAACAGAAAATCCTCTGAAAATACAGCATGGTTGAGGTGATAGGGAAATTTTGATGAAGAATCAATCGCTCATCCCTGAATGTTTATTGGGAGCAGCAGCAGACGCCCATAAAGCATGCATGTTTAAATGCCTGATTTTGGCATCATTATCCAACATATACAGTACTAGTGTTTTGCTATGTTGCAGTTTTTCTGTAACAAAGTAACTTCTCTTATATGGACAGATGATACAATATGAAGTTGGGGTGGGGGAGCTTTAGTAGCTACTGTTGAGGGAGATTCTTCTCTAAATATCTTGATACCTAATTTTATGATTCCCACTAGGCTGTTGGGTCTTGCCGCTTGTCCTCATGTTAAAGTTTGATCCTGAAGAATGGGAGCTACCAAACAATTTGGAAAAGTTCCTGTCACCTGTTCATTCATTCATTCGTCCATTCATTCATTTTTCTTTCGTTGAATCAGAGCATAGCACAGTTTAAATACCAGTGATAAACTATACCTTGATAAATAAAACAGCCTGTAAAAAACACTGTTGATTAGGTGTGCCTAAACACCAGGTCTCATGGCTTACAGATTGTTACAATAGCATATCTATCAGCACAGCAATTATGGGCATGTACCTTCTGACTCTTGCTTGGCTTTTACTGAAGACTACTGCCATATTTCTCCCATATATAGGATGCTAAGAGGGTGTTCCCAAGTATTAATTGCTAGTTTAACAAATGCAGGGAAAATAGCATAAACTATAGTTTGGGGGCAAATTCATGCTTGGCACTATTCCACATCTGATTCAAGTTTGTGCTGTTTCCCCTGAACACTGACACACCTCCAGGGAAGGGGAAGAACTGCCCCCATATTTTCCCCATGAATATCCCTTCACTGCGCTAAGCCATCGCTTTTCTGAAATGGGTAACTCTCATTCACTTCCCTCCCACCGCTCACTCCCTTCAGCAACAAGGAAAGGTTGATCCCTGAGCACGATTTGGCTGATAACTCATTTTTTCAGTTTTTGTTTTGGGGTCCCAAGTGGAATAGAATTAGAGCATCAGGAACTACACATTTATTTTCATAAGTGGAGGGAAATATATACACTCACTTGAACAAAAAGACATATGCGTGTGTGATGCAATATTCTGTATCCTCACTTTAAAGAAATTCTAGTGAATTAATCCTGTTAACTTTAATCAACTGAATAATCACCCTGGCAGATCTACTGTGTGTGTGTGTGTGTGTGTGTGTGTGTGTGTGTGTAAAAGTTGTGCAGTGTTCTTTTGTATGCCTTTGGGGTTTCTCCCCCCAGTGTGTGTGTGTGTGTGTGTGTGTGTAAAAGCTGTACAGTGTTCTTTTGTATGTCTTTGGGGTTTTCCCCCCATTTGGCCCCAAAAGGATATGCCTAATTCACTGAGGCCCATTGTAACAGTGTGTTCTCTCCTCCAATGTGTGAATCACCACAACCCCTCCATGGACACAGGCCTTGATGGAGCAGAGGGGCTTGTGTGCTTTGATGATGTTGAGAGCTACTCTGGTACTGCTGGGTCTGCCAAGTCAAACTGGTCTCAACGGAGAAGCCAGACCGTGTCCACCAACCAACAAGTATGATGAGAAAACAAGCAGAAGTCCATACCAGATAAACCGTTGCCCATCAGATGCTATATAGCTCCTGAACATCTATCTGGTGAGAAGTGGGCTAGAGGGCTCAGTAGATTGTGTTGAGGAATCAGGATAAGGAGGCCAAGCAACTGGAACCACACCAGTTTTGACATCTGCTCAAAATAAAGAAATTAGGAAATGCTATTAAAAGGCAATAGTGCATGGCTTTTTAAAAATGATGGAAATTTGGAAAAGGAAATATTCAAAACATTATAACAATTTATCTGAGGCATAGTTAAAACTGAGGACCATCAAGAAAGAAACGGAAGGCTTGATCTTTGCTGCACAAGAAGAAGCACTCCAAACGAATGTTATGAAAGTTAAAAGCGCAAGGAATTAATGTAAACAGCAATTGTTGACTCTGCCAAGAAAAAGATGAAACTGTCACACACCTCTGTGAATGTTCAAAGATTTGAACAGGCAACAAAGCCAGACATACTAGAATTGCAAAATTAAAACACCGGCCATTATGTAAAAAGTATAATCTGCCGGCATCCAAGAATCTGTGGGAGTATTAGGAACATATAGTGTCAGGTAACAACCAAATTAAGATTTATTTTATTTATTATTTTTATTTATTTTAGCATATTTTTTACCCCGCCTTTCTCCTTGGAAAAGGACCCAAGGCGGCTTACAGTAATGAGGGATAATCTGTTCAGGCAAGCTTTCCCTGAATGATGGACTACCATGTGTATTTTATATGAATCTATGGATTCACATAGACTTTGTGTTTATGACTACTTATAACTGTGTTGCTTTGATGTAATGTTGTCTATTAATGCTGTAAGATGTCCTTCAATTTCTTTTTCTCAAATACTTGAACATGTCTTAATTGTACTGGACTGTATATTATCCATCATTACTGTAAGCCGCCTTGGGTCCTTTTCCAAGGAGAAAGGCAGGGTAAAAATACTCTAAAATAAATAAATAAAATAATTAAATAATATACAGTCCAGTACAATTAAGGCATGTTCAAGTATTTGAGAACAAGGAATTGAGGGACATTTTACAGCATTAATAGACAACATTACATTAAAGCTACAAGGTTATAAGTAGTTATAAACTCAAAGTCCATGTGAACCTATAGATTCATATAAAATACACATGGTAGTCCATCATTCAGGGAAAGCTTGCCTAAAGAGAAAGGTCTTTGCCTGTTTCCAGAACGACATTGTGGGATGTTCCGATTCATATGGACAGGCACCTTGAATATAATATTGTTGTTGTTCAGTCATTCAGTCATGTCCCTTCATGACCCCATGGACCAGAGCTTGCCAGGCCTTCCTATCTTCCACTGCCTCCCGGAGTTTTGTCAAATCCATATTGGTTGCATCAATGACACAGTCCAACCATCTCATTCTCTGCCGTCCTCTTTACCTTTTGCCTTCAATCTTTCCCAACATCAGGGACTTTACTAGATATAATACTAACAAAATGAAGAAATATCTGAGTAATTGGCATTGCAAATCCAGGGGGTGCCTGGGTTAAGGATGCAGAATTGGAAAAATTAACAAAATACAGACATCTGGCATTAAAAACAACTTACTGGTGGATGAAATACATTTCAGTGGTCCTTCTAGCTATTAGGGCAGAGGGAACAATGCTGTGAAATTTTATAAAATAATATAAACGGCTACATATGTCTGAAATAACACCATCAGAGCTGCACAAATGACAGAATTAGGAGCGGCATACATACTACACCAATATTTGATACTTTGGTTTTTAGTTAAAACTTGTATCTTTTATACTATATAATACCAGTCAGTACCTTGCATTTTTAACAACAACAACAACAACAACAACAACAACAACAACAACAACAACAACAACAACAACAACAACAACAACAACAACAACCATGTCCATTTTAGCTTAGGTGCAACTGGTTCTGCCCAACTGATAGTTACAGCTCGAATCGCTCACTGAATTTCTGAATGACAACTCAACACTTCTGTAAATCTGACTGATTCATTAGGTCTTCTCTAGCTGAGACTAACAATTGGGTCCAGGCTTAAATGTTCTGGACTGTATAGCATTACCTCATTATTGTAAGCCACCTTGGGTCACTTTCCAAGGAGAAAGGTGGGGTAAAAATATTCAAAATAAATAAAATAAATAATAATAATTCAGTCCATTAGGTTCAACATTAGGTCCTATTTTGTTCAGTGCCAGTGTCACAGTTGAGTATGTTGCTTGGAAGGAATGACCGTTGCTCAGTCCTTGTCCTTATAGGCTGTTATCACTGGAAAGATGTAGGATACCTAATTCATTTCAGAAGTCAATTAATCCTTTCCTTGTGTTTGTGTGTGTGTTGCATTGTTACAGTCGTGACCGACTCTTCATGACCCCATGTCCATGGTGTTTTCTTGGCAGGAATACTGGAGTGGCTTGCCAGTTCCTACTCCAGGCGCCTACAGCACCTGGTATTCCCTGGTGGTCACCCATCCAAGTACTAACCAGGGCCGACCCTGCTTAGCTTCCGAAATCAGGCAAGATCGGATGTGCTTAGGGCATCATGACACTTCCTTTTAGGGAAGGGCAATTTAAGATATCTTCCTTGATCCCAACGATTCTGACATCCATTGGCCATGACTTGCAGATAATCTATTTCTTTCCAAGACACTTACACATGTAGTGGAACATCACATTTAGATGTTCCTAGGTAGGACTGGTTATCCAGAATCCTTTGGTTATCCAAATGGAATACCATTGCCAGGAATAGGACATGACAAGAATGGCTAATATATTAAATTCTTCACAAAGCCTCCCGTTTATGAATGTAGGATATTGTGCTTCTGTATCCACAATTCAAAAAGCCAGGAAATGGCCCAATTCTGCTACATAATATCATGCCTGCATTGCCAGCAAAGGGCAGCCTGAATGTTGACAACACCAATGGCAGCAGTCAAGATGTTCTACAGCAGTATGGGCAAACTTATGGCACGGGTGCCAAAGGGGGCACTCGGAGCCCTTTCTCTGGGCACCCAACATTGCCCCTTTACAGCCACCTGTATTCAGGTTAAATTGCTGTATTGGCACTTTGCAAAAACTAAGTGGGTTTTGAATAGCATTTTGGGCACTCGGTCTCTAAAAAGTTCGCCATCGCTGGCCTAGATTCTTGTTGCTCACAGAGACAGTTGTCTCCTTGGTTTTACAAGCAATGTACCCATATAATACCACCTGAAGCATTTACTCTCTAATGACATAGCAGAATATGTAATTAAGATTAATTATATATCAGCACACCCCATAATCTCAATGGCTTTCATGCAGCAGGATCTGCATTTTAAGTGTTCCATGCAAGTTTTGTAAGGCTTCGGAAAGTTGCTATTCAAAAGCAGACTGACAGGAAGGAGCCCTCTTTCTCCCCTGCTGATAAAATGAAGCAACCGGGCAAGTGGTTTATAGCCGGGAGAGTGTTGTGATGAAGGGCTACACTGAGATTTTAATGAGAGACACAGTCTACAAGCTTTGTTATGAGTTCAAGAGTCACTCTTGGAATTATCCTGTGAGTTAACAATTGGCTGGCTTGCCAAAGCCACTCACAAATGAGAAAAAGATTTGGGGTGGGTCGGTGTGATCAAGGCCTTCAAATAACACAAACAGGATAAGGAACCTATATTTGATCCTCTGAAACATTCATCTCCAATTTGGTGGCCTCCATCATTCCCAGCAAGTATAGCCACGGTGTGAGTATTACACAATAATCTGAATGTTGTCATTTGTAAAGCACTTTTAATATCAAGCCACAGGCTGTATGTATGTATGTATGTATGTATGTATGTATGTATGTATGTATGTATGTATGTATGTATGTATGTATGTATGTATGTATGTATGTATGTATGTATGTATGTATGTATGTATGTATTTTATTTTATTTTATTTTATTTTATTTTATTTTTATACTGCCCGTCTTCCCAGGGAACTCCAGGCGGTTAACAATAGGGTTAAAAGAACAATAAAACACAAGATAAAGACAATACAATAATAAGAGAGAAAGGGGTTGCCAGGTTGCCCATTTCTGATATAAAGAGTGTACTTTCTGTTTCTCCACATTTCTTGTCCTGTTGGAACAGTACATGCAAAGTGAACTATACTGTCACAGAGGTCCTAGCAAAAGTTCAGGGAAGAGCAACAAATATGATAAGGGAACTGGAGGCTAAATTGTATAAAGAACGACTAAAAGAACTGGGCTTGTATAGCCTGGTGAAGAGAAGACTGAGGGGAGACATGATAGCAGCCTCCCAATGCCTGAAGGACTGCCAAAGGAAAAAGGGCATTTATTTATTTATTTATTTATTTATTTATTTATTTATTTATTTATAGTTCTCCCATCTTCCCGGGAACTCCGGGCAGTGTACAACAATTACATAACAATTAAAAACAATTAAAAACCCAAACACTTCAAACAAATAAAAGAAAAAAATAATGCTCGGCAAGATGGTGGAACAGAGCAAAACAAAACTAAACTAAACAAAAACTCTAATGGTTGCCAAATGCCTCTCTGAAAAGCAAGGTCTTAAGTGCTTTTCTAAAGGCAGGCAGGGACTGGGCAAGGTGAATCTCACTTGGCAGTTGCACCTAAGGATATGACAAGAAACAATGGGTGGAAACTCAAGAGAGGGACAGCCAATCTGGAAATAAGGAGAAATATCTTGACAAAGAAAGCCATTAAACAGTGGAACAGCTTGCTTCCTGATGTTGTGGGCACCCCATCACTGGAAATTTTCAAGAAGAGATTGGACAGCCATCTGTCCATGATGGTATGAGATCTCCTGCCTTGGGAAGAAGGTTGGACTCCAAGGTCCCTTCCATCCCTACGATGATTCTGTTCTATAACATAATGCTTAGAATTTCTCCCAAAGCACACAGAAGGATAATGGGGGTGTTGCTAAAAGTTTTTGTTGTTTAACAAAACACGGGCATAAAGATTTTATAAAGAATAACACACACAGAGAGGAGGTGATTGACACTGTAAGGAGGAAGCAAAACTTTTAAAATCATAACAGAGAAGTGAGATATGGGATGCATAAGGGCAGGAATTGGCCACAACCTAAGGACATCCTCACAAAAGGCCTAATATAATTATAGTAGTTCTGTTTGTGTATGACTGTATATAAATATGCAACCAATGATAGATTTGCTCTCATGATAGATTTGTTGAGAGATAGAAGACAGTGCTCAAAAGGTGGTAAAACCAAAATACGTGATCCAGTGTGAGGGCTGCAGCCCGTGATAGATGGACAAATAGCACAGCCTGCTTTGAATGAATTCTAGCCCCCAGGGTCATATGAACTATATCCAAAGAAATTATGCAGTGGTGTCCAAATTTCGGCAGTCCAGATGTTTTGGTCCACAACTCCCCCAGTTCTTTGTCATTGGCAATATCAGCTTGGAATTCTGGGAGTCGTGGTCCAAAACATCTGGAGGGCTGAAGTTTGGACACCCATGGATTAAAGGAACATGCAGAGGTGATCTTAGAGCCTCTGTCTATACTCTTTGAGAATTCTTGGAGAACAAGCGGCCTTAGAAGACCAGAAGACTGGAAGTAGGCAGATATGCCTAACTTCAAATGGGGGGGAGGAGGATCAAGGCTGATGACATTCATACCAGGAAAGAACTGACCATCAGTCAGTCAGTCTGTGAACATGTTGAAAAGAACACCTTGATTTCTAAGAGCAAGCATGGATTTCTTGAAAATAAATCACGCAAGACTAATGTTATTTCTCTATTTTTCCATAAATATTTTTTCCAACATTGGTGGACTGTGGTGGTGTAATGTATCATGATTTCAGCAAGACTTTCAACAAGGTCACTCAGTAATATTATTGAAACCAATATGGACAAGATTATAGTATGCTATAATCCATGCTAGCTCTTAGAGTTAAAAAAAAACCTGTAGCTGACTGATGGGCCATGTCCAAAATGTGTTCAACAATAGTTCATCTCCCTGTAGAAAAGTGGCAAGTTCCACAGAGTTCTATCTTAAGCCTGGTTTTGTGCTGAACCTTTATAAATAACTTGGATGAGAGGGTAGAAAGGATGTTCATCAAACTTGAACCATATTGAGAAGGGTTGCTAACACTACAGAAGAGTGAATCGGGATTCAAGATGGCCTTAACAGGTTGGAGACCTAGGGCAAATAAATCTCAAAGCACATTTCAACAGGGAAAATATAAAGTGGTTGTTTCTACTTATATAATGCCCCACAGAGATAACACCCAAGCTGGCTCATACATGGAGATATGGTTCTTGAGATAACTTGTGGGAGATTAGTCCATGAAAATTTGAGGGAGATCTTAAATGTTCTCCCTCAAAGAACCCGTTGAGCAGATCATGAACTGAAGAGCCATGGGATTTTGAATAAATTGATCCACTTGATTCCTTATTTTGGTATTAGCCACACAGACTTGTCATAATGTCTATATATTATCTTTTGTATTGGAATCAGTATGTCTTTGAATTCCAGTTATTTGAGAATTCCAATTATTTGGGAACATAGGCTGAAGAGCACTGTTCTCATACTCTCTTATGGGTATGTGGTTGGCCTTTATGGGTAAGTGGATGCAGGATGAGACAGGACTTTATTTTGATCCACTCTCTCTTCTGATGCATATCTCAGCTTATGACATGCAAAAACTTGTATTCTGCTCCTCAGTACTCTCGTTTTGTTGGTACACCGACACCTCTGTTCACTGTTGCAGTCATTTATCAAATGAGGTGTTCTCAATTCTGGACAGCCCTCTCCTGCATATGTGTGTGTGTGTGTGTGTGTGTGTGTGTGTGTGTGTGTGTGTGTGTGCCATATCTCAGTGAGAGGTTAGGGTTAGGGTTATGATTATGACTCCCAGAGGCACCCATCTTTACCCTGACTAATGTACCAAGCTGAGAATGATTATGAACCCCAGAGGGATCCATCTTTACATGCAGGAATGCTTCGGAGATACCCTGCTACAAACAAAGTGCTCTTAATTGCTCAGCAAGAGCAGGCAGCTGCTGGGCTGGACTTGGAGTAATCATCTTAATCCTAAGGCAAAGCACTGGTAATTGCTAGTCTTGCTCTTCTCACTTACAAACCTGGAGGGGAGGGGTTTTCAAGATTGCTCTGCTCTTCTGGCTTTTGCATGTGCAGTGGGGGCCAGTGCTACAGCTGATCTTTCAGCCAAGAACACCATGGGTTTGCATCTTTGCCACAGCAAAGTGATAAGGCTACCTTTATCTGGCTGCCACCTTTCTATGACACGTTCCCATGGATTCAGTGATAAGTAATTAGGAAGATATATTCCTGCCTAGCGGTATTTGTCCAAAAAACCCCAAAATGCCCACATCCCTGCAACTGCCTTGTGCCACCTCATTGCCTTTTGCCTTCCTGTTTCAGAATGACTACCCTTCATGCCACATCACATACTATGATTAAGACTGCCTCTAAGACCCGCTTATCATGCAATACTGGGCTGCTGCTAAATTTTAGAGGGGGAACCCCACACAGCTAAAGCACCACTGGGCTTATGGGATTAGTTTTACAGTTCTTTAGATCCTGGCCATTTATCAGCATTTACATGTTGCAAGCACATGTAATCATCAGTCCAAAACAAGCATGGACATGAACTTACTTCCATTTACAGCTGTATTATCAGGTTATACAAACAAAGGAGCACACCTTTGCTACTTTTTCATCTGTTCCTTTTCCAAAGAGGCTAATTCAAATATTGCTCTCGGGACTATGCTACCTATTAGTTTTTAAACGTGAACCCATAAAAAAAGCATATCTATCTCCTTATCGAAGTATACTTATGTCAACATGTGTAATACACTGTACATCTAAGTATACTATAGCAATATATAGTATGTTCTTGCAGTCATATGGTGGTAATTCCTCCACTGCGTTTAGGAAGCCAGGCTCTATTTTCATAAGTGCTCCAAAGGCAAAAGGTTATAGTCCTCAGTGCATCTACACACCGTGGCTTCCTGTGAAAATTAAACCTATGAAGATTCTGAGTCATTCAGGTGAGGTTATTCAGAAGTTGAGTCATGGCAACCGGACTTCTTTTCTTGTGCTATCGAAATGTTTCATTTTTCATCCAAGTAGCTTCATCAGTCAAAGAAAAGTTGGTGCAAAGCCTCTAACTTATTGGTTTCATGCCACATTGGTCTGATAGGCTCGTTAAGTGGACAGTGGCCTGAATAGGCTCCTGAGTAGACAATGACCTGAATAGGCTCATAAGATGTACAATGGCTTGGGGTGCAAGGAAGTCCCACCTATTCAATCCTTCCCAGCACTCATTCGATTGAAGGTGAATATTAAGTTATTGTTTGATCAATCTTACACATTGTTCGGCTCTATCATACAGAAGGCCATCACAGGTCACTAGGTCTTATAGAATAAAAGAGTTGGAAGTGGCCTATAAGCAAAGACACCAAAACACAAGAGGAGCAATAAAGTATATGCAGGCCAATGTAGTGAGGAGTGTGCAGAGCTCTACACTGGAGAAACTAAAGAGCCACTAAACAGGAGGATGGCCCAACACAGGAGGGGCAACAGCTCAGGACCAGAATCCCTGGTGTACCCTCATTTGAAGGAAAAAGGACACTCATTTAAAGATGAAGATGTACATATAGAGAAGATAGGTGGTTTGAGAGAGAAGTCAGGAAAGCCATTCATGTGTGTATTAAAAATCCCTCTCTCAACAGAAGTGAGGGACTCAGGCACAATCTGTCTTCCACTTACCATACTGCCCTTTCATCAATCCCCAGACAAATCAGAAGCACTTTACACCTTCCCCCATAACAACCCATACTTAACGGGTGTTGAGAAGGGTTGCATAGGTGGGACTTTCATACAAGCCATTGTACATCTAACAAGCCTATTCAGGCCATTGTCCACCTAACAAACCTATTCGTACCAGGGTGGTGTGAAACCAAGGTGAACTATAACTTGGAAACCTTGCACCAACTTCCCTCAGACCAACAAAGCCACTTGGATGAATTGTGAAATGTTTCAGTCTCACAAGAAAACAAGTCCAGTTGCCATGTCTCAACTTCCAGATCCAGTGCTAGAGGCATAGAAGAGAAAATTAGACAACTGTATGTCAAATATGCTGTGATTTAGATTCTTGCATTGAACAGAGGGTTGGACTTGGTGCAGCAGAACTCTTTGCTTATAGGCCCCTCCCAAACCACTTATTGTATAAGACCTAGAGGCCTGTAATGGCCTTTTGTATGGTACAACCAAATAGG